>JAUCBN010000030.1:610000-940000 GCA_035048815.1 Abelmoschus esculentus
AATTAATCGATTTCAATCCGAATTAATTAATAACCAGTTTTTTTAAAAAAATAATCATTAATCGAATCTATCTAAATTTAGCCGATTGAATTAATCAAAAAATTTAATTCAATAAATTAATTTAATTAAAACCGAATAACACACCTGTAATTGAATCACCGGAAATCATCCCCAGCGCTTCACCAAACTCAGGCTTGAGACAGGAGCAGGCAATCAGCCACGTTGCCAAACCACATGTTTGTCGGGTGATTCTAAAAAAAGGCGGCCTTAAAAAAAGCTAAAAAACGGCGGTACCGTTTTTCTTACAAAAGTTATAAAAAATTCTGTACACACTTTTCGGTATATACCAAAACTCTTACAACTTTTGTAAGAAAAACGGTACATACCGAATTTCTTACAAAAACTTTAAGAATTTCGGTTTATAAACCAAATTTCTTACAAAAAGTATAAGATTTCGGTATATACCGTTTTTCTTATAAAAATTGTAAGAATTTTGGTATATACCAAAAAGTGTGTACCGAATTTCTTACAACTTTTGTAAAAAAAATGGTACCGCCATTTTTTAGCCTTTTTTTAAGGCTGTCGTTTCTTAGAACTTTCCCATGTTGTCCAATTCAAGAATGAATATTCAATCATAGCAATTATTTAAGGGTGTTATTTTCTAATAATATTTAAAAAATTAACTATTTATAAAAGAGATTAATCATATATTTTAATTTTTATATAAACTATAAAAAAGTTATTAAATTATAGATGTTGGGTGATGGGTCTCACGTAGGGGTGAGCAAAACTCGACTTGACTCGAAAAAATCGAATTTCTCGACTCGTTTTAACTCGATTCGAAATTTTATAAACTCGAATCGACTCGAAAAAATTTCAAATTAAGTTCAAGTTATAAAAATAGAAATCGAATAACTCGAATAACTCGAAATTTTTAGTAATTATAAAGGTTAATTGCACATTTAAC
Source organism: Abelmoschus esculentus (assembly GCA_035048815.1). Classification (NCBI taxonomy): domain Eukaryota; kingdom Viridiplantae; phylum Streptophyta; class Magnoliopsida; order Malvales; family Malvaceae; genus Abelmoschus; species Abelmoschus esculentus. The sequence goes on from JAUCBN010000030.1 coordinate 610,968, forward strand.
CCATGTAGTTTTATTTTCAGTCCCTTCTTCTTTTTACATTTTAATTTTATTTTTTATAATCTGGTCACATTTTAGATTCATTTTTTATAATCTGGTCACATTTTAGATTCATTTAATAAAATTTTTATTTGTATATTTTTTATTTTATTTAATAAAATTTTTATTCATTCAAGTTATAAAAATAGAAATCGAATAACTCGAATCGACTCGACTCGACTCGCTCGAACGCTCACCCCTATTGTCAAGTGTCAACAATGACCCAATTATATAAATTATACGAGTGGTCTTTCAATTAATTCAACATATCTATTTTGATTATTAAATTATTGAATTCGTCAATTAAGTCATCAAACTTATTAAATTGACCTATTTTGAACATTATCGTTAAAAAATTAATTGAGTTCATGTTAATTACCTAAGGCTATTATATCAATTTCGTCATAATTTTAATTTAATTCCCTCAAAATAAATCAACCAATCATCACTCGATAAGATAAATTTGTTTTAATTTTAATTTAATTTATATTTCCTTGATACCACCTTATAAAAGAAAAATCAAGAATAAAAAAGAAAAATGCTTGACATAGGTTGTGAGACGGTGCAAGAGATAAAGAGAACCCAATTGTTAGACGAGGATTTGATAGCTCAAATAGATACGATTCAGAGAGGTAAGATTTCAAATTTTGAGGTACGAGACGGTGGGTACTTGTACTTTAAAAACAATTGTCTGTTCTCACTTTAGAGAATCTAAGAGACTATATCTTGAGAAAGACACATCGTAGACCTTACACCATGCATCCTAGAAGCAACAAGATGTACCAAGATCTTAGATTATTCTATTGGTGGCCACATATGAATTGAGACATTTCAGAGTTTGTAACAATGTGTTTGACATGTCAACAAGTGAAAGAAGAACATTAGGTTCCTTCAAGTTTGCTTCAAACGATCTAGATTCCACAATAGAAATAGGATCGGGTCACCATGGACTTTGTTACGGGGTTACCTTTGACACAAAGAAAGCATAATGTTATATGGGTTGTAGTTGACTGTTTGACCAAATCGACTTACTTTTTGTCTGTGTAAATAGACTTCATGTCGGAAAAGTTAGTTCGGATGTACATTAAGGAGATCATGAAATTTCATAGAGTGTCATCTTTGATCATATTGGATAGAGATCTACGATTCACGATAAAGCTATGAAGCCTAGGTTTGAGACAAAATGTAACATCCAAATATAGGGTATTATATATAAAGATTCATTTTTAATATTATTGATTATAACCATGAATGACGTAATATGATGAATTGATACATGTAATAATTTATTCTTTTAAAGAATATGCCTAGCCTCTTGATTTTAATTTGACGTCATTCTAATCCCAAAGCCAAGTGTCGTTGATCTCCATTCATTGCTAATTTGGCCAACCATTGAACATATTTATTATTTTCTCATTTTAAGTCGTGTATTTCATTTAAGTCAAATATATAAAATGAAAATTTTAATGAAATAAATGTACTTATTTATTTATTCTATTAATAACGTTGTTGAAATGATTTATAATATATTTTTAAACATAGTTGTCTTACCTACATTTTGGGATCAGTTGGATATATAATAATTTTTATAACATTACCGTATTTACGTATTCAAAGGATCTTGACAGCCACTATTTATTTTTTTAAAAAAAATTAATGCTTAAATTAAATTTTTTTTTTTGAAAAGTTTGATTTAAAATTTTTGTAAAAATATTGGGGTTTAATTAAAATTTTCAAAAAAGAAAAAAAGACTTATTAAAGCTTTAAAAATATTTAGAAGATAACTTAATTAAAAAATTTAAATTTTTAAAAGGGCTAAATGTGAAAATTTTAAACTTTAGGATGACGTCATCCCACTAACTTTAACAAGGAACCGCCTTTTCTGATTGTTAAAATGGATGATGTCCATAATTAATTCAAAAGGTTTTGAATCTATTGTGTACAATCATATTCTTCTACGAGGAAAGGCACTAGCTTTGAAAAAAAAAACAATTGAATATTTAATTTTAAAAAATAAATATTGTATTTTATTATTAAAGAAATAGATGTCGCTTGTTTTGAGGCATATGCTTTATGTATTCTCATTAAAAATTATTTAATAAGTCTAGTTTATACGTAATTTATAATCTTATCTAATAATAAATTTTTATTTTATTTTTTAAAGTAATTTTTTATAAGATTAATCTTTATTTCTTTCCTACGAGTAGAAATTCTCTACCTTTTTATCATGTCTCTATCCATGCCTCATGTTAAATTTTTTTAAAAATTGAATTTTAAACCCTAACCTTTATTTTTTATATCCTAATCCCTAAACCTTACTCCATAAAAATACACCCTACCCCTAATTCTCTAAATCATAACCACAAACCCTAACCTAAAACACTAAACCCTACACCCTAAACCCTCTAATTTAAAGCGAAGACACGGATGAAGACATAGGAAAGAGGTAGACGATTTGCACCCCTTTCCTACATGTCTCCTTAGATGGATTATAAATAACACGGTGAGCTGGTTATAAAATAATTTCTCATTCTCTGAGGGGCGCAAATCATCTGTCCTTAATCGTGATCTTATTGGTGTCCAACTTTAAATTAGTGAGTTTAGGATTCAAGGTTTTAGATTGTGATTAAGGTTTAAAAATTAATAGGGTTATTCTTTAGAGTGTAGGATTTAAGGTTTAAGACGAAGAAAAATAAAATTAGAATTTAAATTTAAATTTAAATTTTTTTTTTATTTTTTAATAAAACATAAAAAAATAATAATTAAAGACAATACAAAAACAAAGTATTTATGTAGGCACTTGGGACGTCCAGCCCAATGAGACTTTCCTAAACTGTGCCCAGTGATGTATTTACACTTTCCAATTGACCAATGTAGGAAGCGTGTAAGCTTAACAAGTGAAAGGAGATGAAATTCAAAAGTGGACATCACATTTCTTCTTGATTCTAGAAGAAAGATTAGCTAGAAGAAAACAATCCACTCCTCTGCTGCCTATAAAAAACCCTACTGTTTTCCATTAGTACACCAGGGAAGAACCATGTCTGCAGCTCAATCCAAAGAGATGTTCTCAAAGAAGCTTAAAGCTACGGACATCAACAAGAGATTGGCGATTCCAACAAAAATCCTGTCTTTATTGCCAGATTTCAATGGAGACCATGCCGTACAAATTCAACTTGTGCACGGAACAAAAACTTGGCCAATTGTGTGCACTGTTCGCACACAAGGGTACAAGAAGCCTGTATTCTCCGGTTGGTTATGGAGAAATTTTGTTATAAGCAACAAACTCAACGTGGGTGATAGAATCACCATGTTCAAAGTGAAAGATGATGATGGGAGGTCTTCTCACTATAGGGTTGAACTTGAAATCGAGCAGCCTGCAGGTTCCAGAAACCAAGACTGCGCTCTTCCTTCCAATGCTCAAGTCGATGAAACCGAGTTCAGAAACAAGAAAGAGAAAGTACCTGAGGCGGCCGAGGAACCGATCAAACAGGAGGGAGCCAATGTTACATCGGACAGTTTTGTTGAGGATGTTCATGTTATTGCCAAATTACAACCTGCCAAGGTATTTGGTACTAACATAAGTGATGAAGCCAATACCAAGGCTCGCTTGGACACTGAACTCAAGTGTTTTGGTGGCAATATGAAGGATATTGTCATGGGCGAGGGTGAACCCCCACTCGTTTCACCCTATATGGCCAAAAAAGAAAGCGAAATCAACTTTTTTGGTCTGTCTGCTGAGGCAATGTCCTATGGTTATGGAACCATTCATCAATTAGCTTCGGGTGGAGAATCCTGGTGCAACACTATGACTGATCCAAGCCTTAGCTTGGACTTGGTTCTGCGACAACCCACTCCTCCTTCGGGACAAATGAACTTAGATTTGACCCTGGCTCCACCAAATGCTTAGGGTGTATACTGTATAGTTCGAGGAACGCCACCATCTGCTCACTGAAAATGGTGGTGGTGGTGGTGTCGAGTATCACAAGTTCGGTGAGGGTTTAGAACTACTACTATTTAATTGAGTACCGTTGTTCTTGTCTGTTTTTGTACTGCTCTTTGGATGTTTTGGGTTCTTTGGGATGACTTTGCCTGATCTAATAAATTAATAATAACGTTGCTTGTCAGATTCTCTTTTGTTTATTGATTTATGGTTTATTAAATTGGCTGCTTGATTTGATAAGAATGGTGAACACCAGGTTTGGTTGTTGTGTTTTTTTGGTTTCGTTGACTTAGTTTCTATGGGGTGCCTTCATCGTCTCCGATCCAACTGCCATACCAGATAGATCACCGCCGCCGGAAGGTAAAAGCTCAAGCTTTTCATCCTTAACCACTTATGTATGTATGTATATCTTCTTTTATCTGACCAGTTTCTCTTATTACACGAATGGGTTCCCCTTCTGTTCTTTTGTTTCCCAGCGATACGAACTTTATTATTACAAGATTTGTGATTAGGGTTTAGGTTCCTTCTTCCCTTTTTCAAGTGATTACTTTCCAACAAAACCTTCTTTTCACTCGGCTGTTGATTAATTTTAAGGCAACTTCATTACTGGATAGATTTGAAAAAAATTATATCATGGGTTTTCTTGAATTTTTTCGTTACGTTGCCTATAATCTCGATTAATACTAATACTTTATTTTATAATTTTTTATGTTATTTTTATCGAATCATGATTTAATAGAATTATTATTTAATTTAATTTATAGTAAATTAGTAAAGATCTATTTTATAAAAAATGATATGAAAAAAATTAATAAAACTATTTGTTGTTATTCGTTGAAACGATAAATGATATGATAAGAAAAACCTATGATGTAATTTATCATCAGATCTACTTATGCTCTTTCTTTACATCAATTCAGAGAATTAAGGCAAGAGTTACCAAGAAAGTAAGGGAAAGAAGATCAAAGACTTGATTGAAACGATATGTTTTATGTTGGAACAAATTTGTTTTGTTGTTATATTATCATTTTTTTTATGTCATATATTTTTCAAAGTGAATCTTCACTTAAAAATATTGTTTTTTTTTCACTTTAAAAAATATATGACATGGAAAAAATAATGATATGAATGGATTTTAGAGGTTGATCCTATAGATGACGTGGTGAAACTTACCCATAATATAATTTCTCGTTGCTTTAGACTTATTTCAGGCCTAAGATGCTGGTTTGGCGCCTTATTGATGGTATTGGTATGTTTGCTAGGAGTTATATATCTAGTCACTGAATTGTGTTTTCCTTGTTATGTTGTTGGTAATTTGGACATATTTGATAATTGGTCTGAAACATGCCTGAGCTGTTGTAATGTTTTGTATGAGTATATATGATAGTTTGAAGTTAACCAAGTGTCATATGTTAGATCTAAAAATCATTACAGGTCCTAATAAAAATACATGTTGCTAACCCTATAGTCTCACAAGCTACGAGGTGTCGAACTAGTGCCTTATCAAACCATGTTAAGTAGAAACCTTAAAAGAATGAGAAGGTAAAAGAGAGCAGTACTCTCATTGATTTTATTAATCAAGCTGTAATATCTTCAATGAAAACCAGCCATATTTATACAACCTAAAGGTCAGTTATAGAGTACGAATCATCTAGCCTTATTGGTTAAAGGAACGGTTGTTGTTCCTAGAGGTCACGGGTTCGAGCATCGGTGCTGTCAGTACAGTGACTGAGTGAGCAATGTTAAAAAAGGTTGAGAATATACTCTATAACAGATACTACTAATCACTGTATCGTCAGATCAACTCCAGCATTTTTTTAGTTATTCATAAACGGCCCTTGCATCAATACAACAAAAGTCCATCATGAGCTCCCTTTGTCCATCCTTCTATTGCTTGCTAACCATCGGTAACCAATTATGACAGCTCAGCTTACAATGAAATCATTCACCTATATTTATATCCTAATAGACATCAACAAGAGATTGGCGATTCCGACAAAAATCCTGTCTTGCTTGCCAGATTTCAATGAAGGACATACCGTCCACATTCAACTTGTGCACGGAACAAAGATTTGGCCAATTATGTGCAGTGTTCGCACACAAGGCTATAAGAAGTCTGTATTCTCCGGTAGATTATGGAGAAATTTTGTTATAGGCAACAAACTCAACGCTGGTGATAGAATCACCATGTACAAAGTGAAAGATGACGATGGGAGTTCTTCCCACTGTAGAGTTGAACTTAAAATGGAGCAGACAGGTTCCAGAAACCAAGACCGCTCTCTTCCTTCCCATACTCGAGTCGATGAAAACGAGTTAGGAAACAAGAAAGCCAATACTTTGGACACTGAAACTAAGTGTTTTGGAGGCAATATGAAAGATATTGGCATGGGCGAGGGTGAACCTCCACTCGTTTCATCCTATATGGTCATAAAAGAAAGCGAAATCAAATTCTTTGGTCTGTCCGCTGAGGCAATAAGTGGATTTAATAAGTTGGGTGACCTAATTGACGAGTTTGATAGTTCATTAAAATATCTTTCTCTTATTAGTCGATGACTACGGGAGTAATATATCTTTATTAATATTATAATGCTTTTTATATTATAATGTTTTTTATATTAATTTATTTAACTTAATAAACGAACGATTCAAATCTAACATCAGGGCCTTACTTTCAGTGATTTCTCACAACCACCATTTGTAATCACCCAACAATTCCATCCTCCTTTGAGAGAGTAATAGAAAGCTCTGGCATTTACTCTAATTCTCCTCTAGTGTTATTGAGAGTTCTTCTTGTTCTTTCTTAAATTCTTCGAAGCCATTCTCATAGTTAGCTTCCGCTAAGAACGATCTTCCGTTCTTGAGTGCCTTGGAAGTTTGATCTTCCAAAGTGGGATTTCAGGCTGACTTAGTCGTTTGTCTTAAGGACTCGACTAAGGCCGCACGGGTTAGCTGGTTCAAAAGTCTAGCTCCGTGACAAGAACATTTTGCATGTTTTTCCAGCAACCACAAGATTCGATCTTCGTCAATCATTAATTTTATATATTAAATAATTTTTTTAAAAAATATAATTTTATTTAAATCAGACATTTTTTATCTTTATCAATTAAAATATATTTTAAAATATATTTAAATCGTCTTTATAATAAATTTTTAATTTTGTCTCTCTCTTCGTAAATCCGTTTCCATGTTCTTCATCTACAAAGAAAATACATTAACAATGTCACCCCAACAATGCGCTTGTCCTCAATAGAGCAGTCCCGCGAGAGACGCCCGCTCAAGGCCCATATTTATAATATTAATATTATGATTTAAATTTTTTAATATTTATTATTAAATTTCAATTTTTTACAATAAATATAATTATGGATTTAATTTTTCAATCCATTACGGTTTACTTTTACCTTAATATTCGTTATTAGACGTTCATTTTTAATATTTATTTTTTAATATTTATTATTAAGTGTCTAATTTTTTTAATACTTATTATTATAGATCCATTTTTAACATTGTTATTATGAGCTTAATTTTTTATCAAAATCTAGCCATTAGAGGCCTACTATTAAAATTCATTTTTTAATACTTATTATTAGGAGTTCAATTTTTTTTTAATATTTATTATTAGGATTCAATTTTTATCAAAAATTTTATTTAGAGGCTTAATTTTTCAACTCAATTTAATTTTTTTTTTCTCATACTTATTAAAAATTAATTTTTTTAATACTTATTATTAAAAACCTAATTTTTAAATTTATCCTAAGGTTATTAAAATTTCAAAAACGGCTCTAATTCTCGAGAGCATACAAATTCTCTCTAAACATTGATGCAACAATATATTGCTTCGAGTGATGCTTGGCTCCAAAAGCACGAGGCATTGATCCAAGAGCAAAATGCAACTTTAAGGGCATTGAAAAACCTATGGCAACGATATAGTTCTTAATGTGACTGAAAATGGCATGCTTTATGAGTGAGCAAATAGTGGTGGTGTTTCCTCAACTATATATATATACTCACTCATCAGTCAGCAATGGGTGGAGCCAAATTCAAATCTAACTTCACTCCCCCAGCATATGGAGTGGGTTGTCCTAGAACCAGCTCCAAGCTAAGCTTTTGATCAGGACATGCTTCTTCAGTTATGAAGCCAAAACACTTCATTTCGATATTGAAGTGAGCCTTTTCATCAGTCATAGATGATAGTAGCACCATTGCACCAAAGATCCAGACGGATGGTTTGGCAATCACAGGATCAACGAAAGTGTGAGTTGCAACATGGGCAGGCTCCATGATAGACGTAGATCCCTCCTGTTTCATCGTTCCATCAGGCGCTTGCTTTCGCTTATTTCTCACTTTTCTGTTGCATATGGCAGTGGCAGCAGGCTTCTCCTTCACCACTTCAACCCTATAGAGCGAACCTTGCACTTTGTACTTGCTGATTCTATCGCCATCATTGAGTTTGTTTCCGATAACAAAATCTCTCCTTAACCCACCGGAGAAAACAGGTTTCTTGTACCCTTTTCTTCTGACACTACAGTCAATTGGCCACACCCTTGTCCCGTACATGAGGTGAATCTTGATTCCATGGCTTCCATTGAAAGCTGGAAAAGAAGGAAGAATTTTTGACGGAATCGCCAACCTCTTCTTGATGTCAGTTTCTGTTAGTAACTTTGAGAACATCTCTGTGGCCTGAGCTGCCATGATGGCTAGAGGCTGCGCTTGCACAGAGAGGATAATACCAATTGTATGAGCTACGAAATCACTTTGAAATGAGCTGTGTGTGTATATATATATATATATATATATATATATATATATATATATATATATATATATATATATATGCATAGAGGCAGGTGGGTAGAGTGCATGTTGCATGCAAAATGGAATATCCTTAGTTTCCGTGAAGAAATATCATACGTAGATGACATCTTGAAGGACAAAAGCGTAAATTCTCAAAACACGAGTGCTTACGCCTACATTTAATTATACGGTGCCGTCGACGCTATGGAATTGTGTTATGCAGCTTCTGCTGGGGATGATCTTTTGTAAAGAATTTCCCTGTTTTATCTCGAATACAAAAGCTCAAGGGTTTCTTTTTAATAAAGTTTCTTTTATCTCTTGAAGTAACTTTGGATAGAAATTATCAATACTTTCCATTAGAAAACCAGGGAAGAACCATGTCTGCAGCTCAATCCACTGAGATGTTGTTCTCAAAGAAGCTTAAAGCTACGGACATCAACAAGAGATTGGCGATTCCGTCAAAAATCTTGTCTTCCTTGCCAGGTTTCAATGGAGGCCATGCCGTACAAATTCAACTTGTGCACGGAACAAAGACTTGGCCAATTGTGTGCACTGTTCGCACACAAGGGTACAAGAAGCCTGTATTCTCCGGTGGGTTATGGAGAAAGTTTGTTATCTGCAACAAACTCAACGTTGGTGATAGAATCACCATGTACAAAGTGAAAGATGGTGATGGGAGATCTTCCCACTATAGGGTTGAACTTGAAATAGAGCAGACAGGTTCCAGAAACCAAGACCGCGCTCTTCCTTCCCATGCTCAAGTCGATGAAACCGAGTTCGGAAACAAGAAAGCCAATACTTTGGACACTGAAACTAAGTGTTTTGTTGGCAATATGAAGGATATTGTCATGGGCGAGGGTGAACCCCCACTCGTTTCACCCTATATGGCCAATAAAGAAAGCGAAATCAACTTCTTTGGTCTGTCCACTGAGGCAATGTCCTATGGTTATGGCACCATTCATCAATTAGCTCCGGGTGGAGAATCATTGTGCAACACTATGACTGGTCCAAGCCTTAGCTTGGACTTGGTTCTGCGACAACCCACTCCTCCAGCGGGACAAATGAACTTAGATTTGACCCTGGCTCCACCAAATGCGTAGGGTGTATAGTTCGGGGAACACCACCATCTGCTCACTGAAAATGGGGGTGGTGGTGTCGTGTGTCATAAGTTCAGTTAGGGTTTAGAACAAAATTCTAGTACTACTATTTAAGTTGAGTTCTTTCTGTTCTTGTCTGTTTTTGTATTTCGCTGTGTTTTTTTTTTTTTGTTTGTATGGTTTGTCTTTGCCTGATATAATAATAACGCTTCTCGTCAGATTCTTTTTTGTTTATTAAATTATCTACTTGATTTGATAAGAAGGGTATACACAAGGTTCGGTGGTTGTGTTTCTTTAGTCTCGTTGACTTCCTAATCTATATGGATGCCTTGATTGTCTCCGTCTCCGTTGAGATCCAACTCCCATACCAGATCGATCTCCGCCACCGGAAGGCAAAAGCTCAACCTTTCCATCTTTACTGGGTCTGGGTGACATCTTCAAGAATTGGTTTCAGCTTTGCTCTATGAGTTCCACGACTGTTTCAGAATCGGTTTTCTTACACACAGATGTATGTATGTATGTCTTTTATCTGTCCAGCTTATCTTCTTACATGGATGGATTGCCTTCCTGTTGTTTTCTTTCCCTGCGATAGGAAAGTTACCATAGTTAAGATTAGGGTTCAGAGTTCTTCACTATCTAAGTTTTATAAACACTTTCCAAGAAAACCTTCTTTTCACTTTGGCTGGTCATCTTTTAGGCAAATTTATCTACTTGCTCAATTTGTTTATGGTAGATTTAGAGTCTCAATTCAAGTAGAGGCTAGTAAAATCCAATGTATTTTTTTTTAATTTTGAGTTATTTGAGTTAAGTTGTTCGAGTCAATTCGAATAATTTCAAAAATTTGAGTTCAAATTTTCAAAAAAATCAAATTTTATAATTTTGTGATTTAGTCATTATTTTTATTTTTCTTCAATTCCTCTTTCACTTTAAGTTTATTTTGATAAAATTTTAACCACGTGTTCCTGAAACAATGTAGAATACTAATTTAGCTTTAATTTATATTTTTGAAAATAATTTTCATTATTTTTCAATTTAGTCCCTTAACTTTGTATGATTTTTTCATTTCTTCAATTTCTTTCGTTTTTTTAAGTCAATTTTTGACAAAATTTGAACCACATGCTCTTAAACCACTGTAAAATACCTATTTTGATTTGATTCATATTTTTAAACTAATTTTCCTAGTTCTACAATTTAACCCATAGATTTTGAATGATTTCTCATTTCTACAATTTCTCTTTTCGTTTTAAGTCTATTTTGACGAAAAATAAATCACATGATTCACTACCAATATATAATATTTATCAACTTCAATTCATATTTTTAACATATATTTTTTTTAGTCTTTTAATATTAGATTTTATTCAATTTGATCATTCAAATAATTTTTTTATAAAAAATTTCTTCACACCAATTCATTGACAAATGTATATTACCATTAATATTTTATTCCCAAAAGATCCTTATTTAAAAATAATATTATAAATATATTTTAAAAGTTTAAATGATATTTTTATTAAATAACATCACAATCTCATTTATCATATGAAAAAAAATATGAAGAAATATATATATATATCTTATATGATTAAAGAAAGTCATTTAAATTGAAACCAAACGGTACTATAATATGATAAATAATTATAATTAAATTTGTATATGAACTCAAAAACATAACTCGAACTCAACTTGGTTTTATAAACTTGAATTTAATAAAAAAATAAGTTAAATTTGAATTGTAAAATATGACGCGTCAACTCGAATAAATCGATTTTTTTACTCGACTCGATCTAACACTCACCCCTAAATTCAATCGTATTCTTGTTGCGAAATAATGAGTCAACAATGAATAGGAAATCCTCTGTGTTTTTTGGTACCTCTGTTTATGTCTCTATACTAAAAAATAAAGTTTATACTTTAGAGTTATGATTTAGAATTAGAATTTAATATTAAGATTTAGAGTTTATAATTTAAAATATAAAGTTATAACTTAAAATTCAATTTTTAAGGTTGAGCAGAAGAGAAGTTTGCTATGTCCGCAGTAAATACAAAAGTTTTATTTGATAATTAGTAAATAGCTGATAGTGAATTATATTAACTAAGTTTATTGTATTAACTGATTTAACTAACATATTGTATTATTGATCGTATATAATTGTTTGATAAAAATAAATAGTTTATAGTTGTTTAATTATTTGAAACAAAAAAATAATATATAAGAACTGATTATATTCGATACTTGTATGAATAGTTTATGAACACTTAACCTTAAATTTCAACAATAAATTAAAGTCTATATCCTACAATTTAAACCATTAAACTAATCCACTTGTAAAAACTAAAACTTTTACTGTCGGTACATGAGATAATGATTTATAGTTTATTAATTATCAATATTTTGTATTTATATGAAAAATAATTTTTAATATAATATTATTTAGTATATTTGAAGGATTTATATATTAATTTATTATTTATATAATTTTTTAATATTATTTGATTGATTGTTAATTTAATATAAATAGCGGCGGTTAAATTCAAGTTAAATTGAAGATTATTTATAGTTGTTAAAGGTAAAAGAATCATTATAATTCCATAACGAATAAATTGATTATCTTTATGTATAAGGAATTTAGATTTTTTGGTATAGAAATAGAAAAAGATAGACTAAAACCGACACCTCTTATATCATGTTAATGATAATATAAAAATGAAATTGGGATCTAGATGAAATATAATAAAATAGAACCACTTTGAAGTTTCCTATGAAATGCGGCATGTTACGGAGCTACGAAGAAGTTTTGGGGGTTACGAAGAAAATTTCGAGTTCATATTGGTCATAGGTTGAGAACGAGAATTAGACTCTATAAGATCTAATCTCCTGTTGTTCCTCAGTAACTTAACGGTAAAACGAATGTTAAAATATTTAGTTTCAAGAAAATAGATATTTTGATTAACTAAAAAAAATTGAATAATTAAAAAAAAACTTTATCTAATTAATTGTTAAATGAAGTTGTTAACTACTTGCTTCTTTTATTAATTAGCGCTGACAATTTCATATTCATTAAATATTCTGTAAATAATAAAAGAGAATTGTATTGCTCACATTTCATTTTTATTTTGATGGCTTAGTAGTGGTTAGGGATGGCAGACGGGTACAGTTTTGTAGATTTCGTACCGCATCCGCACCAGATGGAGTGAGGATAGGTATGAGTTTGGTGGGTAGTGGGCGGTGTAGATGTAAAAAGTCATACCCATCATGAGTAGTGGGTAGGTGATGGGTTTAAGACCTTACTCACACCGTATCCACACGCCTCATATCCACCTACTCCGTATCCGCTCACCATATGAATTTTGAACCTTTTCTATTTATAGATTTTGATTATTCCTTTTATTATGGTATTTTATATACTAAGATATTAATTTGTTTTAAAATCTATGTTAATCCTTAAGCCTGTAGACTTTGAACTCAATTAATTTAATTTGAAAAACTGATGATTTATGATCGTGTTTGAATTAATCAGGTTGAAAATTTGTAATGTGTGGATAAGTAAAATTTATAAAAGTGTAAATATGTTTTAGCTAAGTTAATTATATATATATATATATATATATATATATTAGTTAGTAGTAGTTAAATATAGCTGTAAATATGTTATATATACACGTAATCAGTCAATAAAGTATGCAAAATTTTACTCTTTCTTATAAAATTTTATGATTTATTTTTACATAATTCGATATTAGTAGTTGCTTGTAGGCATGTACAAGCGGATACGTTTTGAGTGGTGGGTGTGGGGATGGATTTAAGAATGTACCCGTGTGGGCGGGTGTGGATTTGAAAATTGTACCCACCGTGGAAGATGGGTAGGTGATGGATATAATAATTTTAGGTGGGTATGGATATGGGGGAGGGGGTATTTGTACCCACCCCGCCCATTTGTCATCTCTAGTAGTGGCATGCACTAAAATTGAATAATTTTAATTTTTAAATATAACAAGCACTAAATTGTTAAATAGAACAAGATTAATATTAATAAAAAATTTATTTTTTGGATTTTCAGATAATCCGAAATTTAAAATATTGTGATCCATATTCGATCCGAAAAACTTAAAATAGGATCGGATATTTGATTCAAAAATAAAAATCGAATCAAATATCCGAATTTTTGAATCAAATCAATGGATGATCGGATTGGATCGATCGGATCAAATATTTTAAAACACTCCTAATTTGAAGTTGTGTTTATTTATTTTAAGTAATATTTTATAGACTTAAAATCATCTTATAGTATTTTTTTTTAATAAATCAATGACATACGTCTTAGATTTTTATAATATTTACTTTAATTCACTATTTTCTTCTTTTTAGTCACATTTCAAGCTTCTAAGATTATGATTAGACTTTTTCTAAAATAAATTATTTATTAGTTTCAAACATTCAATAGCTTCTAAGATTGTCGATTAATGATATTCGGTTCGGGTTCGGTTTAATTTGGTAAGTTATTTTAGTAATTATCGGTTTTCGGTTCGGTTAACCGCGGTTTTCGTTTTTTTCATATTAACGTTAATTTATAAAAAAATTATATTTTATCTTGACAAAATAACTTTATTTTATGACTTTTAAACATTAAATGATAAATATTTTAAGATATTTTTTATAAATATTTATTTAAACATATTTTTTAAATAAAAAATAAAAATAAACTTATAGTATTTTAAGTATAAAATATATATTTTTACTTTATAAACATAATTAAAAATTAATTAAAAAATCAAATTCGGTTTGATTCGGTTAACCGCAATTAACCACGGTTCGTAAATTTATAAACCACAATACCTCAATTCGGTTCGGTTTTCGATTTTCGATTTTTCGATTAACTATACTCAGCTCTAACTCAAATAGCATTTTAGACTGTATTTGGTAAAAGAGTGCACCACAACATCATAGATGAAAAAAACAAGACAACAAAGATCTAACTAAAAAATCTAGATAGAAACAAGTTAACTTAAGAAGCATGTCCAAAACGAACCATCCTAGTCGAACATATGTTTGTTCCATAGCCTCACTTCAGCATCTGTCATTCAAGTCACGATCCTGGCTTGCTCCGAGCCATTTCGAGCTTAGCTAGAGTGGTTCGCTCTTTTCTCGAGCCGAATTTAAGCTCGAAAAACTTATTCCAGCGATTTTCGAGCAACGAATCGTCTCGATTACAACCTTAGTAGTCCCGTCACGAACCTGGCCGCTTGCTCGAAGACTCGCTGCAATATGCAGTGATGGCGAGGTAGAACATAATTAAGTAACAAGCCATGCTGCTGCTTTGTTGCTCATTCCCAAGCACCGATCCCACCAAAGCTGTAATTTCATTACGGATTTCAGCCAAGGAACGAAACGGCTCGACGGTAAGAACTTGCCGTAAAACCTCTTCGACGAGCATGCATGGAAGATCGACGTTTATACTTTCACTAACCAGCATCCTCTCCAGCTTCCAAATCTTGCTTTCCGTATCCATGACAGACCATGCAGAAGCAACAGACGGATCTTTGCCGAGGATATGCGGTAGCAAGAGGAAGATCTCGTTGACGGCGGCACCGTAATCTTGGTCGTACACGATGAACAGCCAGTTCATGTGGGGGATGCAAAGGGCTACAAGGTGGTAGAGATTGTGTAGAACGTCGGATTCTTTTCCGGTGAAGAAGAGTCGGCAAATCAGGGTTTTGCGTTTACATTTGCAGGCTAAGGTTAAGGTGATGAATCGGTGTAGTGAGTCGAGCATTTGAGCGAGGTGATGACTCGCATGGTCGACTCGGTTGAGTCGTGATTTCAAGTCCATGGTAGCACAGTGAGTCGGGTTCTGGTTAATTAAACTCAATCACTTGTTTGCCAACTATGTTCCCTGAGCCAGGGTATATAGAGAGAGAGTTTTGATTTGTGAACTCACTGAGTCACTGAATCGGTCAACACGGTTCTTAGCTATAATCGCACGAAACCGGTCGTATGACCGAAAGACGAAATCCCTGTCGCAATCAGTCGCGCGTTACGGTCAGGACTTAAGGAGTGAAGCTCGAAGTTTTATTATTAGTTTAGGTTTAATGAGAAAAATAAGTATTTAAATTATTTTATTTTTAAATATTTAATTTTTTTAATATTTTAATTATATATTTTATTTTATTAAAAAAGTTTAAACATTTAAAAAGAAAAAAAAAACATATTTTATTTATATGTGAAAGTTTAATAATGATATATATATAATCAGGGGTATTTAAAATTATGTTATAATTTGGTTTGATGACTTAAAATAAAAATATCAAATAATTTTTAAAAAATTGTTTAATCGGATCAAATATCTTACTTGAGAATAATTAGATCAAGTTGGAGATAATTTTTTGAAGTATCGGGTGTTCGACCAGATTAAACTAATTTTAATATATATTTAATTTTAAATTATATTTTTATTTTATGTTACTTAATATTTGTAACTAAAATTAAATTTAAATCTCTAAATTAGTTCTTCGCATTAATTTTATTTACTTAAGTTTTAAAATTTTAAATATAGTTTTATTAGTTTGTCAATACCGAAAAAACACGACTAATATTTTGAATATTATTTTAATGATAAACTTTAATAAATATATATATCTAACTATTCTAAAATTAATTTTAAATCATTAATTTTTATGTTTGATATGTATTATAAAATTTATATAATTAATATATGGTTTTTTAATTTTAAAATAACAAAATAAAAAAATATAAATCGAATATTCGTTACCCGATTAGTTGAGTACTAAAGTTTTATGGGTACCTAATAATGGGTATCAATTTAAATATATCAAGAAAACGGACCAAAAAATTATTACCTGAAGAAACTGAATATCCAATTTTTCAGTACCCAATAATAAACACCCTTATATATAACATGAGATGTAGTTATATTTATTTTAATTTTTTTCATTTATTATTCTTAAAAATAATTTTTATATACTCGATTTGTTAGAAGATATATATTTTATTCATATATTAGGCACGAACATTAGATTTAAGTATATTTAAGACAATTAAGAATCTTGTTAAATTATTTTTTTATTTAATTTCAACAGGAACTATTATTCTATCTTAAATTAAATTAATACTTTTTATTATTTTTAATGAAACTATTATTACATTGTAAATTGAATTGATTTTTTTTATTTCCTACGAAATCATTATTTTATTACAAATTGAATTGATTTTTTTATTAAAATGATTTTTTATTAAAATGAATAAAAAATTATACTAATGTGTTTTACTCTGGAGATCTCTCCAGTGAAGTTGAAGGCGGTCAAACCGATGGGTGAGAAACGCGACTCACAATCGGAAACTCTAGCAAAATCGCGCTACTACCTACGACTGAGTACACGTAAACCTGTTCAAGGGAGTAGCTTACTTGTATTAAAATTTAATAAAGAGATTAATATAATAGTTAATATATTTAATCATATATTTAATTCCATTAATTACATATTTTATTATTTTAATTTAATATAAATTAATTATCTAAACTTGAAAAAAAGAAAAGAAAATTAAATGGCCTTAAGGGGATTCAAACCCAGGTAAGGTTGATCAAAGGTGCAATAAGATTACCGCTATGCCAATTGCACACTTATGAAGTGACATAACCCGGTCACAGTAGTCAACCCGAGTCCGAGTTCAAAGCAAGTCAGGTTCAGCTCAGTTCAAAAACAAGTATATTTAGGTTCAACTTGGCTCGAGGCTCGTCGAGTTCGAAATTTACTGATAATCCAGAACCACAATGCTGATAAAGCCATGGCGGTACTGAGCTACACGGACGATGAAGATGAGGCAACCACAGCCTCCAACTTCACCGATAAAGCCAGTGCCAAAATTGAAGAGGAAACCATGACCTCCGGCAGCACCGATCAAGCCATAACCTTTGACCAGACAAAAGGGCTTCATAATCAACATGGCTTCATGTTTGAATTTATTAGCCTGAAGCCAGATACAGCAGTTAATGATCACAAATTCATCAAGTTAGGCTCACAAGAACAAAGGGAAGAGAACCATCTATGCATTCCAACTCTACAAAACAACAGCACGGATGAAATTCAGGTTACCAGTTCAACTGTTCCTTACTTTGTGTTCCTTTGATGGCTTCCTACCCATCCTCTTCTCCGTAATGAGTACTTAAGTCGAAACGAGAGATGTTTTGTTGTAATTCATTAAGTCCTAAGGATTTAATAAAATTTACCAAGCACACGAGTTTCATCCAAAGAAAAGCTAACATTGTACTTCCATCCAGTGACTAATTTTCAACAACTGTAAACAAGTATGAGTATCTATACAAGTTACTCCCAGTAATCATTCGTACTCAATCAAAAAGGCAAACATGTTCTCTATATCGTATCGTCGTTATGGTTGCAATGGGGATTGCATTACCGGAAAAAGGGAAAAACAGATAAATGAAAAAAGGGGCAGGATACAAAAACTCTGGAGGTTCTTACTCTCGCCAAAGAAGTTTCCGATCCACCTTTGTACCTTAAAGTCTTCAAAATGTCTGATATGAAATGCAAGTAAACCACCCACGTATTCAAGGACTAGAGACCAAGCTTTGAGAGAAGTTCCCTCCATCTTGGGGTCTCTTCATCAAAAATGTAGGTCAATGGTGAAACTAACACTCCACTGCCTCCAATCTGCACCAGAAAACATTCAAATTCATCAACTATGATGAGCACTGCTAAAACCCTGGTTCTTTCAGTATGTTCTTTTTCTTTGGGGGGTTGGCATCGAATAGGTTGCATTGCCTAAAATAATAGTAATGATCTTTGGCAGCCACCTATAACTCAAGAAATTCTTCTTCGTTTACTTTGGTATGGTATTTGTGATTCTTTGATGCCAAGCCATTGAAAAGAATAGCAGGATGTTTGATACACCTCAAAACACATAATATCTCAACAAGACAAACAACATTTTTGGACAAAAAATAATGTGAACAACACCTCTAAAGCAATACGGTTCATCTTTTCATCATGGACACCAGAATGCAGGAAAGCAAAAAAATACGAGGTAGTATGCTCATTAGAATACAGATCAAAACTTGGTGCTGCTGCTAATAGAGCAAGCAGGAAAACCACATTTTCCATAACGTATAGGGAGTATTTATTATATAATTCATCACTACTTACCGCTCTCAACTGCTGTACAGATTTATATAGAGCTTTTTTTGGTACGCATATGACTATTGCATAGTAGTCCGCAGCTACTTTTCCATCACGTTTGCAAAAAACCGGAGATACTGTGGGCCCCTGTAATGTGCAAACATGGAATAATTTTAATAGACTTCTTAGATTTAGAAACAATGTTAGGAAAATATGTAATTAATTCAAATTTGTAATAATTTCATCCCAAAAGTGTCCAGAGAGAAATCATTTCAAATCTCACCTGCAACCCAGATAATGATGGCTGGCTCAGTACTCGCTCAGCTACTTCCTCTGCACTATGGCCCCTCATATTCGCGGTTACCTGCCATAAGAAAATAAAAAGGACTAATACAAGGGTGGAAACGAAAAAGAAAAGCACAAAGAATAACAAATATTCATACCGTAAACTGACCAACTGCCCTCAAATGAGCCTCAAATCTTTCTAGTATCTCATGTGTTGTGTCTAGTGCTCCCTTCCGCTGGATTAATGCTTTTCGGCTTGCAACTAGAACAGCCTGAAGAATAATGGACTAGAGATCAGGCAAGATATTTTAAAAACAAATACTTTTAAAATAGTTGACTACAGACAACAAGATAACATGCTTGAAAGTTGCAATAGGAAAAAGGTATATCAGGTTTACCTGGCTTTCCAATACAACTCCACCTTCAATTTCTTTCAAGTTGTTTTCCCTTAGTGTTGTTCCACTACTCACCAGGTCCAAGATTGCATCAGCTATTCCCATCTATATTAATAAGAAATGGGTCATCACTTTTTCAAACTGCTTCATCCAAATTTAGAAGTACTAACTACTGACACTATATCAAATATCACTTCATTAAGGCAACAACATTTTGTTCTGTCAATATCAATTGGGTGAAAGACATAAAGGAAACTAAGTCAAGTAGAATCCTGCAAGATATATTTAAACATTGTAATTGAACTATATCTTCATGCCCTCAACTTTAAGAAAAGAACATAGTTGCATTTAGGATTAAATACCCAACTAATAAAGGGCTTCAATAAGAATTCAATATGGAGTTTTTAGTTAGGTGGCTACATTTCAATTATTTATTGTTTGATAAGCTTCTTTTTCTTTTCTTTTCTTGATTAATATCTTAGTTTCTACAATAGTCTCATTGCTATCTTCCTTTATTATTTCGTCTTCCTTATGGCATGTAGACAACCTTGCTTCCCTCCACAAACTCCTTTTCGTTTTTATCATCTAACCCCACAACGGGAAAGAAACCGGTTTTCTATAAAAGTGTAGAAAAGGGGGGGGGGGACAAAGAAGAAAGAGAGCTAAGCTATTTACAGTTTATGAATACAGGAAACAATCTCAAAATCCTAAACAGTGCATTGATAGCAGAGAAATTTGGTAGTCACAGAACT
The DNA here is from genome assembly GCA_035048815.1 of Abelmoschus esculentus. Taxonomy (NCBI): domain Eukaryota; kingdom Viridiplantae; phylum Streptophyta; class Magnoliopsida; order Malvales; family Malvaceae; genus Abelmoschus; species Abelmoschus esculentus. Next base: position 631,420 of record JAUCBN010000030.1, read on the forward strand.
GTTGAAGGATGAGTAACTTTTTCATTCAATTTTAAATAACTTCCAATAAAAGCTAAAATGCAGGTACTCCAGAAGAATTTAACACTTACCGCAGGAGCAGCCTCTAAGGCTCCATCAGCAGTTGAAAAGGTCACATGCTTTAATCCATTTTCATTCATAAATTTAGGACCAAGCTGTGAAGAAAAGACAGAAAAGGAATTAAAGTCAAATACGAACAATTGAAAATAAGTAATAATCTAACCAAAACAGATGCTGAAAGAATTTCTAAGAACAGCATAATTATCAAAAATTATTGCAGCGTATATCATACATAAGTGAAGCCAGTTGCAACTCTTAGAGGTCTATCAACAGTCCACTGGGGCATCTGGGCTAGCTCCTTCAGTGAATTGACTTTCTCAAAGATCCCGTACTTGGGAATCTGAGCAAAAATGTGCGAAGCATCAATAGCAAGGACATAAGGAAAAAAAAAAGTGCCTAGATAATAGTAACAAAGGGTTTGCTTACTGCAAGGGATAAATGGCAATCTCCATACTCGAGGGCATCATGAACAATGATAAGATCTTCATCACCCTGTTAAAAGTATTGAAACAATAAAGCTTTATTCTAAATTCCTTCGTTTTCAAGACACTCTTTTTGTACATTGGTAGAAAAGGTTAAGTGCAACACCAGTTTACCTACAAAGTTAACTCTATATGTCTGTCTAGATGGCATATAACTAGTCCTAAGATGACATGGAAAAGTAATCCGGAAGACAGGAATTCTAACATATTCAATGCATAGAATTAAATATTTGAATTCTCAGTAGCATTTTGATAATGTCGGACTTATCCAAAGAATGCTGTTAGTGATAATGCCCTACACTTTAATATTTACCTGCCCATATTCACTGACAGTATCAAGCCCCATGATACCAAGATCTAAATCTCCAGATAACAGTTTCCGAACAATGTCTTTGGGCCGCTGAAACCAGACTTCAATATTGGGAAGCTGAGCCAAAAACAAATTGTCATATACAGGTCCCATGTAACAATGCAGATTGAGATAGAGAAAGATAGCACACACCTGAGGTATTTGCGCAACATACTGCCTAGGATTGACCTGTTTAACTGACAATTGACAATCCTTTTGCCAGAAATACAGAATAATGGAAGGGGTCAGAACATAGAATGTGAGAGAATGTTTTTCTTTTTCTTTTTATAAAAATAAAATGAAGACATGGTGATAATATTCAAACATAATTATTAGACATTTTTATTATTAAAAGAAAGGATAAATTTCAAGTTTAGAATTAACTTTGACATGAAACTCAAAGTAATACATGAACTTTGATTTAATATAATTATCTACATAAAACTTTGATTTTGATTCAATTGTGCATATTTCTGGATAAATATAGTTGTTTGTCTATGCATTAGAAAATAGAAATGATGCTAATAATTTCCGGAAATCGAATCAAGTCAAAATCTCATACAAATTTATCATATTGCACATAAACCTAATTTTTTGTGCACAGAAAGTGCCAATTCCTCTCTTTTACAATTTCACGGATAAAATAAAAGAAATCCACAGAAAATCAATTATAATAAACAAAAACAAATCAAATCTGCATACAATTAACAGTTAAAATAAATAAAACATCATTTTTCTCAGGTGAACAAACAGAGAGGTAAGCAGTAGTACCTTGAGTAAATCGAGAGTGTCGGCAGCCATGCGACCTTTGCTAGGCAAACCGAGACGAATCTCATCCCTTTCAGTGTTTCTGCTATCGAGTTTTCCATTAACGACGGCCGTTTCGAACTGCGACGAACAACAATAGGTGAAGCTACGGCGAGAAACCGAAACGTAGAACGACGGAGGAGGAAGCGATATTGAAACTGCCGGCGTGAACGCGGAGGTGAATTGCTGGAAACACGGTTGCAACAGAGACATCCTTTTATGGCTGCACTGGAATGAAAACCCTAAAACGGTCAGATTTCACTCGGTGGAGATTTAGAAGTGAAATAAATAAGTTGAAAAATACAGTGACGAACGTGTGATCGATGAGAATTGGAAGGTAGTACACGTGTCGTGTCTGTGGGAATTGAGAGTATGATTCCATGCGGTCGGGTATATTGTGATTGGTGGAGTTGAGAGTTGTGGATATTTTAAAATACAGTTTTTGAGAATGAATTATGTCCGTGGAAATTTCCATATAGAAAATATCACCGTCAATTATTTTTCTTAGTATATTTTTTATCATTCTTCTGGTTTAAACCTGACAAATCTAGACCGACCCGGGTTGCACACTTGGCTTTGATGGGTGAGTCTCCCAGCAGGGATTTTCTGCGTACACAACGTCTCGAACCTGAGATTTGCTTAAACGTAACCAAGTTGCTTACTACCTGGACCAACCCCTGTTGGTTCTTAGTATACTTCTTTGATCGTAAAACTTAATTATTTATTTCATTTTAATTCGACATCGAAAAAAATGAGGAATAACATATTAATCAAATGTTAATTTTACGTTTAACGTTTGACTAATACATTCATTATTGTTTCCAATGATATTGTTGACAAGTGCATAAAAGTCCTAAATATTATATCATTATTCCACTTGATTATTGCTTGTAAAGGACATATTTAATAACAATTAAAGATAATTCTGCATATTTTTTATTTTTCAACATTCATGCACTCACTTTGTCATTTTATCTATTATTTAGTGTAAAATAGGTATGGTTAATGGTTTTCTTTCTTAGACAAGAAATAACCATGCAGGTACGACCAAATAGATGAATAGATGCTGGAACAAGAGCTGAAATGCAAGGATGCACCCGCCACGACAGCAAATAGCCTATTGCGACAGCAGAGGAAAGATGATAACTGATGCTCGATAGGTGAAGAGAAATATGTTGAATCCAATGGACGATATAAGAGACAAAATGAAAGAGAAGAAATAGAGTCAAGTCATAGTCAAAGCTGACGTAGAAATTAAGGAAATAAATTAAGAAATAGAATAAAAGAGTTGTAATTAATAAGGACTTATATTCTTTTTATGAAAGTCTTTAACCTAGGTTTGGCTTATATAAAGCAAACCTCTAAGGCTAAGAAAAGAAGTTGGTTCTCATAGACAAAACCCTAACCGCTGACAAAACCCATCGTGTTCTAAACTTCATCAAGGCTTAGGTATTTTGTGGAGTAGTTGAGGAAGAACGTTGTATCTTATTTTAGAGTTATTAATGCAATCTTTATTTTCATAATTTATTCTCTCTTGGTTTTTAATTTTTTCACTTACGAGTTCAAAAGATAAGTTTATGAAGAATTTTTATTTGTCTAATATCGGGAGAGTTAGACTCACGAAACGAGAGAATACGGTCTTTGCTCATGGGCATTGACTAATCCGGCTTAGAGATAAGCTAACTAGGATTTCAGTGACTAAAAGGAAGCATATGATCGGTTGTTATCCATCCTTGATTCACGCGGGGAGGTATCATCAAGACGTGAGTTTTAATAGTCTCCTCGCTTAAGGATAAGGAGGAACAATTTCGGATACTCTGTCGAACTATGGAAAACTGAGTTGTCGACAAGGTATAACCCCGCCGAGGCAGCTGAGGCGACCCTTCGAGCGATCCGCCGCGACGACAATTCAACCACATGCATTAATAACTAGAGAATGAGTGCAATTAGATTCCCTTCTACAAAACAACTTGCCTGACCTTACTTCTATCATTATCATTTCCTTTAATTATTTAGTTTCTTTTATTTTTAGTTAACTCATCATCACTCAAAATTATTTGTGTTTTTACCTTTAAGTGCAGATTTATTGTGCAGTATAGGTTGCCCATTCCCTATGGGTTCGACATCTAAAATACTACAACTTAACAAAAGGTGAAGAAATTTGAGGACTCTAAACCTGTCACCAACCGTAATAATAAAAATAATTGTCTAGAATCGATAATAAAAAGAATATGTTCAAGTACGAAAAGTCGAAGATTAACGATGAAAACGATGATGATTTAGGGTTTATGTCTGAGAAATATTATAGATTTATTTTTTAAAAACTTTTTATTTTTTCTAATTTTTTTAAAAAAATATTTTTTTAAAAATATTTTTTTTAATTTTTAATTTGATTAATTTAATTATTTTACTCAAATTAATCAAATACTCATACACATTAAAGATCAAATTATAACGTTTTAAATGCAACAAATTTGATGAAGAGGCTATTCGTCAGCGTGAATAGGGCTGTAAATGAGACGAGACAGATCGCGAGCTACTCGAGCTTGACTCGATTAAACTCGACTCGAGTTCTTGATGAGTTAAGATACATGATATCCGACTCGAAAAGCTCACGAGCTACTTGAAAATATAATTATACTATTTTTTATAATTAAAATCTAAATTTCTAAACTTAAAACCCTAAAATCTAAACCTTAAACATAAGTCTTAAACCCTTAAATAAACAAACTTGAGTTTGCACAACTTGTGTATCAATTTTTTATCTTCATTAAACTTTAAATAAGACATGACGAATAAGAGTTACTCGAGTCTAACACAGTCAATGATCAGTTAACACTTGACTCGATTAGGCTCGAATAAAGCTCAAATTCGACTCAAGTTCGTAACGAGACGACATCAAATTTCTCAGACTCATTTAAAATTACTTAAACTCAAACTCGACTCCAAAATCTTAATGAGCCGAGTAGAAATTAACATTACTCGAACTTGACTCGGCTCGTTTACACCCCTAAGGGGGTGTTTGGTTCGCGGAAAAGATCTTTACACCCCTAAGGGGGTGTTTGGTTATCTTCGTTCCCACCCATCCAAAAAAGATGATTACCAATAATAGTTCTTTTTTGTCAATATTCCGGGAATGTGATTCCCAACATTCTCTTAAGGGTGTGTTTGGATCGCGGAAAAGATAATTATTGTGGGGATTTTTTTCCGAGAATCTCATACCCACGTTTGGATTGCAGAATTCTTAACCTGAGGTAATACTACATTCCCAACAGTAGCGCTTTTTTGAGTTTATGTTGGGAATCATATTCTCTTCCTTTCCTTAGGTATTAGCTTATTCTTTGTGTTTAGGACAAAAATACCCCTTGAATTTTCATTCAAAATAAGATATAATTATATAACTTAAAAGTAAAAATAATAAATATTGAAAAAAATATAAAATTAAAACACAAGATACTAAATAAATTTATAAATAACGCCAAAAAAATATAAATATATAGATTCTTTATAAAATAAATTATATAAAAATTATAATACTTATATAAAATAAATATAATACTTATAAAAATTATTTAAAAAATATAAATTTAATATATTAATTATATTAAAAATATTTTTAATATAAAAATTTCCCTATGAATTTTAATCCAAAATTTTTCAATTTACCAATAATAGTTTAACTCAAAAAGAAAATATATCACGGGGGTAATTTGGTAAAATTTACTTTCAAGTAATTTTATATTCCCCCAACCAAACACTGTCAACTTACATTCCTGTCAAATAAACCAAACAAGGTAATGTAATATTCCCAGTAATATTTTAGGTAATCTTACATTCCGGTAATTCTATTCCCGGAGGTAATATTACATTCCACGATCCAAACGCACCCTAAGTATTTTTCAATTCTTTCCATATTAGATAAAATTATCCTTGAAGTAATAAATTTTCTTAATTTGGATTCTTTGTAGCAAGAAATTATTACATGAACCCGTTCCACCACCTAGGATATGGTCCCAACCAATTAAATTAAGACACATCATATATTTTCTCCATATCATATTCACACATAAGCATCATCCAAATTATCCACATTAATGCCTTTGATTTAATAAAGGAAAAAATATTATCAAAGATTTTTTATGTTGTCTTCTTTATAGTTCAATTTTTCTAATTATTTTTTCCAACCCCTAACCTTAACCCTAAACCCTAACCTTATATCCTTAACCCTAAACCTTAACCCTAAACTTTAAACACTAAACATAAACCCTAAACCTAAACCTAAACACTAAACATAAACCGTAACCCATAACCTTAAACTCTAAACCTTAAACTCTAAACCCTAAACACTAAACATAAACCCTAACCCTAAACATTAAACATAAACCCTAAACCCTAAACCTAAAATCTAAACCCTAAACCCTAAATCTATATAAAAAAAGAAAAATTAATTGGATGATTTGGACTATGCTTATGTGTAAATATGATATGAAAAAAATATATGATGTGTCTTAATTTAATTGGTTGGGGACCATATCCTAGGTGGTGGAACGAGTTCATGTAATAATTTCTCCTTTGTAGCATATCTAATTGAAATAAATTCATTAAATAAATTTATTTTATATTGATTTAATATTTAAATATTTTACACATATTTAAAAAATATATTTTAATAAAAATATCACGGCTATACAAATATTTTGTAATGCCCCAAAAATGAGCTTGGAAGTTAGTAAGTCGGTTTAGCCTAGTTCGGGATTAAATATTAAAAATTAGTTTTTAAAACAAAATAAATTGAGGAAAAATATCCTAAAAATTATTATTTAACATATATTTGACTTTGGTCAAATCAATTTTGAAAATTTACCCTTAAATCCCTAGGATTTAAAAATTGGTGACCATTTTGTAAAAATTGAAAACTTCGAGAACAATTTTATAAAACAAGCCAAAACTTTGAATCTTTAAGGGTCTTTGATCCAATTATAATCCTAGCTGGTCTAGGCTTTCTAAATTTTAATTAATTAAACCCAAAATCTATTTTAAATTAAATAACTTAATTAAACTTAATTTTAAACTCTTAAAACCCTTTTTAATTAACCTAAACATCACATATTTTTCTAATTTTCGTTTTTCCTCTTTGGAGGCAGCCGTTCATCAAGTTTTCAAGGTAAAAACTCATTCTTTTTCAATTAAATTCGTTTCTAATAATTATAATAACTTTTCTTCTTTAAATTTTCTTGTTTTCTCATCGTTTTCTCGTTTTAAAACCCGGAAAGCGATTGGATCAGTTTTGGAGGTGAGATTTCATCAATCCTCTAGAACAATAAAGTTATTTACTGAAATTCCCAAGTTATTGGCTTGGAGTTTTTGTTTTAATCCTTTAATTTCATAAAAATCTGTTTTTCGACTAAAAATCCCAATTTTCGTTCAAGGATTTTTATCTGTTGTTTTGGAATCCTAAATTCATGATTTTGAATGTACTATAATGTTTATAACATGTTTTAAACATATATAATCCCGGACTATAGGTTTAGGAGAAGTTTGGTAGTTTTCGGAAAGTTTTCGGTTAAGGTTTTAATAGGTTTTAAGGGTTGTTGTGTGGGGGTCCGACTTGGGGTTTGTTGTGTGCGATTAGGAGCACTAAATCCTTAGTTTTTGATGGCTGAAACAGGACAAGAAGTTGGTGATCACATTTGAATAAGTTTTGGACCGAATCGGTGACTTGTCGAACAAGAAACAATTATTGGTGAGTGGATTATGAGGATTGCCGATTTGGCATGTTTTTAAATATGTTTTCAAAGGTTTGGGGTGTAGGAAAGGTGTGAAAAACCTCCCTATACTCGGAAGTAAGTTTAAAATTTTGCTTTCTTAAAGGTTCCCATATTATGCCTTGTTTTTACAACGTTATTTGTCATGCTATTGTTATGTTGTGCATATGTGATTATGCATGTATATAAATGCTCATGAAACTGTTTTTAAAAAGATTTTATAAGAATTCGATGTCCCACGATTTTGTTTTGAAAAATAAGATAAAAGTGGTTTTATCGGGTTTTGCAAGTGATGTGTGAAAAGTGAGATACATGTGATTTGAATTCTGTTTTTGAATTAAGTTTTGAGCATTGAATTTTGATAATATATTGGCTAGTTAAGTGATGAACTTTATGGGATAAGTTTATCGATCAATAAGGTCTAGAGTGCACTATAAACATTCAAAAGTCGTACGTGTATAAATTCCTTGTGTGTTGCATTTTGCCTTTTATTCTAATGCTATGTGATGGGAGTAGTACTGTCACATACGGGTTGATCGTAGTAGTACTGTCACCGGACACCAAGGTGAGATAATTCATGTTGAGAGTAGTATCAACATGTGCATGCTCTGGGAGTAGTACTAACATATGGTTGCCCGTTTATCCTAACGATTTGGAGTAGTACAAATCGGATCACTAGCACCAATATATGTTTTTACTTTTTAAAGGTAAGTGTCATGGTTTTTACTTGTTGCATATGAGATTATGCATGGTGTGCATTGGTATGCATGTGATTTAAGCATTGCTATGTTGTTAGCATGTAAGACTTGAGCTTTGTGAATTGGGATGCACGTGTAAGCATTGCTATGTGAGTAGCATGTAAGACTTGTGTTTTAGCTTTTAAAGCTTGTGATTTTAAAAAAGTTTTTTACTAAATTTTAATGATGGCATTGTTAGCCATGGTTTGATGACACTTACTGAGTTTTAAAAGTGGCGTTGTTAGCCATGTTTGTTTTGTTTTATAAAGAGCATGACATGTTATTTTAAATTGATGAAATTGGTTTAATATGGGCTGCATTGCAAGGTGTTTTTACACTTGTTTTTATTCACTCACTAAGCTTATGCTTACCCTCTCATTTACCTTGCAATGCAGAGTAAATAATATTGAGGCAGCAAAGGGAAGCAAGGATCCAGGTAACCGCCAAGTGAAAGCTCAAGTATGTCTTTATAACATTAGTAGTAGTGAGAGAGCAATGGGGATGGGTTGCCATATTAAGAATATTGTTATATTGACGAGACTTGTAGTAGTTGTATGTTTATACATGTTTGATGTTTATCTATGTTGATATTAGTTTTACGACTTCGACTTGAATTGTCTATTGATATTCCTTTAGTTATAATATAGTTATTTTTAAGTTTGATTCTTGATATCCCTATGTGTGAATTTGAGTGTTGTTGATGTTGAAGCATACTCTTTGGAGTTGAATATATTGTTGTGAACTAGGTTGGATTGCATCTAGCTAATATGCCATGATACGTGCTTAAAGTGTTTTTAGGTGAATTTGCATATAGAAAATGTCATGAAACCTTAGGAGGCTGGAAATAGTCCCTAAACTTTGAGCATGTAATTTAATGACTTGTAGATATTACTTTAAGTCAAAATTTGCGTGCAAGCATGAAATATACTTAATTAAATATTGATAACCTTAATTTCACAATTAGGACATAAAATTTTTGAAATTACGATTAGGTCCCTAAAATTTGTTCGATTAAATTAGGACTCGTTTCTTTTTAGTCTCCGTTGTAATTGAACTCGGTCCTTACATGAACATGTAGGATCTAATTAAAGCATTTAGAAAAGATAAAAGATAATTTTTTTAGGGTTGTTTATCGGGGCAAGTCTCCGGATTAGCCTCGATATTCCCCGTGTAGCTCGTTCGAGTCGGGTGACATCTAGACCGGGTCGAGGGGGTTACATATTCGATAAAATTTCTAAATATTCTTTAAATTTTCTATAAAATTTTGGTAAGAAAATAAAATAAATACATAACATATTATTCGGAAATCTTTTAAATTTATTTGTTTTATGTTATATTTTCATAAAATTTCTCATAACTTAGTCTTTTTCGATACGATCATTATTTTTTATTTATTTATTTCTTGACTTTATATAAATTTATTATTTTATTATCTCAATGGTGATTTAATATTTAAAAATATATTTATTTTATATTTAAATGTTGTTACCTATTAAATATTTATTTGAATATTATCCAAATTTGTTACAACTAAAAACGCCTTTATTTTTAAAATTAAAAGAAAATATTATGACAAATTTAATTTTAATTTTAAAAAATTAACTTGTTAAAAATAAAATATATTTTAAGGATAATTTAATAAAATATATATTTTTTTATTTTTCAACCAAACACTATAATATTATATTCTTACTGAAAAAACCAAATAAGATAGTATAACATTATCAATATGTCAAATATTAAAACATTTCGATAAACTTATTCTCAGTGATACATCTCTATAGTATCATATCTGAATTAATATATCAATATAGAAGAAGAAGAAACGCGCATTTTTTTCCACGCGCCATATATTTTTTTCTTTTTATTTCTCTCACATTTCCTTTCCAAGAAACCAGTTGAAAATAATTAAATCTCCCGAACTCACCAAACAACTCGGCAAACTCGGTCGTTCTCATCCCCGCTGACAGACAGCCAACTCTCTTCAGTTCCATTTGCCGCTCCTTTAAGACGTGAGATCCAGTCCTTCCGATCCAACTCACCCCGCGTCAACCCAGTTAACTCTCTCTTCTTCAATTATCATTGTAAATATTCGTCGCATTTCCAATTTTTTTCTTAATTTTGTCCTCCTCCTATTTCAACGTCTTTCTCTAATTGTCTCTTTTTGTCTAGATATCATCGTTTTTGTAACTCGTTATACTAAGGATTCACTGAGTCACTGCTATTTGTACTAATCATTTTTGGGAGGCCAAGATCGGGTAAAATCGCGATTGATTTCGAGATTCATGAACTCGTTTTTAAGATTCGGTCCGAGTTCTGAGCTGATTAAGGATTGGATCGAGCTGCGGTGACTATATGTAGAGTTGCCCCTTCAGATTAGGGATTTGGGGAAAAATCATAGCTTTATAGTATGACGGGTGTGCGAAGATGGACTGAGGGGATGTCCTCAGATAATGTCAAGGGTTTGGTTTTAGCGCTTTCTTCCAGCTTATTTATTGGGGCCAGTTTCATTGTTAAGAAAAAAGGGTTGAAGAAAGCTGGTTCTTCTGGTATCAGGGCAGGTACTGCAATTTATCAAACTTTTACTAATAAATTGTCTTCTTTTATTGATATTTAGAATTGGGGTTCTTGTTTTATTAGAATTGGGAATTTAATGAACTAACACAGACATTAAATCTATTTGAGTGCAAGTTTTTTAGCAAAGTTATGCATAATCTGTGAAAGTGATGTATATGTTTGTATTAGACGACGCTAGAGAAAAAATGGCATATTTGTTCAGTTGTTGCTTATATTGTTATGTAGCTTTGAAATTAGCACTATTCACCTCAGTTACCTGAAGAACTTTTTGGGATGCATTTGCTATCATTTAGTGGTTTTTCAAGTTTTCATTATTTACAAGGACTTCTATTGCTCTTGTGCTTAACACAGTGTCAATGACATTTTTTTTATTGGTTTTTACCATGCACACAGGCGTTGGAGGCTATTCTTACTTGTGGGAACCACTGTGGTGGATAGGCATGATAACAAGTAAGTTTTATGGATTTTTGTTGATCATTAACTCAAATTTTTCATGTTCTTGTTTCCCTATTGAGATTCAGGAACCTCTCCTTTAGACCTTTCTTTTTATTTTCTCTTCTTTTCAAATACTATCCCTAAAATATGATGTGATAGAGCCACATTGCACTCATTCAAAATGGGATGATCCTTTCGATGTTTTGTTGGCATCTATGGGAATCTAACTTTCTTAATTTCGGTGCATACTTTCATCTTAATGTTCAGGGACTATTCAAACTGTGCTGTCTTGTTAAATTTACTTATTTGTTTTGGTTGCTTATGGTTCATGATTCTGGATGGAAAATGGTTAATTCTATTTCTTAATCGGCTGTGCTACAGTGGTTGTGGGGGAAATTGCTAATTTTGCAGCTTATGCATTTGCACCTGCTATACTGGTTACTCCTCTTGGTGCCCTCAGCATCATCATCAGGCATGGATATATATCACTCAAATTTAGCTTTGGTCTTTTATTGTTGATTGCTAACTATCGTCTCTTGCAGTGCGTTTCTTGCGCATATAATTTTACAGGAAAGATTACATACTTTTGGGATTCTTGGTTGTGCTTTATGTGTCGTGGGATCTACAACTATTGTTTTGCATGCTCCACCAGAACGCCAGATTGAATCCGTAACAGAAGTTTGGAATCTTGCTACAGAGCCAGGTTCCATTTTGTTATATTTCCCTTGGCTCTGAACATCGTCTTATACTTAAAATTGTTGAACTGCAAACAAAGGAAATGATTGTAGATCCTCTTTGATCCTCTCAGGGTTCCTCTTTTACACAGCACTGGTCTTAACAGTTGTCTTTATACTTATATTCCGCTTTGTACCACAATATGGACAGACGCATATTATGGTTTACATCGCAGTTTGCTCTCTTGTGGGTTCCATCTCGGTATGCATCCCTATCAAGTTGGTTGTAACTTAATTTTTTTTTCCTTCCAATTATTTGCAGAATTTTATTTCTCAAAGTGTTCTTTCACAGGTCATGAGTGTTAAAGCACTTGGTATAGCCTTGAAGTTAACCTTTTCAGGAATGAATCAGCTTGTATATCCACAAACATGGGCCTTTACTTTAGTTGTGGTTACTTGTGTGCTTACTCAAATTAATTATTTAAACAAGGTAACAGTTAGTCGTCTTTTCTTTTGTCCTTTTGTTATCTATCTCAATGTCTTTCATGTTACCCTTCAAAGAAATGAAACAAGAGAGCAATCTGCGGAATGTGAAGACTGAAGAGAGAATACATTGAAATTTATCAATTTTTACTTTCTATTTCATCTCTAGTTTTGAATAATTTATAGAAAGAGTAAATTGGAATTTTCGTTTTCTTGAAGATCACTAAGTTAATTAACTAATGTAATCTTAAAACTTGTCTTGGTCACTAGGTAATGAAAATTTTATAGAAAGTGTTTACTATGCTTATGGATATGCTTGTTCATGATGCTCTCAATCATTAGTTTAAACCTACAAACCTTTATCCAGTTATGATTTCCGTACTCCGAGAAATTATTTGATCACTACCTTGATTTTGTGTTGGCCGTGTTTACTGTTTACCAAATTGAGACTTCTGTTTCACACTCTGATTCTTGTTCTTACCTTCGTAATTGCAGGCACTTGACCCTTTCAACACAGCTGTTGTTTCTCCCATATACTATGTTATGTTCACATCACTGACTATTTTAGCAAGTGTCATCATGTTTAAGGTAATTACCAGTCATTTACTATCGTTCGAAACCACACCCCGTTCGAACTTCATTATCGAATCCATTTGTCTGTGACATGCAATGAATTGCTTAATTTATTATTTATATGCTTCCCCTATCTTCTTCTCTATTTGAAAACTAAAATTTTGACTTGATAGAATGCTAGTTAGCATTCTTATTATTGAACGTTATCAATTGAAATTTATTTTATGAGGATTGGGACAGGCAGACCCCGACGCAGATTATAACTGAGATGTGTGGATTTGTAACCATCCTTTCAGGAACTTTTCTTCTTCACAAAACCAAGGATATGGTTGATGGTATGATCTCATCAACCTTGAATAGTGAACTTCTTTTCTCGTTCATTCATAGCGATTAACGAACTCATGTTAGCTCATGAAGCATATTGCAGAATTACTTCATTTGAAGCTTTTCAACTTGATTTTGGAGTTTTAAACATTTGATGAATCATCTTAACCCAGGTCCAAGCTCGACATCTATGTCAATTCGATCACTAAAGCATGACGAAGAGGATGGCTTTGATGAAGGCATCCCTCTTAAGCGCCAGGATTCATCGAGAATATCTTGATTGAAACTTTAAGTCATCAATGCCATTCAACAAATCTCAGTAGACCTTATGGCCTATGGGTGGGGAGAAGCCTTGTTGATGTCAATGTGTATTCGATCACACCCGGATTTTGGGAAGGTGAAACTATTTGTGGCTCTTTTACTGGTTGGATTCAAGATCAAACTATATAAACTTTAGATCTTTTTGCCTTGTATAAACTACATATATCCATAGTTCTCACCGTGCGAGGAAAACAAGAACAAAGGAATCAAATAGAAGCAAATCTTTTGCAATATTGATTTGATTATTTGAAATGTCAGCTCAAATCTACATATGTGCTTGAAGCAAAACACAAAGGAAATCGAGTACCGGTGTCCGATCTTCGCACTCACTTGGCTATTTGCTTTAGGAGAGCAGACAGAAGCACAATGGGTGGACTCAGAGTTGCATTTCTCGCAGCAAGATTGCAGCAGCTGGATTACTTTTTGGCACCTACAATGCATATAAAATGGACCATTTTATAACCATAATGAACGTAATCCATGTGTCAAACCCCATACGACTTTAAAAATGATCAGCAAAGTTGGATGAATCGAATTTGAAACAACTCAAAATTAAACCAAATCCGAAAGAACCTAAACCTAAAACTTGTAGAATGATATTGACATGTCTAGTGAGTCGAAAAAGTCCAACTTCTTAGTTAATCCAAAATGACTCAAACTCAAATGAATCTGATTTGAAACAACTCAAAACTGAACCAATCCCAAAATACACTAAACTCGAAGTCATCTTAACCTAAAAAACGACACATCTAGTAAGTGACAGAGCATTGGCTAGTTTATTTTTATTTTTCTTCACAAACAGGACTCAAATTAAGCATCAATTTAAGAAAACAATTGCATTATCAAGGATGAATCAAAGGAAGTAATTAACCAATGAAAATCAAAAGAAAATGTTACCTTTGATGAAGGAAATTGTTCTTGGAGAGACGCTTGGATATCGCAACCTTCTTTCTTGAAAGGGCTCTTTGTTTGGCTGCGCCATCTCTTTCGTTGCTCTCATTTAATTTCTACACTCTAAAATCAAATATTCGCAGATCCAAATTTGTTGAGAAAAAAACACTATACTATATAAGGTGTTTAAAAATATTCGAATTGATTTAATCTGAAATTTTGAATATAAGATTTATTTTTTATTTTTAAATCGGGTATCCGATTTGATATCTGACGATAAATAACCCTGTTATTATCTCTTCGGTTCACTACACAAGCTTAACAACCTCGTAGATTTGGGCTAATTTATTTTGGGTCGATTTCGGTCATTTCGATCTTGTGTTTAAGGGTAAATAATATAGAAATCTTTTTTAGATTTTATTTTTTAATTTAAAAAATAATTAATTTTTATAATAATTTTTACGTTAAATTTAATTTAAAGGTAAAATTTATAAATAATTATTAAATTTTGATAAAATAATTAATCTAATAACTAAATTTTCTATTATTTCAATATTATCGTTAAATTTTTAATTTTGTTTTATTTTTGTCACTGATTCATTATCAATTATTAAAAGGATGATGTGACTATTAAAATATTTTTTATGCTAACACATTTAGTTATGTACGTTTACACATTTAAATAATTTAGTTTTAATTTTAAAAAATATTAAATTTAATTATTATTATTTTTATTTTATTTTATTTTTAATTAAAAATAATTTAATATTTTCACCCTTCAATTATAATTAATATTATCTTGTCCTTTGGGTCCCTAAATTTAACACTAAAGTTATCTTTTAAATACAATTTAATGAGATAATTATGATATATTCTTATAAAATTTTAAAGAGTTGATTGGGTACGGTTGGGATTTGGGAAGCACAAGATAACATTAGTTATATAATTAAATGATTAAAATAAAATATTAAATTATCTCTAACTAAAAATAAGATTAAATTTATTATTTTTTTAATTAAAACTAGATTATTTGAATAGGTAAATATAAAGGGGTAAATATGTTATTATAAAAAAAATACTTTAACAGATATATCACCTTTTAAATAGTAGTTAGAGTTAGTGGTCAAATTAAAACAAAATTAAAAGTTTAATAATAACATTAAAATAGTTAAAATTTAGTTATCAAATTAAATAATTAATCAAAGTTTAGTGATTATTTATAATTTTTACCGGTAAATTAAAATGAATACAAGAATTATTATATAAACAAAAAATTAATTATTTTTTAAAATAAAAATAAAAGAAAATATAAAAATTATTTTTAAATTTTATTCTAAAAAGAAGATAATAATCTTTAAAATTTTAAAATTAATTAAAACAATTAATTATATATTATAATATATAAAAATAATAATCTATTACAATACATGATATTCACTGTATTATCTTTAAATTATATATAAGTTTATCGAGAACTAAAAAATAAAATAAAAATTATTATTAGAATTTGGATCGCATTAAGAATATTAAAAAAATATTATAATCAAATTAAATTAAGGGTAAACTACATAAATGGTCCCTTGGCTATATCTCAATTATCTTTTACATCCCCTAACTACTACAAATTGGTCTACTGATTAACTTTTTTGATACAAAGTGATCATGTGTCGTTAAAAATTTGACGTGAAACTGATGTGGACGTTAAGATACTGACTTGGATTATAAAGATTGGGGATGCCACATGGTTATCCAAGTCAGCATGTTAATGTCCACATTAATTTCTCGTTAAATTTTTAATGGCAAAAAAAAATTAGTCAATGGACCAATTTGTAATATTTGATAGTCAGAGGATGTAAAAGAAAATTGAGATATAGTCAAGGGACCATTTATGTAGTTTATCCTTAAATTAAATTTAAATTATAATAAATTAGGTTTTTTAATTCATATCAGAATTTGCACTTGCCGTGTAAGTCTACACGTGGCCCAATCAAGTTGAAAGACTTTTACCCTTTGAAGGCAAAGTCTCAAAGCCAAGGCTTCCGTCTTGTCTGTCAAAAGTCATCATACTTAAAGCCTTAAACTTTATCTTCTTCTTCCCTCTGATTATCGATCGAAAACAAGATGGAACATATCGAACCAGTCATTGAAATTTACAGAAACAAATTTAAACAAGCTTCGATTTTATGGGTGGAGGGTTTCAGAGAAGCTTGTTGTCTGCACAGAGTTGTCGTTCTTTGCTACAGGTTTATGTTCTTTTTTTCTTGTAATTAATTACTCCAATTTACTTGTTTTCGGGAACCAAAATCTGGGTTCTTCAAAAGATTTGAATTTTAGTTCAGCTTGATGGGTTTTGTTCTGTTTTTTGACAGGTCGAAGAAGCTTTTGATTAGAACCGGACAGTGTTTTCTTTTGAATGGATTCATCTTCTTAGGAAGGTAAAGCTGAGTTTTTGTTTCTCCCCAGAATTGCTGATTGGAAAGTGGATTTAATTTTGCTTTCTTTTTTGTTTTCAGTTTGTTTGTCTTGAATTCTGTTGTTATCCCAATACTACAATGGATATTGCCTGATCATTACACGCAGACCGGTTGTGAAGGAATGTCTGAATTCCATGGTGTCTTCAAATTTTATTCCTTCTTACGTGGCTTCCTCATACAACTATTCTATGTAAGTGTTTAGGATTCAGATGAATCTAAGTTGCTAATGTTTGGTTTAGTGGAATTGTGTTGATTTGTGTATGATGCAAATCCGAATTAGTCACCACTCCTTGCCTGCAAACTCCCTTATCGTTGCTACTTACGGTGTCGATAATCGATATAGTCGTTATATGCTTTCCGGTTGCTTTCGAAAAGAAAAGTTCAGTTGTTGTACCCTATATCTCTGTCTTATTTCCAAAGTTACCTATAAGCTCCGAAGCTGTTCGAGTAATTAGCCGGGAATTATGTGCTTTGTGTTCCATTGCTATCACAGCCGTATCATGCACATTGTTTCATTTTCTGCATGTGTTAGCGCAGTTGTTGATCTTATGCTTTTATATAGTTTGTAAGTTTAGTTCCGAAAACATATATGTCTTGAAAGGATTTAGGAACTAGCGATGCTTTTCGTGTCTTGTTGTCTTTGTCTTGCTATGAAAAGTTTGCTTAATCAAACCGGGTTTCATCACCTATTGGATTTATCATCTGCAGGTATTTTGGTTCTATCCCTTGTACGTCTTCAGCTTTATTCTGAGCAATCTCTGGTACTTTTCTCATCCGTCGTGCTTTGCGAAGTTGTAATTTACTGTCATATCCTTGTGGACCTTCTTATCGTGTAATCGTTTATATTACCGAATGGAATTTAAACCAAATGTTGAAGTTATCCGTTTTTGTGTTTCTGTTTGAACCAACAATGTCTTGGTCCAGGTACAATGACATTGCTACGCATGGTTTCGCTGCAATGGGGAGATCCGGGCCTTCTATGGTGGAATCCTCGAAACAAGATGATAAATTGACCTCAGACAGCAAAGCGCATGCAGCAAGGCCGACTGGCCTCGGAGGGTACTAATAACTTCGGGCGTTCTTAAACAAAATAATTAAACTTTGCATAGATGTTTAAGTCTGGTTTTCATTTTATGTTTTCCTGCAGGATCATGATCGGAATAGGGGAGCAGGTATATTCGGTGCTTCTTCTCACTTTCTTTTTCATAGAGGTAAAAATTATCATCTATATCGTATATTTCCGATCTTCCTTTAACATTTTGCTGTGTTTGAAGTTATCTATACTTTTCGAGACGATGACTCGCATCCTTTTACAATTTACATGTAGGTTTATGCCACGGGATTTATACCCTATGTCGGGAAGGCACTCAATTTCGTACTTCTTTCTTGGATGTATGCTTATTACTGTTTCGAGTATGTGGTAAAAAACATAGTATTCGTTTTCGTAATCGTTTTCCTCTTAGTCTAAGCTAGATAATGGCTAAATAACATTTGAACTTCTTAGGTACAAATGGAACTTTACGGAATGGGGACTGGAAAAGAGACTGGACTTCTTCGAAACTAATTGGGCGTTCTTTGCTGGTTTTGGTAATTACTTTTCACTATATAACCGATTTCTCTTCGAGATTGCCATTACGAAAGTGAAAAGAACCCGAGAAAATTAGTAGTTTTACATGTTGAAAATAGGAACTAGACAACTCTTTGTTTAACAGACAGCTATATCATGTCTGAAAGCTCACCGATATTCTAATTGTACTTGTAGGAAGTCCTTGTGTTCTGGCAATCTTCTTTTTCTCACCTCTCGTGGGCTACGGTCTTATGGCCATACTCTTCCCTCTGGTTCGTCTCGAGTCTCTCGATCCTTTTTTCTATTCTCTCGGTAGTTATAGAATCTTTCTTTACTGAAACATTGGACGGTCTTTAACATGCATGTTTTTCAGTTTGTTCTGACTGCAACAGGCACAGAGTCTGAGCAAGTTATTTCCGCTCGAAGAAGAAGATTTAGTGGCGGCGAGTTGGGGAAGCTTCTGATATTTTATGCAGCGGATACGTTATTGTAAGCTACCTTCTTTAATTAGCTTTAAAACACTTCAACTCTTGTTTTTCGATGTAATCGTTTATTTCTTCTCTAGGATGCGAGTCTTGTCCCTCCTCCCATCGGAATCCCAAGGACGAATGCAGGACGACAAAACACTATAACAGATACCGTCTTACTTTCTCGGAACCTCTCATCAACATGTCCATTTCGACAAGCACGAAAACCGGCAGTTGTTTCAAAATTTTCATCCAAGAATCTTCCCGACACTGTCATGTTCGTCGACATTTCGTTTTTGTATCAGTGTCGGATACATAAAAATGCAGAAATTAGATGTGTAAAAGCATATATTATCACTGATTTCTGCCCAGAAATGTGTATATATAGTTTGGTATTACTAAGTTTTAAATGAAAATAATTTAAGTGAGAAATTTGTATGCTGTGAAGTTTGGTTTTTATTGCATTCCCAGAACCGGACCGAACCGGTTCGTTGGACCAGTAGGGTATATTCGAAAAAACGTGAACCGTTTAAATTTTATAATTTTAAAGTACATTTATTTAAAAACAATCGATTTATCGTACTGTAATTAAATTTTTAATTTATATGTAATAAGTATAAACCATCTTATCTGACTGGTTAAGAAAATTATTATTGTTTTTTAAGGTTATGAATTCAAGTAATAGTATTTACAGTATAGTGATTTAAGGATTAATATTTAATAATTAAAAATATATTTTAAAATAGATATTATTTATAATCAATATAGTTGATTAAAATAGTTATATGTAAAATAATATAGTAATAGTTTTGACCCTTTTATTATATATAAATTTGATATTTAATCCTTATATTTGAATTGTAACATAATTCTATTCTTTACTTTATTACATTATTAGAAAAAGAAAAGTTGGTTGTATTGTACCTATATTATGATTGTTATTTTATTTTTTTTAAAGTATTTTAATGTTATCTTTTAATTATGATTTTTATTTTAAATAAATTTCCAAATTTTTAAATTTTTTAATATCAATTCAAATAATTACTTTTATTTTTAAATAAATCTTTAAAATTTTAATTTTTTTAATTTTATCATCAAATTATAAATATATTAATTATATTTCAAGTTAATAAAACTATTATAAAAATTGTTAAGTATCATGTAAACGTGGATGTAGGGATAGCAATGGATCACATTTGGATCGGATTTTATAAAATTCAAGTTCAATCCAATTAATAATCGGACTTTTAAAAGAATTCAAGTCTGAATCCAAGTTCATTTACATAAATCCAAATCCAATCTAATAAAATATCTAAAATCCAAATCCAAAAATCCAAATCCAATTATTTTTTAAAATAACAACTCAAACATATATCTTTAAATGAAAAAAAAATTATCAAACAAATTTATTTAAATTTATAGAAGAAACAAATCTCAACAAATATTATAATCCAATATAAAACAAATTAAAATAAAAATTCAAACTACAATTAAAAAACTTAACAATAAATAAATTATTTTTACATAAATTACTATTATCTTACTAGTCTACTGACATATTTATTTTTGACATTATAATTATAAAATGTCTAATAAATATTATAATCTAAAGATATAAGTTAAAAACATAATCAAAATGTTTAACTATTAGCATTGGATATTAAGAAAAGGTTTAATAACCGTTAGGCTTGAAAGGGCTCGATGCACAACCGATTAAACTTGTAAAGTGGTGGAGAAGTGACAATTTAGGTGGTTTGTAGTGAAAGCAAAAAATAAAAATTTAGACACAAAAATTTAGAGTTGTTCGAATTTTTAACCCAAATTCACTAAAAATTTATACCTTTTGAGGACAAAGGGTTAACCTTACAACCTAGATTCTAACCCTGAATCTAGCATCCAAACTTCACAATTCGAACTTTGAGAATCCTCTCAAACAAGATAAAAACTTAGGCAAACTTTTAATCCTTCACAACGGCAGATTGTTTGTACTCTAAGTACTCACTCAATTCCTAATATACTTGAGCATACATTGACAATTAAGTTCACAAGTGTTTGTCTACCCAACTAATAGAAAAATTAAGCACTAAGATAATTTTCTCACTATAATATTGTTATAATTGAAGTATTAATCTCTACATGATGCTAGAGTCTTTCTTTTAGCATCCCAATTGAGCATCTAACTGTTGATGACAACTGAGATTGATTTGGAGCCGTTTAGAGCTGGTTTCAAGGTCAATTTCTATTTCTAGTGCATGTAATATTGAAACGCGTGGTAGCCGTTTTTATACTGTCACTTTGGGAAATAACCGTTGAACCTGCATTTAAGAACCGGTATCGAAATACCTTGTAATAGTATTGATACAGTTAGCTCAGTGTATCGAAATAATTAAGGCCTATTTTGATATGACTCCTAATCGTCGGAGGTTTCATAAAGTTGTTGGGTTTTTTTTGTAAATCCGTTAAAGGTGTATCGAAACACCTAAAACTTATTTCGATATTGGCGTATCGAAACGAGTGTTTGATATATCTAAACCAAAAATTACAGTGACAAACTATATCGAAATGGTCCAAGACCATATCGAAACGCCTATACATTTTTGTCATTGAAAAGCTTAGCGGTACTGAAACACCTGGGAAGTATATCAAAACGCCTGAGTTAAAAACTATTCTTTGGCTTCTTTAAATCATTTTGAACACCTTCAAAATTTCTCAAAAACTTTTTAAATATGTTTTTAAATTATTTAGACATTAGAACCATTTTTAAAATCTTTTCAATTTATTCTAAAATCTTTGGTGATAGTTGAACATTAGTTATCGCATTCTTAGTTAATTAAAATTTATAAAATTGATTATCATATTAACAGAGCAACAAATTGATTAACTAATTGTTGTAGATGAGGCTTTATTACGATTTCAGTTTTTAAGAATTCACCGATTAACTTATTAAATCGGTTATAAAAGAGACTCAACCATTAAATTAGACAAATTTATTTTTTATGATCATAATTTAACCAAATCAAAACAAAACTAACAAGTACCTAGCTAGTTAGAACCTTAATTTCTCTCATATGTAAAATCAAATGTATTTTCCTCAAGGAAAAAAATCAACCTGTCACACAAGGGAATTAAGAAGCTCACCAACCAAACTTAATAAATTAAATTCCCCTTTGACTGTTATTGAGAATTATTAGGGTCTTCATCTCCACTATCTGAACTACCTTGCCCTTGAGTCTGGTGTTGATGATGTTCCAAGGGACTATTTTGGTCGGAATTCATGTTCGGTCCAGAACACGCAGTAAGAGCCGCCAACATTCCCAGATTGGTCTCCGACATCCCTAATCCGAGGTGTTGCGAAGGTTGTTGTTGTTGTTGATGTTGCAGTAACATGGAACCTAATTGCAATGGACTTGCTCTACCACTTTGGAATTCAATGTTTCCTTGGAGATTAAACCTTGGTAAAAACTGCAACGGTGACTGCAATGTATTCCCACTTGCCGTTCCGAATGGCCACATCTGAGCCTCGGATGAACCGGCTCCAGATGGAGCTGGACTGTTTGTAACCGGAAGCATCCAAAACGTGCTTCCGGTTACGGTAGTGGGAGCTGTTGTTACCGCCCACATGGCGGTTGCAGGCAGCATAGTTGAAGGAGGTTTAAGCAATGGAGTACTTAAACCGGTTTTTAAAGACTTGATAGAAGATCGATCACCGTCATCGTCACCGTTCCTGCTTCGGCCACCGGTATCGGCCGCTTCACCTTGTTGATTATCATCCTTAAACAATTCCTCTCTAAAACGTTTCCTCATGTAGTTCTCACTTGAAGAATTCCCACTATCTCCTCCTCCACCTCCACCGCCATCGGGTAAAGCTTCGGCTATTTGATCTGCTGTTAAAATCTGTTGTTGTTGTTGGTGTTGGTGGTGGTGGTGAAAACCTAACAAACCACCGTGAGCAAAACCTTCTTCATACGGGTTGGGATGAGAAGCCAAAGCCAAAGTGCCGTGGAACAAGTGAGGAGCCGATTTCGACGGCGGAGCTGAAATCGTCGACCCGCTACTCCTCAACGAAACATTAAGAGTCGAAAAATTCGCCGGTATAGTCCCGGTCCCGGTGGCTGCAATGATAGCCGGTTCAGCCTGTTGTAAAAGCCACTCAATCGTTTCACCATCAGATTTATGACCTAACTCCCTCGTCAACTGAAAAACCCTAGCAGCACAAGCCGCTGGCATTCGAATACGCCTCCCCCGACCGTCGACTTTCGTGTGACGGTCCTTGGTGGAACGTTTCGCCGGTGGGTTATCCGTTGTGGTGCTTGTCGTCGTCGTTGTAGATCTGGTAGCGATAGCTAGAGAGGCGTCAACAAGGTGAGATGAATTGTTTTTAGTAGTACAAGCTGAAGAAGATGAACCAAGAGGCGGCGCAGCCGCGTTTGTATGATGAAGAATATGATGGCGGTTTCGTTGAAGCTGAGAGACGGCGGTTGAATCAAAAGGGTTGTTGTTGCTGCTTTGAGAAGGAGCTGATGAAGATCTAGCGTTGGCATCAAGAGGGACCAGATTGGTCTGAGAATATGTAAGGTCCATCTGGTTTGTGGGGTTTCAGACACAGGGTTTGTTTCTTATTTTAATACTGAGAGGCTCTTAGTTTCAAAGTTGATTCATCATCAACCCCAATGAGTTGTTCTTTACTGACTTGGAAGTTGGACCTATTTGTAAAAAAAAAAAGTGGCTTGGACCTAATGAGGGACATGGAATTTGTGTGGGGTTCTTTTGTTTTGTCTGAATGATTGTTGTCTCTTTGTCTAAGAGATAGGATTAGGGGTGATAATGAGATTGACCGGCTTGCGAATTATTTGGGTTCAGTTCGATTAAAGTTTGGTTCGAGTGAGTTTGATTCGGGCTCGAGTTTGGCTCGAGACTTTAATGAGTCAAATTGATTCAAGCTCGGCTCGAAAAGCTCATGAACAAGCTTGGAATAATTATATTATGTATATGTTATCTATACACTAAAAGTAATATCTTTTGCAAAAATAAAAGCAATAAAATAAAATATGAGAAATCTACTAAGATAAATTAGGTATTTTTTATTTTAAGTCAAGCAGGGCCGAGCTTGACGAGCCCGAACCGAGCCCAACAACATTGTTTCCGAGTCGAGCCGAGCCTAGCCAGGCTTGATTCGACTCGTTATCACCCCTAAATAGGATGGCCTAGGAACACGTACTTCAAAATGAGAGTCGCGATTGCCTCTTTCTACCCCATGTACTTTTGTCTTTGATTAGAAGAAATCGATTCGATTGATTAAATTGGTTGAATATTGATTATAATTCAATAATTAGCAATGAGTATTCATTGATATTTTAATAAATAATAATTCTGTCAAATAATTGAGGTGTCTAATTGATACTAAAAAATTCTTAAGGGATCATATTGTTAAATGAGATATAACTGATGACCAAATCTGTATTTAACCCTAATAGAAAATGAAAAAAAGTGTACTCGTGGGGCAAATAAAGAATGTCAAAATCGTCCCTTTACTTTTACAGTTTTACATGTTCCCATACAGAGACAAAGCAAAGCTGTTGAGCTTTTCAGGAATGTGAAATTCCAGTTCTACCCTCATTTTCAGACAAGGAAGCCTGTCCATATTGTGGACAACATTGTCATGAAATTTCAGCAACACAAATCTTCACTTGGTGAATACAATAGATTAAGTGGTTTTCTAAAAAATGGTGTAATTACAATTTCAGTCCTTAAAGTTCAAAATTTAATCTTTTTACTTTAATTTGGTAGTACAAATTGAAAACACCAATCCATTATTTTACACATTTACCCCCATTTTTTTTATAATTTTAATGAATTGAAATGTAATTTTATAGAATATTAAGTTGGCAGCTGGTAAGCATCGAGTGCAGTTGGACAGCTCATGGTCTCATATACCCACCCAAACCCACATTTCCTTTTTTTTTAATTTAATAATTATTTTATCTTTTGTTTTGGATTGCTAACAATTTTGATAAGATTGTAATTATATATACGAGATACGATTAAGTTATATAATATATATTTTTTAAATTTTTATATGTTTTTAAAATTATTAAATGATTGAATTAAGTTGTTTTAATGGGTGAGTCTTCCGATATAATTTTTCTATATACACGGAGTTGATTCAAGTGGTAAGCAACTTGGTTCCGCTTAAGCAAGTTTCAGGTTCGAGACGTTGTGTACGCAGAAAATTCTTACTGGGAGACTCACCCACCAAAACTAGGTGTGCGACCCGGTCGATCTGGATTAGCAAGGTTTAAACCTTAAAACTAGAAGAGAAATAAAAAAAATATTGGTTATAGAAATAAAATATTATATTACTAGTATTATTATAATTCACAACACTGACCAGCCAGTAAAAATTCACCTGGACCCACTTTCTATAAAATACGAATTCAACGAGTGATTTTAACGAAAAAATAATTTTTATTTTAAGAGATTTAGTTTCAAATAATTTTATTTTTAAGATATATATTTGTTATTAAAAGATCGAAAAAAATATAAATATTATATTGTAATCACCTAAAAACTATTACAAAATAATAAAACACATCATTAATCCCTAAACACAGCATGACATAAGAGTTATATTTTAATACATAAATTCCATAAAAATAATAAAATAACAAATTTATAAATTTTAAAATCTAAATTTCGAGTTCTAACACCTTAAATTCTAACCTAAAATTTTAAAATTTAAAATCAAAAAATTTGTGTAAACTTATATAATTTTGTGTATTAAAATATTTTTAAAAATAATTATTATGATATTATAATAATATTATTAACTCAATAAATTAAATAATTATCTTGTAACAATTTATAAATTTAATAATTATATACAATGACTAAAATGATTATTTTATTATAATTCAAAGACTATTGATGTACTATCCTTATAAAAAATGAAAATAAAATAAAATCTAGATTTTAACAGATAATCATCTAATCATCCCCATTTAATTAATTCCACTAATAACAACATTAATCCAACCCATATCTTCATACCTATTATCTTTAAGATTATTTAATTCAACAAATATTCTAAAATAATAGCCACGGGTCTTTTTTATTTATATTAAAAAATAATAATTTTAACCAGATTTGCAAGATTACACGTGTCACTTTTAAATAAACAAATAAATAATATACTAATTATAATGATTATTGTTATAAAATTATTATCCTTTCCTAAAAAATATGTTTGATAAGTATATATTATATATACTAATATCGTTTATATGTCTAAAGTTATATTTTTATGGGATTAGATTTTTTTAGACGTGATAATTTTTCTTACTCAATTTCATGACGTTCTCGTCACGAGTTTTCGCTCTCGTAATTAATCAATTGTCACGGTTATCCATCTTCCTACTCCATTTGTAGACGCTTTGCATGAAATTGGACTGTCAAATGATTACTCTTATATCACTTATCACAGAACAATTATACTCTTGACAAAATTTTTAAATTTATTAAAGTTTACTTATTTAGAATCATTTATAATATATAATATATTAGCAGACTCAACTCAAATTTAAAAATTAATCCATAAATTATTAAAAAAATTTAAATTATTCAAATTTTATTTTATAATTTAAAATTTATTTTGATTTTTAAAGTCGAGTTTACAAATTATTATTCGATTCGAACTTATATAGTCTCGTACTTTTCCTAAACTCGTAATGATATATTCCTCTCTTTTAGTTTTTGAATTTGAACCCAAAGCTTAGCATTCCTTAAATGTTACAAAGTTTCAAGGGTTTAAAATAAAAAAATATATAATTATGATTATAGTCCTTTAAGTGTATTTGGAATTTGAAAAATAACCCTTCATTGAAATTTAATATAATTAGGCCTCTAGCCAATCATGGACAAAATTAAATTTTTTAGAGGGCCAAATTAGATTAACATTATTAATTTTGGGTCCAATGTATAATTTCACCATTATAAGAGATTGAAGTGTAATTCTACCCTTTTCATAAAGGTCCAGATATATCAGGAAACTGGACATCACATGCAGTTCACGTGCTCCTGTGTCAGTCCCTCACTGATTAGGTAAAGTCTTGTTTGTTTGTTAGTAAATATTAGTCATCTTTTCACGGTTATCGAAATCTCACGGTGGGGGAAAATTTAAAATTATAGAAGAAAAAGGATAAATTAAAAAAAATTATTGTATTACTCATTTTCGTCTATTCTCAGTATATTTTTAATCATTGATTTTGAAAAACGACCAGTTATGTCACTATCATTTTTGGGTATAAAGTTTTAAATTTTTAGAGTCAAATTAAAGATAAAATAAAAATATAATAATGATTTAAGGATTATTTAAGTAATTTATTATTTTTTATTGTATCAGATCATCTTTTCGTCAATATTTAACGGCTTTAACATTGGAGTAACTAAAATTTTACACCCTAAAAAAGATAGTGACCTTATTGGTCGTTTTTTAAAATCTGTAACTAAAAATATACTGAGGGTAAACGAAAGTGACTAATGCAATAGATTACCCAAAAAAATTAAAAAGACAATAAAAGTTTATTTTTTTCTAGACAAACGTGGCGTAAAAAAGTTTAAGAAAATAATAATATTTAGAATTATATATAGAGAAATAAATAATTTTAAGAAAATAGACCAAAATCTACCGTGTTGTTGGGATCTCGCTAAATCTGTAGTTGACGAGGTCTATGTTGGTCACTAAAGGGTGTGTTTAGTTCAGGGAAAAGATGATTAACTTTGGGAATAAGATTACTGGAATATATCATTACTTGATATATTACTGGATTGTTATATTACCTTGTTTGGTTTATTTGACGGAATGTAAGATGACAGTTTGGTTTAAAGATTATAAGATTATTTAAATATATATTTTATCAAATTATCCTTATGATATATTAATAAAATAACATATTTATGTTGTTATAATTAAGTTTGAGAAAATATAACTTATTCACAATGGTCTAAATATGTTAAGATTATTAAATGATAATTTAATTTTTATTTTTATTTTTTTAAATCTAAAATATTAATAAAATAATTTAGTTAAGTTGTTATAAATAAATTGAGTTTATTAAATTTTATTTTTTTAAGAGTATAAAATTATATATATTTTTTCCTTTGAGAATATTCTTTTCCTTAATCCAAATAACCCCTAAATATTTTTTAAACATATTTATTTTTTAAAATAAATAAATTTAATTAATTAAAATTACGAATTAGTGATAAAAAATTTTTTACCTATTATTTTCTTTTCTATTTTTCATGGGACCAGATTTATACTAACAACAAATAAATAATTTTGGACAAGATTCTTTGCTGTCCATCCACTTGTCTTGTTGCTAAAACGACATTACTTCCACGTGTTTGAATTAGTCATAATTTCTAGACCTCTTTGTGCAGTTGTTCTCCACCACCTGCTGGGTTGATTTAATAATTTTTTTAAATAAGTGAAGGTGAAAGAAAGAAAGAAAGAAAGATATTATCTAGATTTGTTTAATATTTTAATTATAAAATATGCAATGTATAATATTTTAAAAAATTAAAATAATTAAATTATTATATATGGATAACGTGTTCACCTACACTTATAAATTTTTAAATGTTTTTTTTAACATATTTTTTTATTTTTTTTAAAATTTAATCTCTAAACGCCCAACGAAATTTAAATTAAACTTAATATTATATATGAAACAAGAATATTTTAATATAAAATAATATTACGTATTCGATACGGCTACGTATTAAAGGTATTAAATACAATTTGGATACTTATAAATACATTTTCTCCTCTTACTTTTTTAATTTTTTAATTTATATGATTTAATTATAAATATATAAGTATATGTACTGTCATGCTTATGATATATTTTATAATTTTTTATTTTAATATTTTTTAATCTAAAATTTATTTTATATTTATCATATATTTATTATATTTGTAGTTTATAATTTTAAAATTTATCATTTTCTATCTCTAGTATTATAATTCCTATCTGTATTAGGATATTTCCGTACTACTTTTGTCGGAGGCGGTTCAAAGATTTTGAGGCCTTATATAATTTAATTAAAATGTGGTTTTTAGAAACAATTGTTCATAACTCTTAGTTTTTCACTAGTTTTAAAAATATAGTTCTTAGAAATAATTGTCTTTTTTAGGGGTTCCTGTACAATCATTTCTATTACGTATGTCCAGAATCTCATTGATTCTACAGAAATAATAGTAATAGGAATAATCAATAAGATTTTATAATCAATTGTCACATTCAAGAAACAATTATAACGTTTTAACAATTATAACTCATATTTATTAAGAGTATTTTTAATCTTTTATAATAAATTTCGATATTAACCTCTCTAATGAATGTAATTTATTAAAACTTTAAGTTCTTATTTTTCGAAGATCTTGTGCGATCCTCATATTATGCATGTGCAGAACCCACATCCTTCTATAGCATATTTTGGACAGTTTTCCAATCTTGTTCCTATTCTTGATATTTTATTAGAAGGAATCACCGCAATTCATTTCCATTGAGGAACACTATGGAAATCTCCTTACAATTTCAGGAACATCTCCTTTCTGTACTTTTTTTAACCATAATCATCACCATATCAATGGCCATCATCCTTGCTGCAGGCAAGAAGAAACACCAGAGGAGACCCCCTGAGCCAGCTGGGGAGTTACCGTTTCTCGGTCATCTTCATCTCCTAGGAAAAAAACAGCTGCTACATAGAACATTCGCAGACATGGCTGACAAGTTCGGACCGGCCTTCTCGATCCGTCTCGGGATTCATCGGGCACTTGTGGTCAGTAACTGGGAAGTTGCCAGGGAATGTTTCACGACCAATGATAAGGTCTTCCTCACACGTCCAAAATCCTTAGCCATAAAGCATATGGGGTATGACCATAACATGTTAGGCTTTGCTCCTTATGGACCGTATTGGCGCAGCATAAGGAAACTAGCAACGGTGGAGCTCCTCTCTAGTCGCCGGCTCGAGTTACTCAAGCATGTTCCCGATGCAGAAATCAATAGTTTTATAAAGGGATTGTATGAGCAGTCGATGAAAAACGGTGGTGTTGCGGTGGTGGAAATGAAGGAAAGAATTGGCGACTTAGCAACGAATATCATTGTGAGGATGATTGCTGGGAAAACATATCATG
The DNA here is from genome assembly GCA_035048815.1 of Abelmoschus esculentus. Lineage (NCBI taxonomy): Eukaryota > Viridiplantae > Streptophyta > Magnoliopsida > Malvales > Malvaceae > Abelmoschus > Abelmoschus esculentus. Next base: position 661,621 of record JAUCBN010000030.1, read on the forward strand.
GTACCGAAGGAAGCTGCGATGAGGAATCGAGGCGATGCCAGAAGGCCTTGTGTGATTTCTTTTATCCGGCTGGGTTGTTCTTGTTTACTGATGCAGTGCCTTTTCTTGGTTGGCTTGATGTAGTGATGGGAAACATAGGAAAAATAAAACAGACAGCAAAGGAGTTGGATTCTGTACTTGGAAGTTGGGTAAACGAGCATCGTGGAAGGAGGCGCAACGAACACATCGAAGGGGACCATGATTTTATCGATGTCATGTTGTCGATCATGGAAGAAAGCAAGGTTCCATCTCAAGAGGCTGATGTTACCATTAAAGCAACTTGTTTGGTATGTTACTGTTAAGTAGAATTATGTAATTTATAGAAACATGAGATAACAGATTACCATTGATTAGGCAATTGTGATTGCAGAGTCTTGTCTTGGGTGGCGTCGATACGAATGTGGTCACACTCACTTGGGCAATCTCCCTGTTGTTGAATAACCGCCATGTGCTGAAGAAGGCTCAAGATGAACTCGACATCCATGTCGGAAGGCAACGGCAAGTGGAAGAGTCGGACATAAACAACTTGGTATACCTGCAAGCCATTATCAAGGAAACAATGCGGTTATACCCAGCAGCGCCTCTCTCTGTACCAAGAGAAGCCATGGAGGACTGTACAGTAGCTGGCTTCCATGTTCCGGCAGGTTCTCGACTTTTGGTTAACCTCTGGAAGTTGCAGCGTGACCCCGGAATTTGGCATAAGCCATTAGAATTCTTACCTGAGAGATTCCTCAGTGACCATGCTAACATAGATGTGAGGGGTCAGAATTTTGAGCTTCTACCATTTGGTTGTGGTAGAAGGATTTGTCCAGGTATCACTTTTGCGCTCCGGTTCCAGCACTTAGCTTTGGCTCGACTGCTTCACGGATTTGAATGGGGAACGGTCTCAGATGGTGCAGTAGATATGAGTGAAAGCCCCGGATTAACAGTTCCTAAAGCTACACCATTAGAGGTTACTCTTACACCAAAGTTACCTTCCATACTCTATAGCTAACTGCACAGGTCTGTTCCCAAATGATTGTTGAAAAGAATAATAAAAACCAAAGAATTTAGTGTTTTTTTTCAAGTTGTCTGTAGAGAATCTAGGAAAGGAAAGGAAAAGCACTCAAGGATATTTTTTTTCTGAAGAACAAATCATATATTGTTTCACAATCGAGTTCTGTGTAAAGAATCTGTTTTTCCTACACCTAATTTCAAGTGGGGTTTCCTCAATTTTACAGTTTAATAAGGAGAAAAAATGGTTCATGAGGTTGAGCTTGCCTCCATATCTGTTGTAGACGACATCTCGGTATTGACTAAGCTATTTTCGGTTTCGTTCCACTTCAGAATGTGTCTGCTGTATCTTAAAGCTTCATCAACAGAATCAGGCTCCAAGCCGGTAACTATCGAGACGTACAACTTCCGGTCACAAAGAGAATTGAACAATCTCTTAAACTTCGTAGCGATGTACTGGAAGGCACTCTGCGATAGTGAAGTGTGATTATTTCTATTATTGCTGAAGTTGTAGTGATTATGGCTGATAACCGGGTTGAAGTCATGGAACCATTCACATCGAGTGAGAGGAACCTGGTCGATCTTTTCCTCGAGCAGATCAGCTTTGTTGAGTATCAGAAGGAAGTTCTTTTTCTTAAAGGTTGGATGGGTGACTATACTCTCAAACAGTTGCTTGCTTGCCAACATTTTGTTTGTGAGAACTCCGTTGCTGTCTGATGAAAACTCGTCGTAGTCCGTCAACGAGACGGTGAATAGGACAATATCGACGTCTTCAAACATTTCCAACCACTTACATTTCTCGCCGAGGCTACTGGGATGCAGTCTAATAAGCTGGTACCTGTTGATTCAAAGCAAGAAATGCTAAGCATGATAAATATACTGTACAAGTATATCTATTCCAAGTAATAAAGTGAACAATTTAAGCATAGGCTAGAATATAACTACGAACTAACCTTGCTGATGGATCATGCTGATAACCATCAATGGCGATTTCTCGTTCTATTAGGGGAAACGAGAATTCCATGCAAGAGATTCCATTCGACGATGTAATTCCCTCGGCATACAAGATATCCATGTCGGACGGTTCGTAATCTGTCCTTGAGATCTCAATAGCCTGAGAAGAAGATAAGCATGGAAACATCAGTAAACGAATTAGACAAGAAGAGGTTGGAACTTTGGATGTTTCTATTAAACTAAAACTCCATACTGCAGGCTTACCCGTTCTAGGAAATAAGTAGCAATTCTTGGCAGCATTTCTAGTTCATGCCTCCGGTTATATGTGGCCTGAAAGGCTGCATCATTCCACAGCTCCCCGGTAAACGGTGCATATTCACGATTAGCAGCAGGGAAGATGACTTCCAAATTGCCGGACACCATCACTTGGACAAGCCAATCCGAGAAAGCTTTCAGTCTTGGGGAAATGGAATATTTTGTTTTGCCATCAATCTGCCTTCCTCTATCCTCCTGTAATGTTTCTTCTTCGAATCGTTCTCGCCCCTGAAGCAATATAGCAAGGTAGCCATACAAATTGCTTTGGATCATCGATTTGATACTTCGGCGTTCATTCTCCGAGAAAGAAATATTATACAGAACCTTGGCCTGAAATAAGCAAGTAACAAATTTAATGTTTCATTAGACAGTATGTTCTGCATTTCCACTGTCATAAAACCAAAGTTTGGTGGTCATAAACATCAAGGAAAAAATAAATCATTATTGAAGGAAAAATAAATCTGTCACCAATTGCATATTATGAATTCACAATAGCTTAAGAAATAGAAATAATTAAAAGGTGACAGATGAGACATAACAATGTTGGTTGACCAAAGCTCAATGGTATATCAGCTTATGAATCCGAGTTCTCAATCTAAGCTGAAAGGATAAAGGTATGTGGAAAAGAACACAAGTAACAATTCTATTTACAGACACCAAATGTGGGGAAATAGTTAATTGAATAAGTTTACATGATTGGTATAGTACCTGTTTATATATCGTACTTGTGCCGGACTTTGGATAGCCAACTAGAAGAATTTTGGGAAGTACTTGTGCCGTACTCTGGCTGACATCCTCTCCGGCAGGATTCATGGTATTAGGAGGAACCGGCAAAGACATGAGAGTGCAAAAAAGCTTGACTCCCATCTGAAAATAAGGTACATCCATGTTATTTCTGGTGCAGGATGTAAGGAAGAATAATTATGCCTATGCAGTATGCATATCCATATGCAAATATACCTTGTTCCATATTGGCCCCTTTATATTATTCTGACCCTCTTCCTGGTAGGATCCATCGGCACTTAGCCAGTAGCTAGGATTTCCTTCGCAATGAACTCCTGCTAACTGCATATATTTAACAGAATGCCAATGAGTGAACTTGCATTATACGTCTATAAGAACATTCTTTTAATAGAACTCGAACATGTAAAGCACAACAACCTGCAGCATCCACAGCTCTTTTTTAGTAATCACCCGACTATTTACGATTATTTTCGTATTTCCATTGCTAGCATTACTCTTGATGTGAGCTCCAACATTTAGCTGGGCAGTAATAATCTGGCATGGCTCATGTCCTTCCTGATTTTCAACAGAGCAGTAGTTCAATTTTTAATGGACCAAGATGGCAGTTATATCATGTAAAAGAAGAGCAATGTTTAGTTATTACCTTTCCCCAGAATCCGGACAACTTATCATACCAATAGAATCCAGGTTTTAGCTTCTTTGGTGGGTTTCGGCAGGTCTGCAAAACCTGCAACTCGTCTTGAGTCAATGGCTCTCCATTCACGATAACTAGCTGTGGTGGTAGCTGGTTAGCCTCACAGGTCTTCTCTGATCTCATTACCCTTTGAAGTTCCAATTCACCGAGCAGCTGCTTGAGAAGCCGAGAACGTTTTCCAAGACTTTCTCGCCTTGACTCGTGTATCTTCTTACCTATGCAAGTAATACATTTTCTTCCCTCCGGCATGGACCCCATTGTTCTCAATACACACTTATAACAATACTTGGCATTACAAACAATGCAAATCTCCTTCAATGTGAACCGGTTTCCCTTTAAACACCGATAACATGATCCCTTTTTTCCGTTCCTTGCAATAGGTTGTTCATCAAGGATGATGCTTTCTGTCTCGGAATAATCGGACTCTTCAACGTCGCATGATTCAGGTTCCTGGAAAGTCACAACAGATGGTTTTCTGACATGGGAAGGAGTCTCATTGTTAACATCAGAAATCTCCTGAATTTCAGAACATCCTACTCCACCATCACCATCACCATCATCAATTCCCTCACCTAATGAAGCCAAACTATCGACAGTAACCGATAATTCATTCGACAAAAAAGGATGAACAATGGATTTCCGAGCTGAGCCAGGTTTAGAGGCAAATCTTTTGTCCTTGGGTGGTTTTTGGTTCACTGGATTGATCTTTACAATTGGCTGGATAACTGGCAATGAAACATCATTCAAAGAAAAGGAAGCTGAAACTTCGGCAGCCGTCGGAAGGCGGTCCAGGTCCACCGGAACTAATTTGGGGATATCAAAATTGATTGGAGGACCATTATACTCAATAGCAAAAGAGTATTCAATGCTAAAATCTTCATCTACAGGAGCTGATTTCTCAAAAGGAAGGATCTTTCTTAGAAGGGTAGCCATGGTTTCTTCCAATTCTCAATTCCAGAAAAAAACCATGAAGAATTTAGCAACCAACAACCAAAACAAATAATAAAACCCCCAGTTTATTTCCCTTTCAAACAATCAAAACAAGCTAATTTATTTCCTTTAATCCCCAAACCAACCTGAAAAAGACCCCTTTGTTTTCCTTTTCTTTTAGGCTTACTGAGCAAGAAAATCAAACACAGAAAGACAGGAAAATCTGGGAAAATTCCAAGCAAACAAATAAAGAATGAAAATGGAGAGTCTCGTCTAACCAGTAAACTATGTAGACCTGAGAGACGACCGAGTGACATGCTTTTAGTGTTAAATTTATCAATGATTTTCCATGTCAACACGCTGATGAAGAAATTTCCGGGAAAGACTGATGGAAACTGAGGATTGAAGAAGTCAAACTCAAACACAGGGCCTGGCAGCATCAACCACCATCACTGCTTGTTTACAATACTTTGGGTCAACCAACAAATCAGAGTATTAAGTGAATGCGGACCGAAATTGGAGGCTAATTGGCTCTTTGACGTTTGACGTAATTTGGAATCACGTCATCTATATAACGTGTTTTGTGTTTGGATGGCAAGAAAGTTGACATAATGCTGAGGAAAGGAAATGTAAGTCTTTGGTGATACTAAAATTACAACAACAATAAAATGTAGGATAATTTAATATTCAAATATTTTGATTCAAATATTAAATAAATTAATATTTTTATTCAAAATATTTAATATTTGAATATTTTTATTCAAAATATTTAATATTTGAATATTTTGATTCAAGTATTCTCATTTTAAAATTAAATATTCAAATATTTTAATTTAATATTTTAATTTGAATATTAAATATTTTATTGAATATTAAATATTTAATGATTAAATATTTTATTTTTATTAAAGTTAGATTTATACCTCTTACACTATATTTATTTTATTGAATTTTCTCAAAGAATATATTTTAAAAAGATTATGTTACAAAATCATTACATTGAATAATATCGTAGCTTTGTGGTTAGGATATTTGTTCTCCATCTTTTCAACTCGGGTTTAAACCTATAAAGCTCAAAATTTTCATTTTTTTTCTCTCTAATCAAGATTGGATGATTAATTTTATTTATTGATTTGAAATTAGGATTAAATTAAAATTATAGATAAATTATAAGAATTAAAGGTGTAATTTTATAGATTCTATTTAACTGACACGTCATCTTCTCTGTTAAGATTTTAACGGCGTTGACCAAAATAAGTCAATTTAATAAGTTGAGTAGTTTGATTGACGAGTTCTATAGTTCGGTAACCAAAATAGTTATTCTCATTTAGTTGAGTGATCACTGGAGTAGTTTATCCTAAAATTTAATACCTCTATCTAAGTTCGACTGATATTTTATGATGTTCCATCTAATATAAATTTTAAAGTAAAAATTTAAACCTTGAATGATATAAAATATATATTTTTATTTTATTCGATAAAATACGAAGTTAATTGAAAAAATACAAATAAAGATGATGCATTATAATAATTATTTTAATTTTATTAGAGAAAATAAACATGGATGGAGTTAAAATTAAACTACGAGAGAACAAATCGATTAACTTTAAAACGAATACGATCTTAAAAGTAATTAAATCATGAAAATTAAAAGAGTTTAGGTTTATTTTTTAATTTTAAAACTGAAAGTTAAAAAAATTGGGAGTAACGAGAGTTTAATTGCAATAATTTCAAAATTACTTAGACTAAAAATATAATGACATAAAGATAAATTTAACTCTTACTGTGTCACGACCCGGATTCGGATCCGAGTGTCGAGCTAACCCGAGGGGCTTGAGCTTCGGTTTTGGGCCCCAGGTTTGTGTAGTTTGGACCTAGTTGGGCCTTAGGTTCGTTGGGCTTTGAGAGGCTTGGGCCTTAAGAGTTTTAAGATGGGGGCATTTTGGTAAATGTCTTTTTGGGATGAAAGTGGGAAAAGAGTTTTATTGTTCTGCCGAGGATGATCTCACCCTTTCTCTTTTTCTCCCTTCATCCATCTTCTTTGTAGCAAATGTAAGATTTTTAAGAGTTATGTTTGGAATCTCGTTTTTGTGTTAGAGAAGATGTTATAGGGCTGTTATGGATCTATAAAATAAGCTAAAGAAGTGTTGCTTTGGAGGAAGTTGAGGGTTTAAGGGGGGTTTAAGGTTGAGTTCGGTTTTTGATTTTTGGGAGTTCAAATCTCAGTTCTTTTAGTGTTTGAAGCTCCGAAAATTATCTCTAAGTGTTCCTAATCCGTTGTATATCTTTCTCTTGTAGAGAAAGAGCTTGGAGAGCCTTCAAGAGCTTTGGGGAAGGAGAAGGCTTAAGGTTGAGCTTGGAGCTCGGGTTTACTGCTTTGGTTGCTGTTTTTGCTTAAGGTTGATTCTCTTCCAACTCTAAAACATCATGCATATCATATTGTAAGCTTGTTGCATGGTTGATTTCTTGTTATGTGTATGGTAGCTTAAAAGGAGTCTCTAATGGTGAAATTGGTTATGGTTGATGAACCTCCATAAAAACAACGTAAACATGCTTAGGAAAGTTTCATTACAGTCTAGGATCAATTTGGTATTGAATGGATTGATTCGGGTAAGGTTCTAAGTGTTCAAAATACAAAAACTACACTTATCGTACAGGGGGTATCGATACCGATGGCCTGTGTATCGATACCCCTGAGAGAATTTAAGCTACAAGAGTAGGTGTATCGAACCATGGTTCGATACCGAGTTGTCCAATGATCTTTTGGTATCGATGCTAGTATCGGAACATGAGGTCCTCTTTTGTTGACTTTTAGATGGGTCAAAGGGATTCGATACTAGTACCGATACCGTTGTTCTGATACCCCCTTTGGGAGGGTATCGATGCCTGGTGTTTCGATACTCCAAGTAGGGGTATCGATACCCCAGGGCAAATCAGCTATATTCTTATGGATAAAGTGGGAAAGTCTCATAATGAAATCTTAGAAGTTCTTATGAGTCGTGTAAACTCTAAAATGAATAATTAAACCGAAAGATAGGTTTAAAACCCCGTTAATGAGATAATTGGATAATACATGGAGTCTAGTGGTATAAACTGGTATGTGAAATCGTAAAAGGGTTCGATGTGATATTCGAGTCATGTGGTCTACTAGGAACCTTGCTTAGTGCTGATGGGTTGCCTAGGGTATATTATATATATATATATACAAGATATGATACCTAGTAACCTTGCTTAGTGCTGAAGGGTTATTAGTGATATATTATATGATGATAAAACTGATAACTTTGCTTAGTGCTGATGGGTTATCGGTAATATATTATGCGGAAGACCGGTTAGGACCTTGCTTAGTGCTGATGGGTTTCTTAGCGGATTATGTGGAGTGGCATGCCAGGGGCCTTGCTTAGTGCTGATGGGTCCCCTTACTTCTATACTACTATGAGGTGATATGGATACCGATATATATATAAGTATATATATATGAGATATAAATACGAGTTAAGAACTTGAGTTGCTATGTGGTCTTCTCTTGTCTTGCATATGCTATGTGCTGATATATGCCATCATGATATCATGTGTTTAAGCGGTTATGGTAGCGCCATCGTATTCATGCCATGTCATCATACATGTTGCTATGCTTATTTTATGCTATGCATGTTGTGGACCGGTTGGTCGAGTACCCACTGAGCTTTAGTAGCTCAACGTTCGAAATGTGTTTTCGTGCGTAGGTTAAGGAGGTTTTCGGAGGAGCATCATCGTGGTGGGTTCAGCATCGACATCTGTTGTCAGAGTACTATTATTAGGCATAGTGGGCATTCGTACTTGTAAGACCCTACATGTGTAATTTGTAACTCCGTTTTATTTATTGTCGAATGCTTTTAAACGATTTGTAATATTTTGGAGCTCCGCTACTTATTCGGATTTATGTTTTAAAATGGATTTGGATTTTATTATATTATGATGGAAATGGATTTGGACCCGTCTTTATGGGCTTTTGGAAAGAAAATTTGAAATACAGGTTTTGGGCCGGAGGCCCGATGTGGCACCGAGTCGAGGGTGTTACATACTGTTTATAAGTTTTATCATTTTGGCCGTCATTCTTTATTTGTGTAACGACCCGGGTTCTCAGTTTAGTGTGTCGGGTTAACCCGAGAGTGTGGGCTTCGGTTTTGGGCCCGAGTGGAGTGGTTTAGGCCTAGTTTGTTGGGTCTTGAGTGGTTGTGTTGGGCTTAAGTTTTGGGATGAGGGCACTTTGGTAATTGCCAAAATAAGTTGAATAGAGGGGTTTGGGGTGTTGTTTTCTACAGAAGTGAGGTCATAGTGCAGGGGTTTTTCTTTTCTTCCATCATCTTCTTCATCCAAGTTTAAGGTGAAAGAAAAAGGTAAGATCTTGGAGAGATTGGTTTAAAATCTCGTTTTTAAGATGAAGAGGAAGTTGTAGAGCTGAGATGGATCTATAAAACAAAGTTTGGTTTGCCAAGTTTGGTGGAGGAAGAGGTTTTAGTGGGGGGTTTAAGTTGAGTTCGGGAATGGGTTTTGAGAGCTTAAAATTTGGGTTTTATGGTGTTTTAAGCCTTAGAATTCATCCCCTAAACGTTCCTAATAGTTGTTTATCTTTCTCTTGTAGAGAAAGAGGCTTGTGAGCCATTATCAAGCTTGGGTAGAGGGAAAGCTTGAAGAGGAAGAAGAAGGTCGTTTTTGGTGGTTGCCTGCAAGAGGTTGGTACTCCCAACTTGTCCTTACATTATGCATGCCATGGTAGATTGCATAGCATATAGAATCCATGTATGTATGCTTGTTTTGGCTTGGGTTGCTTGATGAGGTCTTTAATGGTAAAATCCGGATTTATATGTTTAATGGCTTGAAAATGATGCTCAATTATCTTAAACACTCTTAATAATGTGTAGGAACACTTTAGAACTGATTTGATCAAGTTCGGAATGAATCCTAGAAATTTTCTAAGTGCAGACCTGGATTTTGTGCAGGGGGTATCGATACTCGGGCTATCGGTATCGATACCCATGAGTGAAATTTGGCTCTATGGACAGGGGTATCGAACCATGGTTCGATACCGGGACCTCCAGTGACATAATGGCATCGATGCTGGAGGGTCCCCTTTTGTTGACTTTGAAATTGGTCAAAGGGTATCGGTACTGGTATCGATACCCATGGTTCGGTGCCTTCTTTGGGTGGGTATTGAGGCAGGGTAGTTCGATGCCCTACATAAGGGTATCGATACCCCTACAAGAACTTGACAAGATAAGCTTCGTTTGAGGTCCGATAAGTGAATTAAAGGGTATATTGAATCTTATAAATAATGAAATGAATTGTTAACATGAATTTGATGATTATAACCCCGAAAGACTAAGTTATGTTAAGTCCTGATATGATTGGTTGTGAGGATCCTAGGTGGATCGTTTGTGTTGTCTGAGTCATTGTTTGATGGAAATCCGGATATCCATAAGTGTTGCAACACGTTGAAGGCCATCCGATGTAACATGCCGGATGATGTTTGAAGACTTTTATTCGAGTGTTGGGCGGCCTCACTCGAAGATGTTCGATGTAACATTCCGAGCATGGGGTTGGTTGGGCGGCCTCCACCCTTTTCCGAACATTGGGCGGCCTCATTCGAAGATGTCCGATGTAACATTCCGGGCATAGGATTTGAGGGCGGCCTCAATCCTGAGTGTAGGATCCCGATGCTGTGTGGACGCGGGCCTCACTCTTGTGTGTTATTTTGCGATATGATATGCATATGTTGTGTGCGATATTATGCTTTGATTATGCCATGTGGAAGGCAAGCATGCTAGATCATCATACCATGCACGGTATTTTATATGTTATGTTTTACTGCTTATGAAATGCATGATGTTGGCCGAGTTCGGCGTATCCACTGAGCTTTCGTAGCTCAGCGTTCGAAATATGTTTTCGTGCGTAGGTTAGGTGAAGCCGGTTCGTGGAGCACCATCAAGGTTCGGATTTCAGCATCGACCGTGTTGTCAGAGTACATGTATTAGATTTAGTGGGCTTGTACTATGTCGAACCCTATGTAATGTAACTCTATTTATTTTAATTTGGGTCGAATGTTTTTAATGGTTTGTAATATTTTGGAGCTCCGTTTACTTTGTACTATTTGGGCTTGTGTTTTTAATTTAAATGGATTTTAGGAAATCGTCTTTGGACTTGTAATTGATTTTATTTGATGGGTTTGAAAAGAAATTTTGGAATACAGGTTTGGGCCGGAGGCCCAATGTGACATCCGGGTCGGGTGTTACAATTTGAGATCAATTTAGCTCTTAACCTGAGTCTTTTTGACAAATATCTTATTTTTTAATTAGTATAATGACCGCACCATTAAAAATTTAATGATAATGACATATAATAAACATGTGATAATATATTTTAAATGATATGACATTTAACCTATCAAATACATACATATATAATATAATTTTATTCCAATATAAAACATAAAATAATTGAAATTCAAATAAAATATTAAAACTTAATTAAATCTAAATCATTTTGGCTACTAAACCTTAAACAAATTTACTACTCTATATTTTTTAGAATTTTGAATTTTTTTAGATTTAATTAAAATTCAAAACCTAAAACCTAAAATTTACTACTTTTTAAATTTAAATTTAAGTCTTAAACTATAAATCAAAACCCTAAACCTTTCAATTTAAATTAAACACTAAAATACTTAAATTCTAAATTAAAATAACAACAACTCAATTGATTAGTATCAAAACCTCTTACCTTTGATTTATCGATAGCAATCTTTACAAAACTCTTTCTTTTCAGATTGTGTTCATATTTTTTAGATAAGATTTTGATTCTATTGTAGTTAGGGTTGAGAATTTTTAGTATCCTTTTGTTTCAGATTTAATTAATTTTTAATATTTTATTTAAATTTTAATTGTTTTATATATATCTTATATTAGAATAAAATTATATTGCACGTGTATGTATTTGATAGCTTAGATGTCATGTCATTTAAAATATATTATCATATGTTACCATCGTTAAATTTTTAACGACCTAGTCATCATGTTAGTTAAAAAATTAGATATTTATCAAAAAATATAAATTAAGGGTTAAATTTATCTCAAAAAAAGAATGAGGGCCAAAATGATAAAAATTCTAAATGTTGATGGTTAAAACTATCTTTATACCAAATAAAATTAAACTATTACTTTAAGTCTAAATTAAATGACCATCCCTGTCTGATAACCCGTACCTTATATATTTAGGGACTAAATTGTGTATTATACCAAAAATAAAATAATTATTATTCTTATATATATCTAATTAAATTTGAATCTCTTTATAATTTTTAGGGTAAACTATATAAATGGTTATCGAATATTTAGGTCAGATTCATTTTGATCATTAAACTTTTAAAATATTCAATAAGGTCACCTAAATTTTAGTTCATATTCGTTAAGATCGCCCATTTTTAGTTCGCATTTAATACGATCCCTACCATTATATACTGTTAAAAATTTACGTTAAAGTTTAATTTTTTTTTAATAAAAAATAGATAAACCACAACATTAATCATTCAATTTTTTTCTCTCTTATTTTGGCTACTAAAATTTAAAATATTTTTAAATTATTCGAATCATTGAACATTAATTAGTATGTTCCAGAAGTTAGAAATTCTGTATATTCGAGTTTGAATGGGTCGTTGTATGTCTATTTTTTCTTAAACAAAAACACTGAAAGACTAATCATCAGTCTTCCATAACTTCTTCTGAGTGGAAGACTTGAATCGGTCATTACAGGGTTTATTACTTGAATTTCAGATGTGTTTTTTTTTTTTTTTCTGGCAAATTGCTGAGAAAAAAATATTATTTTAATATTATCTTTACACTTAATAATATATTCTTAAAACTCATAAAACACACGTTAATTAATTAAATTCACTTTAAAAAAATATGTCACGTTAAAATCGATTCGAATTTAAGAGGTTCTGAAATTAGTGTTAGTATTAATATTCAATATTTTTTTTTATTCAGTTATAGTGGTTACAGTAGTATCTGTTTTAGAGTATACTCTTAACCATTGACATTGATCGCTCAATCACTGTATTGACATTACTAGTGCTCGAACCTGTGACCTCTAGGACAGGGACGGAGCTAGGATTTAATATTGGGAGGGGCAAGAGTCTATTAAACCTTTAAATTTAAAAATTGGGAGGGGCAAAAATCCTATTTAATTAACATTTAAACTAAAAGGGACTAAAAATGTAATTATACCAAAAAATTTGAGAGGGGCAACAACCCCTTCCACTCCCTACACAGTTCCGTCCCCGCTCTAGGAACAATAATCATTCCTTTAATCGATGAGGCTAGAATTGAGAAATGCACCTAAGTAAATCTAAAATTTTAAGTTTTTCACTTTTTTTTTGATTAACTACACCATATAATATTTATTTTTTATTTAAAAATATCATCAAATTGTTAATATATATATATATATATAAATCTAACATTAAACTTTAATTTTTGATTTAAAAATATTATTTCGTCGTTAACTTTTAATATTTTATTAAATTAAAATAATATCATTTTGGTGCAGAGAATTTAAAATCTAATGTAACTGAAAATAACATCGTTTTATTGGAAAAAAAAAATTAAAACCATGCAAAAATTTAAACTTAGGATCTTCAAATATAAGAACTAAACTTTAGCCGCTGAATGAATATGCCATTATAGAATATTTTACCACAAATATTATATATTTCAAATTATATAAGAATAATTCAAATTATTTTATAAAATAAATAATATTTTGAACGATATTAATATATAAAAATATAAATAACATTTATATATTATTAATAATATAAATATACTACTTTATGAATATTTTAGAGTTTTTATCTAAAAATTTTAAATCCTAAACTATTAACTTACAAACCTAACCCTCAACCTAAACCATTAATCTTTAAATTTAGGAATTAGAATTTTTTATATATTATTTTATAAATATTTTTTTAAATATCGTGTTTATATTATAAATAATATATAAGAATAATAATATATTTTTATTTAAGTTATATAAATCTATCTATTTAGTTTAATAAAAAATATGAAAAAATAACACTATAAATAATATTAATAAAAACATATTGTTTTTTATATTTTATTTATAATATAAATATATTTTTTAGAAAACCAAAAATATTTTATGAAAAATAATATGTTTAAATTATAAATAATATATAAAACTTTAAACTTTAAATCTTACGGGTTTAAGACTTGATGTTTAGGATTTTTATATATTATTTTTATAAATATTTTAAGATTTTTAAATAATATATAAAAATATAAAAATAGTATAGGTTTATTTATATATATTGATATATATACAAGTAGTATTAATTATTTTCTTAAATAATTGTTAATTGAATTTTAATTTGACTTGCATTGTAATTGTTACAATAACCTTTAATTTAGATATTTGAAGAAATTATAAATAAATTAAGTTTTGTATAGAAATGAGTTAATTACATCATATATCCCTAAACTATATATCCCATTATAAATTGTTTTTCGAACTTTTGAGCATTTTTATTTTATTACAAATTATCAACATACGCTAATTACGTCCCATGTTAATAAAATCGATACAAAAATTGTTAATTATCATATAAACATTTATGTGTATTATGTAATAATATGGCAGAAACGATAATTTGATGATAAAATTAAAATTTTCAAAAATTTAAATTTATTTAAATTAAGAATCATAAATATCTTTGATCACTAAACCAATTAATAACTCTTTCGTTCGAAATAGATTATGTCCAATTAATAAGGGACATTATTTCTGAAACAGAGGGAGTATTTATTATATGAATTTTTTTAAAGAATATATTTTAAATAGATTATGTTACAAAATTATTGCATGAATAATATCATAACTCAGTGATTAGAATACTTGTTGTCCATCTTTTCAACTCGGGTTTAAACCTATGAAGCTTTTTTTTTTTCATTTTCTGTCTTTCATTTCTTTCTCTCTAATCAGGATTGGATGGTTAATTTTATAAATTTTACTTAACTGACATGTCATCTTCTCCGTTAAGATTTTAACGGCATTGACCAAAATAGGTTGATTTAATAAGTTGGGTAACTTGATTGACATAGTTCGGTAACCAAAATAGGTATCCTCAATTAATTGGGTGATTATTGGAGTAGTTTATCCTAAAATTTAACACCTCTATCTAAGTTCGACCGATATTTTATGATGTTTCATCTAATATAAATTTTAAAGTAAAAATTTAAACCTTGCATGATAATAAATATATATTTTATTTTTATTCGATAAAATATGAAGTTAATTGAAAAAAATACAAATACAGATGATGCATAATAATAATTATTTTATTTTTATTAGAAAAAATAAATATGGATGAAGTTAAAATTAAACTACGAGAGAGCAAATCGATTGATTTTAAAACGAATACGGTCTTAAAAGTAATTAAACCATGAAAATTTAAAAAATTTAAGTTTATTTTTAAAATTTTTAAATTTAAAGTTAAAAATTGGGAGTAGCAAGAGTTTAATTGCAATGATTTCAAAACTATTTAGACTAAAAATATAATTAAACTATTATTTTTAAATAAATCAAATATTTTTATTCTAAACTCAAACTTAATCCGACTTTATAAAATTAGACAAGTCTAAATTAAATGACCATTCCTATCGGATAAACCCTACCTTATATATTTAGGGACTAAATTGTGTAATATACCAAATAAAATAATTAATTTTTTAAATATATCTAATTAAATTAGTATGTTCCAGAAGTTAAAGATTCTGTATATTGAAGTTTGATTGAAGTTAAAATTTCGTAGTCCATAACCAATAAAAATCATTCATTCCACTATTAATTATTCATGTCATTAATCTAATTTTTAAAAAATATATTTTTAAATGACATGAAAAAATTGAGTGAAGATTTATTGATTGAAAAGTAATTTAGAAGATAATGATAAAATAAATGATTATAATCAGATAAAACCATAGCTGACGTAATAAACTATGACGGGTATTAATATACAATATTCAAATGTCAGGAATTGTGCCCCTAAAGGAGTTAAATCTAATATTTTAATTTTCTATCACTAAATTATTTGGTTTAACTACACCATATAATATTTAATTATAGTCATTTTTCTAAAAAATACCATTAAATTAAAAAAATATATAAATCTAACATTAAATTTTAATTTTTGACTTGTAAATGTTATTTTATCGTTAACTCTTAATATCACGTTAAATTAAAATAATTTTATTTTAGTGTAGATATTTTAAAACTTAATGTAACCGAAAATGACATTGTTTTGTTGGAAAAAAAATATTAAAACCATGCAGAAATTTAAACTTGACCTTTAAATATAAAGACTAAACTCTAACCATTAAATGAACATGCCATTATATAATATTTTACCACAAATATTATATATCTCAAATTATACGAGATTAACTCAAATTATTTTATAAAATAAATAATACTATAATTAATATATAAAAATATGAATAATATTTATATTTAATAATATAAATATATTATTTTATGAATAATTTAGAGTTTTATAAAAATAATGTATTTATATTATATAAAAATTTTAAATCATGAACTATTAACTTACAAACCCAACCCTCAAACCTAAACTTTTAATCTTAAAGTTTAGGAGTTAGAATTTTTTATATATTATTTTATAATTTTTTTGGTTTTTTAAAAAAATAATGTTTTTATATTATACATAATATATAAAAATAATAATATATTTTTATTTAAGTTATATAAATTTATCTTTTTAGTTTAATAAAAAAATTATGAAAAAATAACATTATAAATAATATTAATAAAAATATTTTTTTTATATTTTATTTATAATATAAATATATTTTTTTAGAAAACCAAAAATGTTTATGAAAATAATATGTTTAAATTATAAATAATATATAAAACTTTAAACTTTAAATCTTAGGTTTTAAGGCTTGATGTTTAGGAATTTTATATATTATTTTTATAAATATTTTAAGATTTTTAAATAATATATAAAAATATAAAAAGAGTATACGTTTATATATATATATATATATATATACAAATAGTATTAATTATTTTCTTAAATAATTGTTAATTGAATTTTAATTTTGCATTGTTATTGTTACAATAACCTTTAATTTAGATATTTGAAGAAATTATAAATAAATTGTGTTGTATAGAAATGAGTTAATTATATCATATATCCCTAAACTATAACTTTCATTCTAAATTGGCCCACAAATTTTTTAACACTATGATTTAATCCCAAACTATGACTCTCAATCTAAATTGTTTGTCGAACTTTTGATCATTTTCGTTTCATTACAAATTATCAAACATACGCTAATCACGTTCCATGTTAATAAAATCGTTACAAAAATTGTTAATTGTCATATAAACATTTATGTGTATTATGTAATAATATGACGTGACAGAAACAATAATTTGACGATGAAATTAAAATATTCAAAAATTTAAAATTATTTAAAATAAGAATCATAAATATCTTTGATCACTAAACCAATTAATAACTCTTTCGTTCGAAAAATTTTCTATAAGTGAAAAGCAAAACATATATATTTGATGTTTTTCAAGAGAGAATATTAAAAATTGAGTTATATTGAATAGTTAATATAGTTAAAGCGTAAAATATCGAGGTCAATAAAAGTTTCGATATCAATTCAGCGAAGCATGTTATAAAATTATTATAACAATTAATGTCATAATATTTTGTTCGATTTTGTTATTATTTATATTTGACCCTAATTACGTCCTTGAATATAAGTGTGACCGAAACATAAAAAAATTAAGAAAAATATTTAATGATCAATACCTTCCATTGCAAAATTACAAGTAGGCAATGCCATATTACAATTTGGAGGAAAGGAAAAATAAAATGAAAATAAATAAGCAAAATATCATGTACCAAATGAGTAATTTTACCAACCTTAAGCTTCAAGTAACATGCCAAGGCAGCATGCACATGAGCTACTCATTCTATATCTTCTTCATGCAGAGACTGGAATAATTTGAAATACCCTCTTTTTTATCCGAGGTGGCAGTTAAAATCATTGAGTTTGTACGACGTGGCACCGTCCTCCGCCGCCGGAAGTGCCGTCTGTGGCCAAGGCTCGATGGAATCCCTACTAAATAAACTTGCCTCTTGGTTTTCGCTCTCCCTCGTTCGAAAATTCAGCCTCATCCTCGGTCAGTTCATGGTCGGAAATGAAACCGTGCTGGATGTCCTTTAGGTCTGGCGCGTGTTCGGACACGCGCCAGACTTTTATGGACTTATCCAGGCTACCACTATAAACAATCCACTTACGGTTGGCGTTGCTTGACGTCTCGCGATCTTCTTCAACCGCTAAGCATTTCACCGGACCGGTGTGACCGGTTAGGACCGACAGACACATGTGGATGCCGCCTTCTTCTCGCCTCCAGACGCATATGCTCTTATCGGCGGAGCCGCTGAACACCAAGTTGCCGGCAGTATCCATGCAGAGAACCGCCATTTTATGCCCCCTTAAAATCCCGCCGTGAGTTAGGTGTTGGTTCCCGTATTCCCAGAAGTTGACGAGCCCGTCGGACGATCCGCAGTACAATGTCGCTGATTCCTGGCTCACGGCCAACGCCGTCACGGCGTTCTCTTGCTTCAACAACATTTGAACCATGGTATGCTTAGTTCCTTTCTCCAGAAACTCTCTCTTCCAGGACTTGACCGTTCCGTCGGCTGAGCCTGTAAACACGAAGTCTTCGAATCCAGCGACGACAGAGTTTATAGCATCGTCATGTGCGTCGTCGACGGATTCCAAGCACTTATGATTCTCTATCCGCCACACTTTCATGGTTTTATCCCAGGATCCTGAATACAACAGCCCGTGTTCTTCATTCAAGCTCAGGCACGACACGGCGTCGAAATGCTTGATCCGAAGAACACTCCGTTTCTTCCGAACGTCGACGTAGTTCTTCGGCTTAACGGAGCTTTTCATGAAATCAGTGAACGCCGGGAAACTACCATGTTTTTTGATCACGCTAGGGTTCGACGACGAGACCTTCCAGCTGCGGATTTTACCGTCTTGATGACCGGTGAAGATCCGATCACCCAACACGATAATGGCTTTGACCAACCCACTTTTAGCTTTGAAACCCGAAAACTCCTTCAAGTTCTTCCAGACACGGATGTTCTTGCTATCGGTGCCGGTGTATAACATATCACCGACGGCGGCCAATGAATAAATATGACCTTCTTCTTTCACGATGGAACCGATGAGTCCGGTTTGGCCGAAATCGTTCTCGAGCGCAGACGTATGGAAATTCCATGGAGAAGGGTGGTTCCACGGCGACGGCGACATCAAGTAAGGATTAGGAGAACCCTCGCAGCTGGTGCTGTATGAATACCTCGGGCTTGCCATTGAAGCATTGCTTTTACGGTGTGGTGAGTCGTCGTCTTCCTCTCCAACGCCGTTGTTTATTGGAAATAGTGTGTTCAGATTACTTGGTCGGCCATGGTGGTGGCCAGCCTGCTCCATAAACATCGTTTCCACCTGGAAATTTCGGTAAGAATAATTTGAATCTGTAATGTCCAAAGGGAAAATCTGTGCGAGAGATTGTTTTGAGGGTCAAATGACGAGATTATATATAGATGGAGATTGAATTCGTGTTTGGTAAATATGAGGTGCTGGGCTTTGGACACGTGGTGGGATGAAATATATTAGGACCATTGAAAATTCAAATTCTTCAAAAACACCAATTTTAAAAGTCCAATTAATAGAAATTTAAAATATTTGTTTAAATATGGATCGAGTTTAATTCAATTAGTGTCCACATAATATATACAAATTTTAAAATTAAATATGTTTAAACGTTTTATACGAAAATATAAGTATAAAGCGCGTATTAAAAGGGTGTAAATCATCTACCTCTTTCTCATGCTTCCGTTTGTGCCTTCGTTTTAAATTAGGGGTTAAGTTTAGAGTTTAAGGTTAGGGGTTGTGATTAGGATTTAGGGAATTAGGAGTAGGGTGTATTTTTTAGGGTGTAGGATTTAGGGTTTAGAATATAGAAAATAAGAGTTAGGGTTTAAAATTTAATTTTTAGAAAATTTTCAAAAGAGGTGGATGATTTTTACTCGTATTAAAGTGTATGTTCATATAAAAGATATATATTTAAACAAACTTTAGTACATTGTTGATATGAGATTCTCAACCCATTTTTAGAAAAAAAAAATAATAGATTTTATAGCTCGCTATTTATGATCTCATTTATAGGGGTATTTAAAATTATTCAACCTGTTATCCGACTATTTGATACAAAATAGATGGGTATTTTAAGGAGTTTTAAAAATTTTCGGACCATGTATCTGACCCGGTAATTTTTCCGGGACACGGGCTGAGACATGGGTCGAAGGTTTTCCCTTATCGGATACCCGACCCGATCCAATAATTTTTAAAATATATTTTTTATATTTCAAAATAAATTTTAATTTAAGTTTCTTAATATTTTTACCCCAAACTAAATCTAAATCCCTAAATTCTTTCTATGTTTACATTATATACTTTTAAATTTTAGGTTTATTTTTTAAAAAAATTATGTTTAATATATGATATTTTAAAATTAAAAAAAATATTAACCGAGTTCCTGATTTTTTGGGTACCCAAATATAACGGGCCGAAAAAGTAGATACCTGAATAAACCGAGTATCTCGTATTTCGAGCACCCAAAAACCAGGTACACTGATAATGAACACCCCTACTCATCTAATAATAGTTTTTCATCTATTTTTAAGGTAAATCTTTACCTCTTTTTTACATATTATTAAATGTATGAATCTCATTTGATGAAACTATATATGACATGATAAGCTAAGACAATGTAATAATTTCTCCAAGGAATACTATGACATCAAGGGTGAAGCTAGGATATATATTCTGACGGTTGAAATAATTTTTTAAAACTTTAGGGATCAAACCTAAAATTTTCTATATTAAAATGTATTAATTTGATTTATTAATTCTTATGAGGATTAAAAATATAAATTTTCCATTAATTAAGGATTAATAGAGATTTAAATTTTGAGTTAAAATATCGATCAAGTTTAAGCCAATTATCATTAGCATAATATATACGAGGACATAAAATTAACAATAAAATATCATTCAAATCAAAAATCAATGGTCTAATACTCTAATTACATGATTTTTTTTATAAATGAAACCCATCCTTTATTTAAACATGTTATTATAATAATAATGTTGCTTGATTAGATTGAATAATATGTCCTTATATGGACATGAGGGGGTCATTGAAACATCTCTATCACACTCAATTGTGCATGCTTTCTCCACTAGTGGCAAACCAAAATTCAAATGAAAACAATGTGTATGAGTTTTTGGTCTTATAGTGCCTTTAGAAGTGGACCATCACCATACATGTAGACATACATATAGTATATTGATATCTATGAGAAATTATATTATGGATAAGTCTCATCACGTGTTTATGGGACCAATCATTAAAAATCATTTATCTCATCAATTTTTCACATTATACTTTTTTTCAAGTGAATCTTCACTTGAAAAAAGCTGTTTTTAAAACAAATTAACAGTAAATATGAATGAAGATTCACTTAAAAAATATGACATAAAAAATGATGATATAGATAGTTTTTAGTGGTTAGTCTCATGGATGACGTGATGAGACTTACCCATGATATAATTTCTCCTCTAGTATATAGAGGTGAGCGTTCGAGCGAGTCGAGTAAAAAAATTTTGAGTTATTCGAGTTGAGTCAACATATTTTACAACTTGAATTTTTTTTAATTTGAGTCGATTTTAGCGAGTTCGAGTCGATTCGATTTTTCGAGTTTATGTATAAAATTTAATTGTACTATTTATAATACTATAGTACATTTTAATTATAATTTAAATGGCTCTCTCTTTATATCCACATACATATTTTTTCATATTATTTTTTACATGTATAAATAAGATTTCAAATTATTATTATCAAATACCTTAAATATAAATATATCATTTCATTAAATTACGAGCCTTGTTAAAAACTTTTTTGATATCTAGAAAAGGCCAAAACGAGATAAAAATAATGATAAATTAAATACAACAATATAAATTCATAAATTAAAAAATATAAAATAATTAACATAATTTTAATAATATAAAAAATAAAATAAAAATTGTATTTAATAAAATAAAAAATATGGAAAGTGACAATATTGTAAAAAATTAAAAGGTAAAAATAATAAAATAAGAAGATATGACTGAAATAAAACTGAAAATAAAATTATAGAGATTAAATGTGTAATTAGACCCTGAAAATTTTCGAGTTATTCGATTCTTCGAGTAACTCGAACTTTGAAAATTTGAACTCGACCCGAAATCGAAATTTTTTCGAGTTATTCGATTCAATTCGAATAACTCAAAATTAAAAAAAAATCAATTTTTTCGAGTCGTATTTTGCTCACCCCTACTAATATTAATCATAACTTATTTAATCAAAGAGGTTCAATGAATGTATGTATGTTGTCTTATGGGGTCTACCTGTTTCTACTTCCATTATTAGGACAACAATATTCCTCATTTCAGCCATTAAAAATCTCTGATCAATAAACATGTTCATGATAGTTTGGAATGTAGTAAACTTAATATAATTTTTTGAAGTTTTGAAGGAATTAAATTAAAATTTTTAAAGATAAAATTCATTTTTTTTAATTAGGAAAGGCATGACTCCACAGGTTCCTTCAAGGATCCACCATTGGTTATACGTTGATCTATCATTGTTTTGGATGTTTAAAATAAATATTCATAGACGTTCAAAAATCACTGAAGATAGGTCATGATTAATTTGTGATAATGTTAATTTATGATAATTTTAATTGATTTTATTATATAAAAAATTTAATTCTGTTACTGTGAGTTTGGTAAAGAAAACGCCACTAAGAAGTTTTTTCTGTGATATCTAGTAAAGAAAACGCCACTAAAAATCATATATTTTATGATGTTTTAAAAAATGTTACTAATAATTATATTTTTTGATACATTTCCTAAAAAACGTCATTAAAAATAATTTTTGTGGCGATTGTGAAAATGTTACTATATGTAATATTTATTGTGGCGTTTGTAATAAAAACGCCACTAAAAACGTCACTATATATACCAAACTTGGTGTAGTGTGTCATCCGAATAAATGATGGATAGACCTAACGGTTCGTTGAAATTATTTCCAAACCCTAATGATGAGTTAATTTTATTGGTGTGTCTCAACTCACTCCTAGCCGCAGGTTGGTCAATCAAGCTCTCTTTGGGTTGGTTCATTGTACCACAACTCCCAACTTGAACCATTCCATGACATTCCCTGCGCAGACACTACCTGTCTTCCCCATTTGTTGGTCACCCCATTACAATTATTTTGCTTTTCCAAACCTCGACAACTCCTTTTTAACCCATGTCTTGTCACCCATATTCTCCTCTCTCCATGATTCATGCTAGCTACTGGTTTCTAAAACCTTTTCTTTGTTCCAGAAATGGACAAACATGAAAGACATGGATCAACATTAAACAACATGCACAAGGACATGTCCCTGTAATCCTAGCCACTCTTTAGTTAGGTCCCATACCCTAATAACGAAAGACATGGATCAACATTAAACAACACGTGTCGAATATATATTCGTATCTGACTTTAACGTGTTTGATATTTCTTAAGCAACTGAACCCTAGAAGAAGAATATTTTATGTGATCCATAAACCCTAGCACAAGTGGGAGATCAACTTTACAGGGAATTTTAGCCACAGATAGTGATCTTACACTTGGCTTGCTTCTATTCCTTCAATTTTATATCAAACTTTTAGTAGCAAACAGACGGTTTAAAAATGCGAGAGATTCAGTATAATCTGAGATATTTTTTAAAATAAATATTTTTTACCTTTTGTGTGTATGATACAATGATTTAGGGTTTTCATATGCCTTTTAAGTTAGTTTTCTTTGGTCATCTACTTGATTCGAATTAGTTGAACTATAGATCATGTCTTAATTAAGTTTAAGAATTCAAATTTTGATCTTATTAGTGAAGCAAACTTGGTTGGTATGATCGCTTCCATATGATTTATTGATCGAATAATTCATATCAGATATATGCCTTTATGTGAGTGACCCTCCTAAGTCCTAACTTAGTCTTATTCGTTTCGAATGTCAATTACTTGATCCAAATTATTCAACCAACGTAATATATGCCTTACGCAAAGTTAATTTTATATTCTGACCTTATAAATGAAGCAACTTGGGTAGCTATTAGGGGTGTTCAAAAATATTTGATCCGGTTAATTCGATCCGATTATCCATTAATCCGATCTGAAAATTAAGATATTCGATCCGGTTTTTATTTTTGGACCGGATACCTGATCCAATTTTAAGTTTTCCAGATCGGATACGGATCACACTATTTCAAGTTTCGGATTATCCGAAAACCTAAAAATCCAAAAATTCAAATTTTTATTAATTTTAATCTTGTTATATTCAATAATTTTAGTAGTTGTTATATTCAAAATTTTAAAAATTGGAACTTTTATAAATGTGAATCTTGTTGTATTTAATAATTTGTTTTTTTATTATATTCGAAATTCTAAAACTTTCATAAATACAATCTTCAAATTCGAAAAAATAGTTTAATCAAATTATATTTTTGGATAATTGGATATCCGACTATCCGATCCGACTATCCAAATATGCGGATATCTGCTTTTTTCCGGATCGGATACGGATCACTATATCATCAATCCGAAAACCCAAATATCCGAAAAAATTTGATCCGATTCGATCCGATATCCGACAATGAACACCCTTAGACCTTAGTAGCTATGGTCTCTTCTTAATAAAACTTTGCGACATCTGATCTAGATTAATCGATCAACAAAGTGTTTATATTAAAAATATTTGAAAAGTGACAAACTATTTTTAAGTTATTATATAAAAAATTAAAAAAAAATTAATTAAAATTGTAATATTGAAAAATTTAACAAAAACTAAAATTGAATGTCTTTTAGTCCAAACATATAGCCCATTCTCCCAATAAATGGCGCCATTGATGCACCTTGGTCCAACAAAGCTACCTGTTTTAAGTAGGATTATGTGAAAAAATCTGATAAATAAAATCAAATCCGAAAATTTTAAAAAATATACCAAAATTCAGTTAATTGAGTTGAAAATTTTGATTTTAGTACGATGTTTTTAAATAAAAAAATATCGGTTTAATTATGTTTTATATTTTTTAATAAAATTAAATAATCGATCTGATCAATTATTTAAAATATTTATAAATTTTATGTATTATAATATCATATAATTTAATGATTACGATATCTTTTAGATAGATGAGTCTATAACAGGCGTTGAATACCGTTGAACATCGTTAATGTTGAACACCGCTAAACGTTGTTAAATTAATTTATAAAGAATAAAAATCTAAAGGGTTAATCATACAATTATTAATTATATGTTGAGTTTATCACTCTTTTATTAATTACATACTGAGTTTTTATTAATTAATTTAATGGTGTTCAATAATGTTTAACATTAGTAGTATTCAACAATGTTCAACGGGCATCGGGTTTAGGGTGTAAAATATCTGACCCGACCTATGACTAAATATGTAATTTTTCTATAAATTTTTTAGGGATATTTATAATAATGATTCCCTGTCTATATATTTTTATAATTAGATCTTTAAAATCATTTTTTATTTATAATTTAGTCCTTAAAATTATTATTTTTAAATTAAGTCTCCGAAAATTATTTTTTTACAATTTAGTCCTTAAATTTATTTTTTTATAGGTCAGGTTGGATTTTTTGGGAAAAAAAATTCGGGTCGGGTCGTAGTCGGGTTTAGGCTATTTATGTTTGAGTCCAGTTCGGGTGGACCGAAATTCGACCCGACTTGTGCCTATCTCTAATGGTGAATAGAATTCATTTAATAATTTTTCGATCGAATATGATACGAATCTAATTAAACATTTTCTAAGTTTTTTTTTTTTATGTGTAGGAGGATCTTCCAATGTTATATTCCTATGTTCATATTCCCAGGGGAATAAGTATCCTACACTTGGGGCGGAAATCCTAATGCTTTTCTGGTAAGTTTCCTTGATACTTACACATCAATATTTCCTCGGAGGTTCTGCCCATAGGTATCGTAGTGTGCCACTAAATTAAAATATATATAATTTATCACGTTATTTTAAATTATTTATTATTAATTTATTGATAGTTTTTATTTATAAAATTAACTTAAAATAAAATGTTGAAAATTTATTTATTTTAAAAAATATAAAAATTAATATAATTATTCTATCAAACGCTAATACGACATCAGTTTTAATATAATTATAATTAGACTATCCAATTGTGTTATTTGCGGGATTATGATAAATAATAGATTGACATGTGACACTCGTTTTTGCGGAGAGTTGCTTTTAACGTTAGTCATGTTATTTTTGTATGATTATTCAATCTCTAATTATGTTTTTATATATATATATTAAAAAATAAAATAAAATCTCAGACAAATTTTAAAAAGTTATATTTTTTAACGAACAAAAATTAAATAAAATTTTATCAAATTTATTAAATATTAAATTAAATACGTGTTAAACGGACGGGATATAGTCGCTCGATAAGCATAATCTGATGTGCACTAAGATTATGTTCGATAATGCTTTTGAAAAATACTTTTGGAGTGAAATATAATTTTAAGACTAAAAACAATACATAACAAGTAGCTTTTCATGTTTTAAATTTTTTTTAACTTGGTTTAAAAAATAATTTTTAAAAGCTAATTTTTTTAGCTTTTAACTTTTTCAACAAATACTTTTAAATAAAATTATTCATTTAATCCTTGTTTATATCATTATCTTTTTATATTTTCAAAAAAAATATCTACTTAAAAGTATTTTTTTATAATAATATCATATACTTAAAAGTATTTTTTGAAATTACGTTTTAAAAATATATTTTATTTTACTTTTTAAAAATAATATCAAATTAATCAATATTCTGATTAGGGAGAAATTATATTATGAATTATTTTTCGTCTCATCCTTGGTTTTAACTAATCAGATTTATTCATTTTATTTTTTTAAGGATAAATCATTATATTTTTCTTACATGTAATTAGTGAGATAGTAATTATCAGATAATTATTTAAAGATAGACAAACATGATTACATAAATCACAGATAACGTGATGAATAAAATTTAAGATATAATCTTCAGCGACGAGTAACACATGGCAAAACTATGTTAACGATACATACTTCAAGTGAAGTCCAAATTAGGGAGAGATTATTAGGTAAACCCTGTTCATCACGTTATCCATGGTCTAAATAATCAGGACCGTTAATTTTTAAATAATCATCTAATAACTACCTACCCACTAAGTACATGTAAGAAAGAGATGATGATTCACTTAAAAAAATTAAGATTAACGATCCTAATTAATTGAGACCATAAATGATGTGATAAACAAGGTTCACCTACCAATTTTTCAAATTAGTACATGAAATCAAAGTACCATACTCAAACGGAACCTTAGCTCCCCATTTTCCTCCACGTGGCATTAATGTCTCAAACATGGCAAAATCCATTCGGAAGCTTCTGATTGGTTACTACCACTTTCCAGTCTTCAAGAACACAACTGTGAATTGTTTATTTATGTTCTGTTTTGTTCTCTCTTGGTTGTCTCCATAAGCTGAAAGAAGATTGAATTCTGGAAAGAAGAAAAAATATGAGTTATTTATCAACAAGGGCTAAGCAGGAAACTACCCATCTGATGAGTTCCGATTTCAAAGAGCTTGTCTTTGCGGCTAAGAAACTCGCCGGTCATGCCGTCATGTTGGGTTCTTCAGGATTTGGGGTTTCAGTTTTTGAGTGGATCGCTTCTTTTGCCGCCATGTACGTTACCTTCTCTGTTCATAGCTTCATCCTCAGATCTTAGGGTTACATGTTATTATTCTGTCTGTCCTTGTGGTTGATGCAGATATTTACTGATTTTGGACCGAACAAACTGGAAAACAAACATTCTTACAACATTGTTAATCCCATATATCTTCTTGAGTCTTCCTTGGGTGCTGTTCAGCGCCTTCAGGTAAAGATCCATTCTCTGTTAAATTCTTATAGCTGTCATGGATGGAGTCAGGATTAGGTAATGAGAGAGACAAAGTTGTCTAAATAAGTATTTAATCTAAAATTTGGGAGTGACAAAGACTTAATTCGAGGGCACGGCCCTTCCCATACCATTAACAGCTTCGTCCATGGCTACCGAGTATTCTGTTTTCTCTTCGAGACTGATTAATTGTTCGATTTGGTTATGCAGAGGAGACATTGGGAAATGGATTGCTTTTGTTGCAGTCGTTTTGCGCTTGTTCTTCCCTAGACGTTTCCCAGGTATGATACTTGTTTAACCCTTTTGATAACTTGATATCCCCTTGGTGAAGTGATGGATCGAATTCGAACATAGGATTAGGTTGTCTGTTTGGCCATGTTAGTGCATTAGCCAGCCTACTTGATCTGTTTAGTGATAAGTTTATTGACTCTGTAGCTTAAGTTGTTTGAGGTACTTCTTGACACGGTTGTCGTCTTGTCAGGTTCTGATAGTTACTTGCCATGTTAAATGGCTTGACTTTCCGACTGTCAACTGGACAAGCCGAGTGTTTACGACTTCATGGGAGTCATAGGCGTTCCTTGCACCTTAGCCTGTTGGTATTAGGCTATATTGCTTTTGTTGCAGTCATTTTGTGCATGTTCTTCCCTAGACGTTTCTCAAGTATGATACTTGTATAACTTTGTTGATATCCCCTTGGTGAACTCATGGATCGAACTCGAAAATAGGATTAGGTTGTCTTTTTGGTCATGTTAGTGCAGTAGCCTACTTGATCTGTTTAGTGATAAGTTTATTGATCCTGTAGTTTAAGTTGTTCGAGGTACTTGTTGACACGGTTGTCATCTTGTCGGGTTTTGATAGTTACTTGCCATCTAAATGGCTTGACTTTCCGGCTGTCAACTGGACAAGCGGAGTGTTTACGACTTGTTTCACTATGTTGATATACCCTTGGTGATGGATCGAACTCGAAAATGGGAATAGGTTGTCTGTTTGGCCATGTTAGTGCACTAGCCTGCCTACTTGATCCATTTAGTGATCGGTTCATCGACCCTGTAGCATAAGTTGTTCGAGGTACTTCTTGACACGGTTGTCGGGTTTTGATAGTTACTTGCGGTGCTAAATGGCTTGACTTTCTGGCTGACGGCCGGACAAGTCGGGTGATTAAGACTTTGTGGGCGTCTTAGACTTTCCTTGCAACTTAGCCTGTTAGTTTATAGGCTGAATAACTGGCTAAGGACTGATACAGATACATGTTTTGCCTCTTAATATTTGAAAGATTATGCACTGAAATGGTTGGTTCGTTGACAACTTCGATCTGAATCTGCAGATTGGCTGGAATTACCGGCTGCTTTGATTCTTCTGATCGTGGTGGCTCCGAGCTTATTCTCGAGCACAATACGAAACAACGTGGTTGGTGTCTTAATATGTCTTGTCATTGCTTGTTACCTTCTTCAAGTACACATCAGGGCATCAGGTGGGTTTCGGAATTCGTTCACAAAGGCACACGGGATATCGAACTCGATCGGCATCGTTCTCCTGTTGGTCTATCCCGCCTGGGCTTTGATCATTGAAATCCTTTAGTTTTCTGGATTTTCATTGCATTGTTTCCTTGTATAATATTGCACTATATTGAAGGGATTGGTTCTTGTGTTAAGACATGCTTCTTGTTAATGCATTTAAAATGTGTCTCTTGCTATTACCTTAATTTATTACCTAAATTAACTGGGGATGAATTGGTACCCAATTTCACATTTTTATTTCAAATCGGTACATAAACTCGACTTGAAAAAAACGAATAACATGTAGGGGTGAGCAAAATTCGATTCGACTCGAAAAAAATGAATAGCTCAACTCAATTCGAGGCGAAAATACTCGACTCGTTTTGACTCAACTTGAAATTTCATAGACTCGACTCGAAAAAATTTCCAATAAAATTCGAGTTGTAAAATGAAAATTCAAATAACTCGAATAACTCGAAAATTTTAGTAATTAAAGGATTATTTTTTAAGTTTGAGACGAAACTCTCAATTTTTTATGATTTATATACATTGATATATAAAATATAAAGAAATATTGTTACATATGAATATATATATATATATATATATATATGCATATCTTATATGATTAGAGAAAGTTGTTTAAATTAGAATCAAATTATACTATAACATGATAAATAATTACAATTAAACATTTATAGAAACTCGAAAACTTGACTCGATTTGACTCGAATTTCTTAAACGCGACTCAAACCGAAAAAAATTCAAATAAAGTTTGAGTTGTAAAATATGACTCGTCAACTCGAATAACTCAAAATTTTTTGACTCGACTCGATCGAATACTCACTCTTAAATACATGTGTTAATTTGACATCTTAATAACTAAGCGAATTATTAATGTGATATTGATTAACTAAAATAATGACATTATTAAGTATTACGTGTCATAATTTAGTTGTTTATTGTAATATGTGAGACGAGCAAAACTCGAATTGACTTGAAAAAACCTAATAAATCGACTCGAAGCGAAAATACTCAACTTGTCTTGACTCGACTCAAAAAAGTTTTAAATAAAATTTGAGTTAAAAATAGAAATTCGAATAGCTCGGAATTTTTAATAATTAGAAGATTTATTTTTTAAGTTCGAGATGACTCCCTCAAATTTTTATGATACATATATATATATCAATATATAAAAATATAAAAAAAATATTGACACATAAAAAAAAATATAAATATATTATATATTATATGATTAATGAAAGCGATTTAAGTTATAATCTAATCGAAAAAATTTTGATTGAAAATCTAAATTTTGATTGAAATTTTTTTTAACTCAACCCAGTAATAGGTACCAATTTGAATTTGTTTTCAAATCTGAGTACCAAATTGTATAATAAGCCAAAAAAACATTGAAATGCTTCCTCTCCATAACATTAGAACCCCAATGCGGTTAGGGTTTTAGTCTCTCCCTCCATCGACCATTCAAATCGAAAAGCAGAACAGAACTCAAGCAGAAGCAGCGATGTTCCCAGGTATGTTTATGCGCAAACCAGACAAGGCGGTGGCCTTGAAACAGCTGAAATCACACGTGGCTATGTTTGGGGTCTGGGTAGCCGTGGTTCGTGTCACCCCTTACATTCTTCATTACCTCTCCGATGAAAAGGATGAGCTCAAGCTTGAGTTCTAGAGTCAGGTAATAAGTTAAAGATTAATACTTTATTTCACTCTGGAATCATTAGTATAAGAACAAGGCCAATTTCGGGAACGGGTATTGTTTGCTATGTGGGTTTTTACAGACACTAATTATTATTAATATCTGGGTTAGTACTTAGTACCAATTGTTTAGTTTGTATACTCAAGCCATATTTAGGGAGATAATCTGAATGATGGATATGGAAGGAGAGATGATTTGCATATGGCTATGTCTGTTTTTATGTAAATGGAAGTTCCCCAAATGGTTATACTCTGTAAGTCGATGAAATTTTGGATGATGTACTAGGAATCAAGACTAAGAGGGGCTGAATTGCTTAAATTCTAAAGAGCAAGGAGTTATTAAGTATTTAAACTTAAAAATAGGAGGGGGCATTGCCTAATTTGACTGATATTTAAGCTCAACCAGGATGCCTTGTCCTATAGGTGGACTTTGATTTCGTTCCGACGGCTCTTTGGATTTCTGGATTGTTATTTTTGTTAAAACTTTTGGAGTATATTCATTGGCTTGGGGTGACCTCCTTTTGGTGTTTGATTTCCTTACAAGTTGTTATTACTGTCTCGCGTTCGAGTTGAGTGTGTTATAACAGCTATGAAAGCCATTTTTCGTATCCGTTTACATAAGTGTGCATTGGTGCCTTACCTTGCCATGTAGTATGAGTACTGGTTATTTTTCTAAACCTGCACTGCATAGCTGTAAACAAATCCCCATTTTCATGAGCATGTCTTTTTTATATTTTTCTTCATTTCTTTGTTCCGAATGACATTGTTATCCAAATTAGTCTCTTTGTGTTCGGTTGTTTATGATTTGTATGCCTGTATAAATGACAATTTTTATGGTGGAAATTGAAATAGAATACTGCTATTTCACTTATACTGGATCGATGCATAAGATTATCGGTCAAGTTTAGTGGATTATGTGTACTGTATAGTATCTAAACTTATCTTTTAGATGATGATTTGTTTTTGAAGCCCTTAGCATGTGTCCATTTACTTTACTAGCAATGTTCGTCCGGTATCGTTTGTTGCTGATTTTTCATCCTTATATGCTGGCAGTGGATTTACATGGAGCATTGAATCGGGACATGAAAGAGTTTGCGAGTTCCGGTTTCCTTGTCTGCTGTAGTATGAGGCCGAAGTGTAATCACATTAGGTAACTTGTGTGCTTGCTTTGGTCATGCTTGTTAGTCTTTTTATTCAAATGAAACCAGTCATAACTACTTGAATATACATTTATCTGGTTCTCTGTTAGTATTCGGATTTCGGATAAGATTTTCAGATGCTAAGGCCTAAGAACCTAAGACCCGATACATTTTCTAAGGCCAAGACTCGAACTTACACAAGATTAGACAATATGTAACTGATATACTATCTGAATCGGCGAAGTTGAATCACATTAAGCCTGAGATCCCGCTACCATTTCAGCTTTAATGGCTGCAACCAGACGATCATAAGCTTCCCCCCATGCATTCTTCATCTCAGCCGACCACATTTCTGGAACTGCTCCCTTTATGGTCTCCAAAAGAGCAAACTTTGTCACCTCAAAATGTTCATCAACTACGCCATACTTGAAATGTGTAGCACCTAGTTTCTTCAATGTCGTCTCCCTCACTGTGACCTTGCCGGCTTTCCGGAGTTGAACTGCAGATTCACACGTCTGCAGGGATAAAACATGTTCATGACATCAATATACTAAGACAAAAAGATTAGCTCGAATTCGAGTATTTCTAAAAATAATGCCAAAGTGACTATTAATCGTTTCGCCTTACCATGACAAAGACCGACATGGCATGGGACTTGAGCTTAGTGTTTTGCTCCAATGGAACATCTGAGTCTCTCAAGAATGAGAACATCTTCTTGGCTGATGGTGCAATCTCAAAAATCCTGCACCATTCAATCAAAAATCTAAATAAAAACAAACACAAAAATAAGAAGAAATAAATACAATGCTTACTTCAAGAAGAAGTTAAGTCCCAATTCAGCTGAGTTCTTCTTCATCACACTCCATGATTTCACCACCAAAGCTTCTTGTTCTTCACTGAAAACTCTGCCTTCATAGGTAGCCATTGTTGTTTCAAATAACTCTGAGATTTTTGCAGAACATGTTGATTTCCAGAACTGTAATCTTTGCACTATTTATACACCAATCCTTGTAAAGATCAATATTAACTCTTCAAGACCCTGAGGAGCCAACTTTCATGTTGGCCACCATAAGATATCTTCAGCCACCACCTTAGGGTTCCAAAACCAGGGGCTTGCCACATGCCATGGATTTACAGAACATTGTTTTGGTAGCTTTGAATTGTAGAACATTGATGGCTTTGACATTTAGAGGAGAGTTGTAAAGAAATCAATAAAAAATGTTGACAAATTATGTACTAGTAAGGGTTAGGTTGACCTCTAGAGATGTTTTTGGGAAAACTACATGAATGGTCACCAAACTTAAAAAGGATCTTTTTGGTTATTAAAGTTTTAAAAAATTATAATTGGTCATTAGATTTATTGAATGGTTACAAAAGGGTCACTATATGTTATGAAATAGTTATAAGTTTCGATAAGTTTTAATGATCATTTTGTAATACTTCGATAAATTTTAATGACCATTTTGTAAGAATTCAATAAATTTAATGAATTGTAATTTCTGAACCTTTAAGTGGTCAAAAAGGTTGTTTTTGCTTAGTTTAATGACCATTTGTTTATTTTACCTTAAACTTTTTGCATCCCATTCCAAAGAAAAAGCATAATAGTAAAATCGAAAAGGTCAAAATATGGTTTTGGTCCCTAAATTATATTCAAACTTGAGATTTAGTCCATGTGTTTTAATTTTGCATATTTCGATCCCTTTATTTCTATAAACTTGGAAGGGTTGTTTTTAAGGGGGGAAATGAATGACAATAGTTTAATCAGGACTAAATTCCAAATTTTAACATATAGAGGTACCGAACATAATTTGACCCAAAATCGAACTCCCTTAAGGGCCATCCTAGACCACAACAACTAAAGGGAAGCTAAAACTAGCTTGGTTCTTTTACAATATTCTATTTCAATCCTTTTAGTGCATTGCACAAGGCTAGAGATCACTAGGCTAATTCTTTTGGAAATAGGTATTGAAATGCAAAGTTGTGAGGGATCCACTCAATAATTTTCCCACTTTTCCTATTGCAAGATTGCTGAATGTTCTTCCTCAGGGGACCAGGCATAAATTTCTCAACCATCTGTAGTAAACCAGCTGAGCAAACATCTGCATCTTTTGCAAAAAGTTCTAGGATCTTAGGTAACATGATCTTTTGCTCCTTGTTGACACTAAAATTTGCCTGGATGTACTCTTCTTTTGCGACTTCGAGTTCCCGGTACACTTCCTTTGGTGTGTATATTCGGACCTAGATCGAATAAGATGGATGATTAGTGATTAGAAAAATGTATGAAGTAACTTATTTAATCCCTCGAAAGGAATGAATTATGACTAATGAGTGTACCGCAGGGTCTGAATAGCTTCCCGAACTAAGTGCAAAATGCAGAAGAGGTTCCCGGGACTTGATTGCATAGTCTCTTAGATGATCATCGACCTTAAATTTCATCTTCGAAGGAAAAAGATACTGTAGCCACTGCAAGCAGATGAAAGTTTCATGTGATCTCATGTTGATTACACTTGTTGCAGCCTAACAAATGGATTTTACCTGTCCAGGGCGAGTCAACCAACATCTGAGAATCAAACTCCGTAATGTGTCTATGTTTATGGTATGGCCTCCAACATTATATGCAGCCTGTATCATCACCATCATCACCATCCATAGCATTGTCAAAAACATCCATTTCATAATCCATCTGTAAAAGCAATCAGATAAGCTCACCTTGAGTAACAAGGACAATCTCTTTGGATAGTTTTTCGGAATACCGTAGACCAAATATGCCTGTATGAATACAACAGAATCCATTTTTTTCAAGGGTATTACTCGAAAAATTAAATACGATGAATATTGATAAGTGGAACATTACATGCATCACCACAGAATTGTGTACATTGATCCAGAAAGCTAGCTTTTCATCATGTGTCATTGTTGTAACATCAATTTCTTCCAGCTGATAAACAAGTGACATATAGTATTGCAGCTCATGTTCAATATCTTGTAACCTTTTACTGTCTCTGCAAATCCCTAGAACCTTGACCGTTTTGAAGGTCTGTCCGTTTTTTTTTCTTCGGTGTATATTACAAAGAAAACACATGCCTTTATATAGGCATAGAAAATCAACTTCATTTATTAAGTTTTAATTTTATAACTTAAGTTTAATTAACTATTAATTATACTTAAGTTAAATCTTAATTAAACTTAAGTTAAATATTAATTAAGCTTTAATTAATTATTAATTTTTGATATTGCTGTTGATATTTTAACACAACATATTTAAAAGCATGCACTTGTCCAATTTTTCTTGTAATTTACCTTCTCTAATCTAATAAATGTCTAATGGGTTATTTCATGATTCCAACACTTCATACTTACATGCTTGGCATACAATTAAATCAATCACATGAACACCAAAGGAATTATTCCTTAAAATAAAACATCATATCACCAAAGTTTTATGTATCATATGCCATGAT
The DNA here is from genome assembly GCA_035048815.1 of Abelmoschus esculentus. Lineage (NCBI taxonomy): Eukaryota > Viridiplantae > Streptophyta > Magnoliopsida > Malvales > Malvaceae > Abelmoschus > Abelmoschus esculentus. Next base: position 697,335 of record JAUCBN010000030.1, read on the forward strand.
GCACACATATGTTCACATTACAATTCTTATTATATATATATGACGATGACACATATGCCATTAGGGGTGAGTATTCGATCGAGTCGAGTTAAAAAATTTCGAGTTATTCGAGTTGACGAGTCATATTTTACAACTCAAACTTTATTTGAAATTTTTTCGGTTCGAGTCGAGTTTAAGAAATTCGAGTCGAGTTTTTGAGTTTCTATAAATATTTAGTTGTAATTATTTATCATGTTATAGTATGATTTGATTCCAATTTAAACGACTTTTCTAATCATATAAGATATGCTTATATATATTCATATGTAGCAATATTTCTTTATATTTTTATATATCAATGTATATATATCATAAAAAATTGAGAGATTCAATCTCAAACTTAAAAATTAATCCTTTAATTACTAAAAATTTCGAGTTATTCGAGTTATTCGAATTTCCATTTTACAACTCATACTTTATTTGAAACTTTTTCGAGTCGAGTCTATGAAATTTCGAGTCGAGTATTTTCACCTCGAGTCAAATCGAGTTATTCGGTTTTTTCGAGTCGAGTCGAGTTTTGCTCACCCCTATATGCCACCATTTTAGGAGTTACAAAGAATATTATAACATTAGAGTTTGAAAAATGACTTGCAACCTTCATTCTCAATCGATTCGTTTTCAAGCTCATAACTTGAAAAATATACGTTAATAGTCAGGGACGTAGCTAAGATCAAACATTGAGAGGGATAAAGATTTATTAAACTTTTAAATTTAAAAATTTGAAGGGACAAAAACCTTATTTTATTAGTTCATAATCATGTGTTATTTTTATCTTTTGGGAGTTTATAGCCATTTTTTTTCATGTCTTATCCGTAATAGTTTTTTATGTTACAATTGTTGTGCTATTATTATTTTGCCCTTAATCACATTAAACATAAATAGTTTGATATGTATTTAATCATATTGATCCATGTTACATATGATACATAGCACAAATGCATGAATTCATAATTATGAGACTCTCTTTCATTATGTCCCCCAACCATAGACGAAACTATATGAGGTGGGAAGAGACAATCACCTTCGTTTTCGATTTTTTTTTCATTTTTATTTTTTATTTAAATTTTTTAAAAAGGATTTATATATAAATTTACTCACTTTTAAAAATTTATATTTTATCTCTCAAACCCTAAATCTTGACTTTGTTCCTGTCCCACAACATCCCCAAAGATCATGTAGGCATATATCATGTTATTGTGTCCAAACTTGTTCATCATGAGCACAAAACTTCAAAGAACCATAATGTGTGAATCTTAATAACATATAATTTATAAATCTTATTTCATAATTAATAAGGATTAAGGTCTATCATTAATTTTTAATTATATTTTTAGAGGTCACGGGTTCGAACATCAACAATATCAGCAAAGTGATTGAACGATCAATGTCCAATAATTGAAAATATACTCTAAAACATATATTACTGTAATTACTATTACCTGATTAAAAAAAACTATATTTTTTTTATCTTATTTCATTAATAGGACAAGTGTTGGTTCATAAACATTCCAATTGCCTCCCGAATTATGTAGCTATTTGGGTACAAATACAAATCATTAAAGTTTTCTACCGTTTTATGTTAGGATAAACTATACGCTAAATTTTAATATTTATATTAAATATATTATTGAATTAATTTTTTTCTATAAAATATCATTAAATTATAGTAAATTACGTGAAATATCATACAATCGTTAAATTATAACAGATCGTTAAATATAAAATAGTGTTGTTTTATTACAATTACTTTGATATCCAAAATAGGTCAAAACGACACTATTTTGTTAAAAAAATAAAAAAAAATATTATATTTAAGGAGGTTTGAAACAAAAAACTCAAGAAAGAAAATAATTTATACTAAACCACTAAGATAGCTTAACGATTTAACATTATCTTAACAAAAATAGTATACAAATAATATTACAGTTTAATTTAATTTAATTTTTCATAATATAACTTTTTAATATTTAAATATATCAATTTTATAAATAAATATATTTATTTACAATTTATATTAAAAAAATATTATTTTTAATATATACAATTAAATTTAAATCCCAAACCCTAAATCATACATATAACTAGCCAAACTATAGACCCTAAAATCTCTATCTATATAATTAAATCTAAAATTTTAAATCTTAAACCATAAATATATAATTAAATCTTAAACCCCAAATCATAAATATATAACTTAATCCTAAATTCTAAACTCAAAATCTTAAAATTAAAATATTATTTATAATATATTAAGATTTGTAATATAAACTATAAATAATATTTAGAGTTTGGGGATTTAAGATTTAGTTATATATTTAAGTTTAAGTTTGAGATTTTATATTTAATTATATATTTAGGGTTAAAAATTTAGTTATTTGTACGATTTAACGTTTAAGTTTAAAGTTTAATCGCATATTATAAATAATATTTTAAATTTATAATATAAATTATAAATAATATTTATTTATAAAGTTAATATATTTATAAAATTATATTATAAATATTATAAAATATATCACGAGATAAATAAAATTAAGTTTAATTGTAGTATTATTTATATATTATTTTTGTTAAAACTATGTCAACGCCATTTTGACATATCTTAGGTATAAAGTAGCTATATTAAAATGATATCGTTTTGCATTTAACGGATCCATAACAATTAATTTTAATAATCAAATGATATTTCGTGTAATTTATAATTGTTTACTGGAATAATGGTAGAAAAAAAAAGTTTAATAGTATTTCGTATATCAACTTTTAATTTTATCATTCGATACAAAAATTAAAATTGAATAATATTCATATAGTTTTCCATTTATTTTATTATCAAGAAATGATTCCAACCTATAATTAGGGGTGATAATGAGTGTGATTGACTTGTGAGGTATTCTGGTTCGGTTAAAGATCGGTTTGAGCTAGTTCGATTCGGGTTTAGGTTCAGTTCGATACTTTAACGAGCCGAGTTTATCTAAGCTCAGCTCGAAAAGCTCGTGAATAGACCCAGAATATTTATATAATATATATGCTACATATACACTAAAAATAATATATTTAACAAAAGAAAAACAATAAAAAAAAAGAGAAATCCACTAAAAATAAATTAACAAAATAAATTGGGCATTTCCCCTTCTCAATATTGAATTTTGTTTAGGTGTTGGTTATGAAAAAGATTTTTAACGAGATTCTATCTTTTATAGAAAAAAATAACAAAATTGTCTATTTTGAGTCGAATCTAGCCCGAGCCCAATAATATTGTTTTCGAGTTGAGTTCGAGCCTGAAATTTTGAACTCGGCGAACCTCAAACCCGAGCCGAACCCAATAACATTATTTCTGAGACGAACTGAACCAAACCTAACCAAACTCGAGCTCGGCTCGGCTCGTTATCACCCGGCTTAATTAGGCAAAATAGAACAAAACGACACCTATCATATTCACCGTTTAAAGACAATGAATAAATTATTCTTTTAGTCCTTTAATTACTTTTCCTTTTCATGAAAAATCTCATAGTTTAATTAACTATGAACCATTAATCTTTTCCCTTATTTACTCTAGACTTTTAAGTTAACTTTCTTATACTTTAATCACTAAACATATTTAATTCTTAAATTTTAATCACTAATCAAACTTCCCACTCTTATAATTTAGTCACTAGGTGGTCTAGCTACACATCTAGTCCTTATAATCTTTCATGTCTTATACTTGTAACTTATTATTTTTTTTACATTTTTACATTTTAACCAATGGTCCCAATTTTTATTTTATTTTATTTTTTTACATTTTTTCATTTCCTAAATTTTATAATTATTCAAATTAGTCCCTTTGAAAATTTTCACATGAATTAACTTAATTGTTGAAATCGGATTTCCGATCATCGAAAACTAAATTTATGTAAAATACATGTTTAAATCGAATTTCCGATCATAGTATTGTCACTTAAAATTAAAAAAAATATTTTATTTAAAAAATTGTTTAAAAGACATTATTTAGTTTTTTTAGTCTAAAAATGTCATTAACTAGAACTGTAATTTATCATGAGACATTAATATCGAAAAAATATTAATATTTACCTGTTAAAATTAATCAATAAACTTAATTGAATCGATTTTTAAATATATATAAAAATTCAAAGACATATGGAAAGAATCCAAAAAGGTATAATGATCAATTTATCATTATGGTTTAATTTTAAATTAAATTAAGGGTTTAAAGTTAGATTTATGGAGTTTAAAGTTTTTTTTGATAAATATTATATTCTAATTCAAAATATAAAAAATAGAGTGAATTAACACTTATATAATCCAATGATCGACAACGATCGATAATGATGACGACGGAGATAGTAATAAACGACATTTAATGTTGAAAGATTTTAATTAAATTTATGAGTTAAACTAAGAATATTTAAAGGATTTAAATATTGAATTAGAATTTTATTTATACTTTTTAAATTCATAAAAAATAAAAGATAATTTATATAAATCAATATTAAATTTTACTCTTGAATTTATTTTGGTCATTAAATTTTTAAAATATTTAATTTAGTCATTAAAATTTTAGATGTTGAATTTTTTATCACTTTTGTATTAACTTTTTGATGACGTTTATTTACCAAAAAAAATGAAAAGAAACAACTGATAAAATTAAATATTGAACGACCACCATCTATAATACATATCCGACGACAATAAACGATAAAATAATAAACTATATTTAATATTTAAATTTTAATAAATAAATTAAACATTTTAAAAATTAAATAATTAAAATAAAAGTTAGCATGTAAATGATTAGCAGTGATGTTAGCCTCTCCTATTTTTGGGATCAACTCCCAATGCAATGAGAAATTATATCATGGGTCAGTCCTATTACGTCATCTATGGGACCAACCAATAGAAATTATCCACCTCATTATTTTTTAATTTTTCAAGTGAAGATTCACTTGGGAAAAAATTATGACATGAAAAAATTGATGAAGTGGGAAGTTTTTATTAGTTGGTCTCATGGACAGGTGGTAGGATTGAACTATGAAATATTTTTCCAATAGAAACAATAGTTAACAAGTGTCGGAATTAAAATGGGAAATTATTACAATTTTAATAATGTTTTGGATTGTATAAGATCCTGTTTTTTTGAAAGATTATTTAACTATACGGAAAATCTTAATTATTTAGAAAGATCCTAATTATTTGAAAAATATGCTGAATCATGATAATTTGACCTAATTATCATTAATAAAAATATTTAATATATATCATTTATAAAAATCTTTATTTTCCCTAAATTAAATATCCTAATTAGCGTAGAATATTTGAAATAAAAAAGTCATAATATAAAAGGATATTATATTTATTAGGATCAAGATATTATCTAAAAAAGATATTATTTAAAAGAAAATATGGTATTCAAATCACCAAATAAGGATAAAATATTAAATACCCTTGGAAGTATACGAATTTTTAATTATTTTATAAAATATATAATCTTAAATTTTTTATTTTATAATATTTTTCGATTAATGCGGCATCTCTGACCAACTTCTTTTATATATAATCTTTTAAGAAATATCTTCTAAATTTTTGGCACGGTCTCCTATGTTATGAGAACCATACGTCGCAAAAAATAATCTATGTTAGAAACTAGAGGACAATAAAAATTAATAATTTCGTACAATTTTGCTTAATTTTGTTATATGAAATATCTTTCCAGAAATTATATTATGGGCTCGGTTTACCACGTCAGTTAAGGTCTCATCCAATTATAACCACCGATTTCACTTTTAATTTTTAACTCATTTTTTCAACTAATGAATCATCACTCATAATTTTCATGTCATTTTAAAAATATAATTTCTGAAAATTATATTAATTACATGACTGATTAGTGATAAAATAAGTGATTTTTATTGGTTAAGGACCACAGTTGACGTGGTGAACCGGGCCTATCTATATCTTGGGTTCGATTCTTAATGATAATAGACCATTGTAGCTAACACGTGTCATAATAAAAAATGATATTATAAGAAAGTATCATAAAAATATTTTTAAATCATAAATTTTAAATTCATTAAAAGTATTTTATTTATTTTTTGAGTTTTTTAGATAAGATTAAGAGATTAAAATATTTTCATTCTAAATGTATTCGTCGTTGATAGGGACGAACCTCAAAATTTTATATAAGGGGATGCAAACTATCAAAAATGTATATTAGAAATATAGGAGTGAAAAATATAAGAGTTTATGAGGTATAAAATTAGATTGTCAATAAAAAATATAAAAAAATATATAAAAATATAAGAAAACTTAGAATTTTTAGGGGGTACGGTTGCACTCCAATACCCTTTAAGTTCATCCTTGGTTATTTGAAATATATAAAATAAGTATACTAAAACAAAATAAATTGGAGAATTTACATAAATATTACGCTCATTTTTTTTATTTTCTAAAATATTATACTAGCCATTTTATTTCTCAAAATATTGTATTTTGAATAGTAATTTTAAAGATAACCACAAAAGAATCCGACTTTAAATAGTAAAATAAATTAAATTGAATAAAAATTAAAGTCGATACCAAGAAGTGCCGACTTTGAATGGTATTTTTTTATAATTTTCAAAGTGTTTTCTTTAAAATCATTGTTTAAAGTCGGAACCTCTTGGTACCGACTTTAATTTTCTATTCAATTTATTTCATTTTACTATTCAAAGTCGAATTCTTCTATAGTCATCTTTAAAATTACTATTCAAAGTACAATAATTTAAAAAATAAAATGGTCAATACAATATTTTGAGAAATATTTTTTTAGATTTTTATATTTTTGGAATGTCACCAAATAAATGCTAGTACAATAGTTTTTTTAATTTTATGATGATTTTTTTACTCTCATGACGTAAATAAAAGCATTGGAAGAAACGCAGTAAACATTAGCCGCGTTTGTGTACCAGAAACGCTGAAAAAGATTATGCTATAAAAACGCTATAAAATGGTATAAATTTTACTTAACTATATCTAAGTAACTAATAATGGTAGGAAAGATTATATCAACAACCCTTTCCACCACGTCATCCGTGATCCATGCAATTATGTCCATTCATTTTTTAAGTAACTATTTAATAACTATTCAATCACTAATTACATGTAGGAAAGAGATGATGATTCACCTTAAAAAATATGAGATGAATGAATCTGGTTGGTTAAGACCATAAATGACGTGATGGAAAGGGTTTATAATATAATTTCTTGAACAATAGACAATTGTAAAAAATATTTATACTCTAAGATTTAGTTAAAATATAAGACATGTACTTTAAAATCTTAGGGTTACAAAATAGGTTGCGGACTTATTCTTAAATTTATATAGTGGGTAGTTAATGAACGGGAGAATTAGATGTGAGGCGAAACGATAGATAAATGTGAGTAAAGTCTCAAACTTATTACTTGCCTACTATCCAGAATGAGAAATTATATCATGGGTCAGTTCCATCACATCATCTATGGGACCAACCAATAAAAACTACCCACTTCATTATTTTTTAATTTTTTAAGTAAAAAATCACTTGAAAAAAAATATGACATGGAAAGATGAGTAGTTTTTATTGGTCGGTCTCATGGACACGTGGTGGGGCTGACCCATGATGTAATTTTCCATCCAGAAGAGGTATAACTTTTTACGTTCACACTCGCTCATTACCCATCAAACTCATATTCATTCGGATAGGTAAGGTGCGAAATTCACAAAATTCTACATATCTAAAATTAATCCCAATACCAGCACTACCAAACCTACAAATCTAAACCGTTTAAACAAAGAGTAACAGATGGGAATTTTTGCTGCAAACATTGAATTGGTCACAACATAATGCATATGCTGCCTAAGTAATCCATGGAGTTTCTTCTCAGACTTTTATGTCCTTATTTCTTGGGGGAGTCCTATAATAAGAAGGCACAGTTAGAGGGAAGAACATTTGTCTTACTCCTTCGGACCATATAAAGGGAAAAAGTATGCTTTGATGCAACCTGAAAAGGCAACACATATAGAAAGGTATTACTAATTCGTATATTTGTATCGTGTTCGTGCTCATGTTCGTGTTGCATAAGAACTGTATAGTAGAGATACCAACCCAAAGGAGTTTAGCTCCGTTCCACAAGCGTTTCGGAGAAGGAAACGGGAGTAACAACCGACCGACGCCGTATATTGCAATGGCAACGATATGAAATGCCAAGCTTAATGGACGAGGACATAGACCAGAGACCATTGCTGACACTCCATTTGAGAAAGGCCCTCCGAGTCTCAAGTATCCAACACATGCCTGTTGTAAATCATCCATTACGGGACTCGACGGGGCGCTGAACACGATCTGTAGGACGTATGCCAGTGTGTTTATCGTCGATGACATCGGCTGCAATGTGGTTATCTTCAGTGTCATTTACTTGCACGATGCATACGAAATATGAACTTGCAATACCTTTCTTAGAGTATAAAATGAATCGAGATACTTGCAGATCGCGGATGCATCGGATAGATCATGCAAGGGTCTTAGAAGATCCCTCAGTAAAACAACATCGGATAGTGCAACAGTCATCCCCCCTCCGGTTATAGCATGCCGCGAATTGACTGCGTCGCCTATCAAAAGCGCACCGGGAGTCCGGTATGGATCAGCAGGCATGTTTCTATTTGGCATCACTCTTATGTTATTCTTCTTCTCTATTGCAGCAATAAAGGCAGTGTACAGTTCAGGAAGAACCTGAAATGAATCAATCACACTGTTAGTCCATAGATTGAGCCAAATTCGATCCTTCGATAAATCGGGATAAAACGGTTCGGACTACATTGGGAACCGTTAAAATAGGATCGGTGAAGGTTCTGCTAATATAAGAGCTCCGTAATTTTCTTTCGGAAGCTTACAGTTCGTCAGGACTAAACCAGCAAAATAAGAAGGCACATCAACCTGCAGAAACAATCAAGACCTTTACATACATACATGTATTCTTAAAGCATACAATTTCACAAGACTTACTAAGAATTTTCACCTTTGGATTGCAGAGAGAGCGTCTCAAATTCGAGAAACAACCGTCACAGACAACGGTGAGGGGAGCGTAAGCCGTCTGAAATCGACTGTTCTTATCTTTGTAGTGCACACCTTTGACAGTCCCGTTCTCTTGAATCAGTGATGTTACGGTCCCTTGCTCTAGACTCACACTGCATTACAGAGAAATTTGGTATCAGGACAAATGTTGTGACATTGTATGCCGAATTCGAACAAAGATTGAGACGGAACCGATGCATACTTGCGAAGAGATGCGGCTTTGTTCCGCAACCTTTGAACGAATCGACCGTTATGAAAGTATCTTCCTGCAACATGGGACTGATACTTCTCCAGAGGAAAAGATATAGGGACATCCTTTCCATCCTTGTACAGAACATAACCCAGAATTCGAACAGCATCGATCTCATCAACACAATCTACAGTACAGCAATGAATGTCACATTGCACCCGCTATTCAACTTTAACATGTTTTTCTTGTTGTTTACCTTCAAGGCCTAACTCAATTAACTTGAGGTAGCCCCCTGGCATCAGGCCTTCGCCGGCAATCCTCTCGGGCGCATTCAAGTCCCTCTCGATCACTCGCACTCGATATCCATCCTGCAACATGTTACATGTCACATGTTACACGACAGTTAAATCCAATTCAAAAGGGAGGAAACTGAGATTATCAAACTATTGAATTCCGACCTTTCCAAGAGCATAGGCAAGAGCAGCACCGGCAACACCAGCACCAACTACGATAACATCCTTTGTCCCAACAGACACACAGTTTTCCCTTGAAACCTCCATGGAAGCTGGTGTTTTCAGCTTGCTCAGTCCCCGGGATCTGACAAGAGAAGTGTAGTAGAAGAAAACAAGTCCCAGAAGAGAAGCTATAACGCCTGCAACTTCAAATATGTAATGGCCGGCCATGGATGGAAACAACAAGGTATGAAATGAATTGTTTCCTTCACGGCTTTGCTTCTTCAAAGTTGAAGCGAAAGGAGTAATTTATAGAGTAATGTATAGCTTTTGTCTTCGTTCATGGCTTCCATGATTCCATCAGTGTCAACTGGCTTATCCTTTCGCAGCATGTGGCTGGCATCAATCACAGCCTAGGTTAGGCGCTTAGGCTACCCAATTTTTGCGTCTGATCATCAATCACAGCATGTTGGTTTATGACTTAAGATAAAGCATGGAAAAAAGTATATGATAAGCTACAAAAGATTTTTGTTTAGTAATAAAAGGTTTAAATATACTGAATTTTATTTTATCGTTTTCGATATTTTTTATGTTTCAACATTAAAAATTAAATTCTAAGTCTTAATCGATTATAAATTATAAACTACACCAATAAAAATGTATTATATCCTTAATTTTTTAAACTCTGATCTTAAACCTAAAAACTTTATAATATAGAGCATAAAAAGGCATTAAAAAAGAGCATAGAATTTCTATTTCTCTATATGATACAATAGTTGGAATAAAAAATCTTTAGTTATTTTTTGTGATCTTTAGTTTTTATTGTAAAATAGTCACTGAACTATTAACTATCTTTAAGTGAGTGACGTTGCAGTTTCAAAATTTTACATAATAACTCATTTATCTCTTTATATTTTATTATTTTAGACATTCAATTAATTTAAACATCAATAACGAATGTTAAATTAAAATTAAATTGATTGTGTATATATATAGATGATTAAATATGTTGTTATTCAAATTTTTGTAATCGTCACATTATCCACTTAACGCCAGTTAACTGCTCAATAATTATTTTCTTATAAAAACTAAAGTTTTAATGGTATGTAACATTTTAAAGTTTGTTTTCAAGAAGAGTTTAATAATTATTTGTGTACTTTACCCAAAAATTAAATCTTACACTTTAATCTAATTTTAAATCTCTAAAAATTAAACCGTAAATCCTAAATACTAAACCTACAAACTAAATATAGACCCTAAACCTTTTAACTTTAAGCCAAAAAATTATAATTTATACAATTAACATAAATTGTCCTCTCCGATGCCTCCTTTCTTCTATATAAAAATGGATCATATTTGAAAATAGAAAGAATAGTTTAATTTACGATAAATATAGTGAATATTTACTTAAAAATTAATGAAAATAATGTTTTTATTGATTAATTTTATAGATGGCGTGACAGAAATGACCATGATATAATTTTTCCTATTAAATATAATAGAGAAAATCATATTATTCTAATCATATTATTGTGTATATACATAGATGATTAAATATGTTGTTATTCAAATTTCAACTATCCACATGATCAGTCCTATGACATGCCAGCATTATATCAGTCCTTTCGAGCCTTTCTAAAGATATGAGTTGTACAAATACTCAAAACTTGTTTCAACTATAGGTGTTTATCGAGCGAGTCGATCGCGAGTTGGATATTACTCGACTCGTGTTCGTTAAAAAATTTTGTTACTCAACTCGTTGCTAGTTAAGCTCGTTAAAATTATGCTCGATTCGTGCTCGTTAAAATATTTTATTGCTCAACTCGACTCGTTGCTCGTTAAGCTCACTAAAAATCTTACCTTATTTTTAACTATAAGTAAAATTTAATATTACCATATGAAGCTTAATATTAACATAAATTAATAAATTTAACAAAAATATCAAAAGAGTATATAAAATATTTTTAAAGTCTAAATTCAAAAGTAACAATCCATAAATACATCAAACTAGTTAAAATTAAAGTAACAATTCACACATGAATAATTATTATTTAGATTTATTTTTTGAATGAAATTATTTTAAAGTAATCATTAAAAAAATATTTTAAAAAATTAACGAGTTGCTCGCGAACTTATCGAGTCTAGTTAGAGTTTACTCGATTCAACTCGTTAAAATATCAAATCGAGTTCGAATTCAAGTCGAATTAATCCGAGTCGAGTATTTATCGAGTTTTGACCGAGTTGAATTCAAACGGCTCACGAGCTGCTCAACTCGTTAAGCAACCCTAGTCTCAATACATTGGAAAGAAATATAAAAACTCTGCATCAAAATGGTCACTCATTGTAGCAGTAAGTTCTATATCCAAGATCTCCTTCAACAGTTCATCAAGAAAAGGGACTACATCTGGATCATCTACACCCAAGGCTCCAATGAAATGATTAACCAATTCAGAAGATATACTCTTAAAATCCAGTTTCTGCCACTGCAAGTCATGGATAACCTGAACAGTATTAAAAGATTACCTAGCTGTCAACCAAGAATCCTATCAAGTAAGCTACCATAAGATTCACTATTCAATTGCTTCAAAGGATCTTTTAATCTTTGTAACTTTGTAAGCAAAATTTGAAGAGGATTCCCTTCAGTGTGCTTAGGGCCGTAAATGAGACAAGACAGATCGCGAGCTTCTCGAGCTCGACTCAGTCAAAGCTTGGTTAAAACTCGACTCGACTCAAACTCGACTCGAGTTCTTGACGAGTCAAGCCGAGCTACATAATACCCGACTCGAAAAGCTCATGAGCTACTTGAAAACATAAATATAGTATTTTTTTAAAATTTAAAATATAAATTTCTAAACTTAAAACCCTAAACATAAGTCTTAAACCCTAAATTAACATACTAAAACCTAAAATTTACAAGTTTGAGTTTACATAACATGTGTATCAAAGTTTTTTCTCCATTAGACTTTAATTGAGACTTGAGAGATAAGAGTTACTCGAGTCTAACACGATCAAACATCGGTCAATACTTGGCTCGATTAGGCTCGAAAAAAGCTCGAACTCGACTCGAGTTCTTAATGAATCGACCCGAGCTTAAAATTTTCAGGCTCGTTTAAAATTACTCAAGCTCGAACTCGACTCGAAATCTTAACGAGCCGAGCTTAAAATTTTCAGACTCGTTACTCAAGCTCGAACTCGACTCGAAATTTTAACGAGCCGAGCCGAGCTTAGCCCTACTCGAGCTCGACTCAGCTCGTTTACACCCTTAAGTGTGCTGACTCCAAGATTTTTTTTCAAAATGCTAAAGCAATCTGGGTGATCAGCCTACAGAGGGACTAGGTTTCCGACTCATGGAAACATCAATAACTATACAACTAGGGCAATGGTAAGAACAGTAAGGAGCAAGAAACTCAACCTTTGCACTGGGAATATTTGCAATCAACACTAATTCAAAAAGACCTATCCAACTTCCTAGAAAGGGGTGCCTCTTCCCTCTTATTACATCAAGTTAGCATAGTCCCAGTGTAGGCATGATCCACCACATCAAGCTCGTCAATACAAGTAAAAAAATCCTGGATATGGCCAGAAATAACTTGGCTGTCATCAAAATCTGAACTCTCCTGTGGACCTCTGAGAATGTTAAAATCACCAGCATGTGCCCATGATGAATTCCCCACAATGGATTTTACCTGATGCAAACTGTTCCACAGTCTTTGCCAATCCTACCTGCCATTTGAGCCGTATAAATTGTAGAAAAATAGACCTGCAGACACTCATTCTTCAGTAGACAAGTTACATGCTGATCAGGCTTACAATTTTCTGAGAAACATCAGTAATTGGAAAAGAATCAACAGTTATAGCTTCCACAACAATACCATGACTATGGATTTCCAAAGAAGCCTTAACATGACCAAGGCTTTCACCCTCCACACCTTGGTTAACAATAGGGCCAACAGCTTCACTTGTCATAGCTGTACTTATAGTTCACCAGCATTATCTTCTGAACCCGGCCCCTTCATAGAACATTTCTCCCCCAAATGCCCAAAGATCATGCAACAGTGTTCACAACGTGAAGGAGCCCAAACCAGCTTCACCCCAACATTCCCACAATTTCCCTCACTTTTAATGAACCTTAAAGAAACACCCTTCACAAGATCATATGCATTCCCTACACTAATGTTTCCTTTGTATGTTCCAAAAGTTCTGTCATCCTCATTATCAGTATCATTACACAGTTACACTCTCCTAGATCATCTGATTTTAAGTAATCACTTTCATGACATACTAATTTACCATCACCCTCTTTCGACCCATCTGCTTTTATTGCATCCTTTTCAACAGCTACATGATTATGACCCTCAACATCAGTTCTGTCTTCACTATCACTACCAACTGATGAACTATTGGTACCATTACAGTTGATTCAATTTCTTCATCTAAATCAGAAAATATTTCAATGTTCAACACAAAACCAAGAGACTCCTATAAGGTTTCTTCCACACTAATACCAACTTCATAGAGGTTTAATTGGATCATCATCATTGAGTTTATCTTCATTAGATACCAACTTCATAGAGGTTTCATCAGTTTCCTCACATACCATTGTGTTTACAGATTCAATTTTAGGATTTTCTTTTCCATCACCAGTGTACACATGAGGTATATCTTCAGTTCTTGCATCATGGGATATATGTTCTTGAAAATCTGCATTTTTGTCCCGCAAAACAGTTTTATTACAGACCACAGTACTTACACCTTTAATTTCAGCATTTTCCTTCCAAAAACAGTGTCCACATGAGATACATCTTTAGTTCTAGCTTCATAAGGTCTTTTAGTTTTAAAAGGCACTAGACATGAAGACTATCGTCTTTCGTGATAAGACACATTTTTTTAGCTTGAAAATTTATATATTAACCCTAAAGTATATTTTATACTTGAAAAACATGATAATTATATTATAAATTCAAAAATATTAAAATATTTCAATTAAATATAAATTTTAAAACTATTAAAAATAAATATATTAAAATATTAATACATTTATATTAATTAAATACATATTTTTAATATTTTATTTAAATTAATAAATATTTAAGACATATATTATTTTATTATATTATTTTATATCAATTAATATTAAAATTAATTTTTTGTCTAAAGTAAATATTTGAGTAACAAAATTAATAATATAATTTTCAGTTCTAGTATAGCCACGAATCATAGTCATACCCCTAAATCTTTTATATTCTCAATTAGATTCTATTAACAAAGTCTATTTGGACCAACTTGCAACTTTTCAGGTTTCTCATATATACACTGAAATTTAGACCAACCTACAAATTTATCTATGTGGTGATACTTGTAGTGACTATATTTTGAAAAATAATTTTGTTGTATTAAAAATTGTTTTTTTTGTGTGTGATTTTAGAAAAATATGAATTTTTGAATAAAATTTGGGGTATCGTTATCGGTCACTTGGTTTAGATAAATCAGATATCGTAAGGTAATTAAAGAAAATGGATTAGAGAATTGGTTATGAGTGAGAAACGGTTAACACCCTACCACGTCCAAAAATTAGTACCTAAATACATGGATGCATGACAATATCAAATAAATGTCTCGCTCGAATGTCTCAAGACTACACTCTCGTTTGGGATGCAAACTATCTGCCTCTTTATTGTGCTTCCACTAGTGTCCCATTTTAAAAATAATGGGTTTATAGTTTAGAGTTCAAGGTTAGAAATTATACTTAGGGATTATGAAATTAGGGATATACGTATATTTTAGTTTGTGTTATTGTTTTGGTATCTTAACTATTATTATGATAAAATAATATTTAATATTATATTTTTGTTTTAGTTTGATACTAAGTCGTTAAAAACTAATAGAGATGATGACATGATTTGGTATAATCACAATTTCGTCTAATATATATATTATCAATTTAGTCCAAAATTTATAACTTTTAAACATCATCTTAATTTTGATAGAATTTTATCTCAATTCTTTCCTACTCTCTTGTATTCTCATCAATATCTCAATCGTGGAGTTTGGATCCTCTAATGAACCTCTGATTAGCCCCCATTGATCCTTAAATCCTAAAGCTTTAATTGTCTCTAGCGTGTTTTTTAAACTCCAAGCCCAAAAAAGTGTCCACCTTGAAAAAAAATTACAATTTTATTCTAAAAATTAAAATAATATTTAAACCGATAAAATTTTAAGTTAAATTTATAGATTGTATAATTTTTTTTTACTAAAATTGTTATTATTCCAAAACGTATAACTATTTCAGTTAATTTTAAACGGGTGAAGATATCAAAAAAAAATAATATTAGATATTATTTTATTAAAAATAATAATTGAGGTACCAAAACAATAAATCCGAATAATTAGGATATTTGATATGTACACTTCCCTTTAAAATAAAGTGAACAAAGGGGAACTTCTCCATTTCATTTCACGAAGAAAATGGGTACACTTAAGAACACAAGTTCTCTACAAACTAAAAAAACTAGTTAAATACGAGACCTTAAACGATTTAATTTTAGAGTTTAGGGTTCTTGTTGTGTGCTGAAAAGAACACCTAGTTAATTGAATCACCTATTAATTATTTATTGGGATTCGGACACTAAGTGAAAGTGTTGTAATATCACGGTAAGTGGTCTGAATGTGTGTTTTGATGTTGTGCATCTTTGAACCACATATATTGATGCTCAATGAGAGATTTGAGTATGAATACATGAGCCGAGGTTGTGTTATACCGTATCTCACCTTTTGTGTATTATCCCGATGCTATGAGACACTAAGACTCACCCTATGTTTGTGGTATGTCATAATGTTGTGTGAGATTTTTTTTGATAGATTACATGTTCACTTATGGTGATTCATGTTTGAGATTCGTGGCTCTCCCTCCCGACAATACCTTCTCTAATATTGTGTGAGATACTGATCTTATCAATTATTATGTGTTTTTGACAATTATGATAAGCATCATTATTGTATATGTCATGACGTCATATCTTATAACATACTCTTATATACGAATTGTATAAAGCATGATTGAATGAAAGTGTATTCACTTAGTTTTGTTAGCCCAACGTTTAAAATTATTGTTTTCGTTTTTATGTTAGTAGGTTATTCGTAGCTTGGGAGGATTATCATTAGCTTGTAAAACTTTCAACATCGACTATTATTTGAGTAGATTACGTATTTAGGGTATTATGGGTAAGAATTTAGGTTTCACCTATAAATCTTAAAATATAAATTCTAAACCCTAAATTCTAAACACAAGTCTTAAAAATTAAATCTTAAACCCTAAATTAAATCTCTAAACCCTAAAATAAAGAGTTCGTAAAAGTTTTTTTCACCACTGGTGTATGAAATATAAATTTATAAAATAAAAGATAAATTACTCCTATATCACTAGATTTTAACGTTTGTATAGTTTTTATATTCAACTTTAAATTGTTTTGATTGTCGATACATTTTTCCCTAAATTATATTTATTTTCTTAATTTGTCCTCTAAATTATAATTTTTACTTTTTTTGCTCCTATATGTTATGTCATTATTAAATTGATCCATAAACTATACTAATTTTTTCAAGTTAGCTCTTAAATAAGAATAATTTTGATATAATTTCGTAAAATTTAGGGGAATAATGGGACACAAAAATAGAAGAAAAATTAAGAAAATGTATATAATTTAGTGGAGAAAAGTGTATTAAGCCTAGTCGATATATACAATACTTGAAAACGTTCGGCCCGGTATATTAAAAAAATGAATTATTTGAATTGATTTATATATATATATATAATATCATAATAAATTAGTATCATAATATTATAAATATTTGTAATTAAATTTGAACAAAAAATCGAATAACTTGACTTGAATTTTATAAACTCGACCCGACTAAAACATTAAATAAATTTTGAATTATAAAATATGACTTTTTAACTCAATTAACTTAATTTTTTTACCCAAGTCAATCGAATGACTACTCTCACATACATATTTAAAAGGGATGTAAAAAAGTTGTCCCGGCCTAAAAACCTGACTGAAACTTGTTCGAGTCAGATCTGGTTTGACTCAAGGATGTAATGACCCGAACCTGATCTGTATCCGACTATTTTTGACCCAAACCAAATTTGAACTTGTTACTGTTGTAACCGATCCCAACCTGAAATTAACCCGATCTAAAATTTACTTTCCAATTATATGATTTTGACTCGAACCGTTTGAACCTGACCTGAAATGGACCCAACCTGAAACTAACCCGCACCTGACGAGTTAAAACATCAAATCAATCTGAAATGACCTATATTTGATTTTACCCAGACAATACCTAACCTGAAACTCATTTGATTAATTGTTTTTACGCGCTAATATTTAAAACAATTTAAGATTCAATGAAAAAAACGACCCATACATTAAAATTTAACAATTTTAGATGATTTTAAAAATGGAAAATGATTTGTAGGTCCCAAATTGGCTTTGATTGTAGAGAGATTCAAGCTGTGGGGATAAGGAAAGAAGATTTGGAACAAAACACAACCACTCACGGTTGATATTAACTGTCTGTTAATTTATTTTGAGGAACATATCTTGTCAAAAATTTTAGTGGTTTTTCCGAGAGATAAGTAAACATGTAAGCTCTTGTTGGGATTTCATTTTCAATAAAATGGACAGTTCAACAATTATATGCATTCTGATTGCAGGTTTTGAGAAACCAGTTTGAGATTTATTTAAATTTTATAAAATTTTAGATGTTTAAATTAAATATTAATTTAAAAAATAAGATATTCGTGTATTAAATCGGTTAATATTCGAGTATAAAAATAATTTTAAATATATTTTTCAGACACCTAAATATTCATTTTATTTTAAAATAATAATGTATTAAAAATTTGATATCAGATTGATTTTTGTATGTTATATAATTGAATTTAAATAAAATATTTAAATAAATTCTCACTCATATTCAACTTAAGACCAACTGATCAGACCACCAAATCATAGTTCTAACAGTGGTGGAACACAAGAGGGGAATGTAGAGCCGGTGTTTAAAATTATCTGATTTAATTTATTTAATTTAATTATTCGATGATATGATATAAAATAGGTAAGTAATTTAAAATTTTATTGTTATCGGGTTATATATCCGATCCAATCATTTTTTAAGTATTTGATTCGGAATTGAAACAAAAAATTTCTCTTATCGAATACTCGACTCAATCCGATACTTTTAAAATATATTTTTATATTTTTTAATTATATATTTATTTTAGGCTTTTTAATATTTTTATTCTAAATTAAATTTAAATCTTTAAATTATTTTTATGTTTGTATTATATACTTTTTTAAGTTTTAAGTTTAAATTTTAATTTTTTTAAAAAGTATTTATTTTGATTTATCATTATGATATTTAAAGGGAAAAAATCATAATCGAGATTAAGTTTATGAATGTACTCAATTATATATCCCTTATTTAAAAAATTATAATCTAGACCCTTCAATTTTTTAAAAGTTTAATTTAGAAACTTTTTTAGAAATTTATATTTAGCTTCAAAATTTATGAATGGACTCAATTATATCCCTCCAATAATTTTTTAAAACTTCTCATTGAGTCCCTCAAATTTTTAAAAGTTTTAGTTAGAATCCAATTTTTTTGAAAAAATGAATCAAACCCTTCAAAAATTATAAAAATTTTAGTTTAAACATCTATTTTTTAAAATATTTGTCCTTCAAACTCTTTCATCAAATTTCGTCAATAATTCTAATCAGTAATAACAACATTATCTTTACCCGAGCCAAAAATTTCCCAAGAAAACTAATATTCGAAATCAGAAATTCAGAATAAATGGCTAAAACTTGAGACGTTTTGTCAAATTCTCAATCACATATAGACTTGAGGTTGTTTCTATGAGTATATAGGGGACGGGGGACAAGAATCAATTGTATTAATTTTCCACGTACTACAAACTGAAAATACTAAAGAAATTTAATTGGTTATGATCACGGAAAATTCTAAAATATAATAGTCTTAAAAAAATGGTGATATCGGTTTTCTTATAAAAATTATAAGAATTTCAGTACACACTTTTCGATATATACCGAAATTCTTATAATTTTTGTAAGAAAAACAATATATATTGAAATTCTTATAGTTTTTGTAAGAAACTCGGTTTATAAACCGAAATTCTTACACTTTTCATAAAAAATTCTGTATATACCATTTTTTTTTTTATAAAAATTGTATGAATTTCGGTATATATTAAAAAGTGTGTACCGAAATTCTTACAATATTTGTAAAAAACAGTACTGACGTTTTTAACCATTTTTTAAGACTTCCGTTTTCTAGAACTTTCCATCACTCCACGTTAAAGCAAATCTAACTATGATATATCATCGATTCTGAATGTACTATATTGATCGTCTCATAAATGTTAAATTATATAAATTGTACTACTAAAATCGAGGAATAGAGATAGACATTCTTATTAAAATTAAAAATAAAAGAACTAAATAAAAAAAAGTTAGACCACAACTTCAAGAACATCATCGTAAGTGATCTTTTAAAAAAATAGAATAATATTTTGAAGAAAAAATTAAGTTAATCATTTATCTAAAAAAATAGTAAATAGGAATGTTCATGGTAGGTTAATCCTACTGTTTAGGCTAAAGGTTCGGTTAACTATTATAGCAGTTACTGAATTTTGTAAGTTGTAACCTAACCATTAAGAAATGGTTAACTGTTGAGGTTAACGTTAAAACTCGGCTAACCGACGGTTCGATTATAGGTTAACCTGTAACATATTATAACTTTTTTCACATATTCATTGAATATTTTTTAGAGATTAACAATTAATCAAAATTTATAATTATTATCGTAACAATTAACCATCATTTTTAACGGTTTGGTTAATTAAAACTGATTAACTTTAATTTCAATTAATTAATTTCTAAAATATAACAATTACATTGATTAACAGTTACAGTTGTAAATATCTTTCTTTTATTTTATTTAACTAAAATGAAGTATTTATGTGTAGGGTTTTTTTTAAATATGTTGGTGTGATCAAAATTAATATGTCTAATTTTTATTATTTTTTTAATAATGCACACACATGCTTACATGATGTTTAAAATCGGGTCAGCTGGATAAATTACATAATCATTTATCATTGGACCACACCCCGGGTTCATGTGTAATGATTTTTTATGTTTAAAATATTATAAATTTATGGAAAATTCTATAACGGGCGTCAATTATTGTTGAACACTATTAATGTTAAACAACGTTAAACATTAATAAATTGGTATGAGACAAAAGTAATATATAATTTAATACAAATAGAGTCAAACTTTAAAAATTTTGATTTTTAAAAATTTAATAATATACATCTTAAATGAGACAAAAGTAGTATATAATATTTAATTAAAATTTTATTTTAAATAATTTATAATTATATATTTAATCCTTAAATTTTTTATTTTTTTATTGCTCTTTCGATTTTTAAGGTCTTTGCCTGACTAATCCGGAATTCCGGATCGACCCGGGTCGCACACCCAGCAAAAATTTTCTACGTACACAACGTCTCAAATCTAAGATTTGCTTAAACGAAACCAAATTACTTACCACTTAGATCAATCTCTATTGATAAAATTTTTAATTTTTATTAATTAATTTAATGATATTCTACGAGAACGGGGACAAGGAACGAATTGTATTAATTTCCCCTGTACTACAAACAGAAAATACTATTCTGATCTATGGAGACTGAAGCGTCCGAGGGTCATTTTCTGCTTTGACTAATCAATCTTTTCAAATCAATGAATGTACTATATTGGTCGTCTCATAAATGTCAAATTATAAAAATCGTACCACAAAAATCGACGAATAAACGTAGACATTCTTAATAAAATAAAATAATTAGATAAAATAAAATAATTACATAAAATAAAATTAAATCGTGTCTTTAGAAATATCATCGAAAGTGATCATAGAAAAAATAGAATAACATTTTAGAGAAAAAACGAATGAATAACACATATATTTAACCAAAATGAAGTATTTATGTGTAATGATTTTTTTGAATATGTTAGTGTGATCATAAGTTAGTATCTGTTTATTTTTTTAAAAAAAATTAATATATATATGTATACATGATGCTCAAATCTGGATCACCTGAATGAATTATATCATCATTTATCACTAGGATAACTCCACGAGCTATCAAGAGGGAGTGAATTAACTAATAAAAGAAATATAAGAGAGCAAATTTGCGAATCAAAAATTGATGAACACAACGATTTATAGTGGTTCAAGCTTCAAACAAGCTCTACATCCACTACCTTGCTCCTATTAAGGATTTTCAACTAACTTCACTAAATGAACGTCCCCTTTTCTAGGCTTAGAAGATAACTTTACAAATGGTTAATCTTTCTACTCAAAAATTGACTAACAAGTCTCTCTTGATACAAAGAAAGAATTTTGGCAATTATATATTTCTCTCACAAGATTGATATTGCCCAAATACACACAAACGCTCCCAAACTCAAAATTAATAAAAGATTACAATAAAGATCACAAGAACTAAATACAAAAATATAGCAATGAAGACAAATATTTTGGATTAATAGCTTGGATTTTGTTTGAAGGTTCAATAGTTGTTGTTGTAGTTTTGGAGGCTTGTATTTATACTTTTTCATTGATTTTTAGCCGTTTGAGTGGTTAAAATCATCAATATAGCTATTGAGGAGTGAGTTTCCCACCATAAATGTACTTTTATAACCTACAGTATCGATACATGAAACCTCTGTATCGAAACGGTGCTAAAAAAATCGTTATGTGCAATAAATAGGGGTGTATCGATACACTTACCAGGCGTATCGAAACAGTAAGCCTTAAAATAAGAGGATATCTAAATAGTAATGAGTTGTATCGAAACATTTTAAAACTATCCAAAATTGTATTGAAACATCTTTGAGGTGTATCGATACACTATAACTAATTTTTAAAAATTAGTTGCCTCACAACTGACAAGCAACGGTCATATTATTAAACGCTCAAACTTTAAAAATTTAACCCAGTGTATCAAAACGGTAAAGGGGTATATCGAAATGTCTTAAAAATTTCTTACTTAAAAAGCCAGTCGTATTGAAACAGTTAAAAGTTATATTGAAACGTCTATATCAATACATATATTTTCTGTTTCAAAACCAAATTTCATAGTTTAAAAGCATATCGAAACACCAAAAGGTGTATCGAAACACTTTTATAATTTTGAACGTTTTTGGCAGTAAATCATAGAAAAACTGTGGGGTTAATTTTTTATTTAAAAAAATTTAACTTGTAAATTTTTTGTCAAATTTGATTTGTTCAAATGCTTAAAAAATTATTTAATTTGTAAATTGATTCTTTTAAATTTGTTATATGAAAATCAAATATAGATTTTATAAAAATTAATATATAAAATTTTATTGGCAAATTTACAACAATATTCCTGTTGGAATTTTTAATTCTAAATATATTGTTCAGTCGATATTATTTCCCAAAATATAGTAATTTACTGTTCAAAAGTAAAGATCAATGGTTTGCAATCCAATTTTAAACAGTAAATAAATAAAAATATATATTTTTTTGTTCAATCCATCTTCAAACAGTAATAGTATTTATTTATTTTTTGGACCTGCAGGTGGGACACGTGGAGGACATTGGGAAGTGTGGTCATTATTTGAAGACGAGTTGCAAGCAACCTGTTTTTGAACAAAAAATAATCTTTTATGTATTTACTGTTTAAAAACGGATTACAAACCATTGGTCTTCACATTTAAACAGTAAACTATTATATTTTGAAAAATAATATAGACCGAACAATATACTTAGAATTAAAAATTCCAACGGTAATATGCTGTAAAATTGCCGATTTTATTCACTAATAAAATATTAATATATAATTTTTTTTATATTTTTTAAAATGTTTTTCACCCACATTTTTGCAACCACTCATGTAGTGGATGTTTAATAGTCACAATATGGAGCTTTAGATGAAATAATAAGGTTGTGATATAAAATTTTGAGTATTTATGATTGTGATTTCGTTCGATAAATATGTTATTTAGAGTTTTATTTGATAAAATAGAGCGTTTAAAATTTATTTTAAAATTTAAGATAAAAATTACAGTCTATGTAGAAAAAGGTGACATGCAAGTGGACAACGACATGTGCACATAGCATTCTACTATGTACATTATAAAAATTGGCCTAAAATTCAAAATGTTATAGATTTTTTATATTTTAAAATTTAATTTTGGATTGGATTATTTTAAAAAAAAAATTCCCTTAATTGTCACCTTATAATATAATGCGTGCAATTTTATTTATAGATATTTTACGTCGGGTTAATCTCAATTAGTATTTAGTAAGGTCGAGAATCGAAATTTTTGAGTATTCATAAACGACTAAGATCCACTTACATTGAAGATAAAATTTATATTTGAATCGTTGAATGAGAGAAACGGACGACTGAGATTAACTTTTTCAAAGTGATAATCTTTATGTAACTTATCGTTAATCTCAATCATCAATTTTATTCATTCAATGATCTAAAAATATATAAAATTTAAAAACTTTTACACTATATAAACGAATTATATCCGTATATATTACTATTATTCTATAAACTTAAAAAGCTGCACGTAGTTTCTTCACAAGATCTTTCACTGTCATGCAGAAGCTCGTATCCATCTGAAAAAAATGGAGATTATTAAAGAAAAAACTACATCAATCACTTCCCACAGCATGTCTGAAATATTGCAGAAGAGATTATATTTATTGTATGATAGATAAAATTTGATTAGAAAAATTAATTTTTTTATTAAAGTTTTATTAGGTAACAATTTGATTCGAAAAATGGAGATTCATGAGGTGTTAGATGAATTAGGTACTATTAAATTGAAATTATAAAATTCTAATATTGGGAAAAAAATTTGGCCGTAAATCGTCTACCTCTTTCTTATATCTCTATTTTTACCTCCGTTTTAAAGTAAAGGGTTTAGGGTGTAGTGTTTAGGGTTTTAGGTTAGGGTTGTGGTTAGGGTTTATGGAATTAGGGGTAGTGTGTATTTTTTATAGTGTAGGGTTTAGGATATAAAAAATAAGAGTTAGGATTTAAAATTCAATTTTTTAGAAATTTTTAACAGGAGGCATGATATAGAGGTAAAGGAGTTCTACTCACATTTTTTTACATGTATAGTCGTGTGTCTCTCGTTATTTAGGTCAAAATTTGAGTTGAGGTAAAGTCATTAGTTTTATATTTAAAAAAATTAATATATATAAACGGTAGCGTTGTATATCTTAAAAGATATGTTTTAAAAAATATATATAATAATTTCGTGACAAATAGTATTAAAGTGGTCCTTTGACTGTTCGGTTTTATGCTTAACGTCCATAAAAAGGATAAACAAAGTGAACAACCGTGACAAGAGAGATCATCGTGATGAGGACGTCACGAGATTGAGTGAGAAAAAATATCACGTCTAAAAAAAGACAGAATCATTAATCTCATATCTAAAAAAGAGATCTTAAGATATATAAACGGTGATATTATATATTTTATCAAACATATTTAAAAAAACTACCCATAACATTAATCTATCTTCTTTGTTAAAAATATGATAAAAATAATAACTTTAAATACATAGTCTTTTTAATAATTATTCTATAATTAATTTTAAGTACATAATTTTAACCTATTCATTCTTTTGATAATGAAACTAATGAATTGAATAACTTTGATTTAATTAAAAAAATTAAATAAAATTTGAGTTATAAAATAGTACTCGTATATTCGACTAACTTCTAAATAAAGTCTAAGTACCTGAGCAACGATGGTCATGTGAATGGCAAAGCTCCCGAACGTCATTACATTGCTGCTGCTGACCGTCAGCTGAGATTTCTCGACCTCAGAAATGATTTTCTCGGGAAACCCTTTCCTTTTCTCGCAGTAAATTCTTACCAGAACACTTTGGTCGCAATACCTTGCTTCGATCTCCGGTAATGGCTCGTCGAACGGGGCACTAAAATCTTGATCCCAGCTTGAAAATCCATCGTCTGTATCAGCCAAGACTTGGTATTTCTTGAAGAAGACTACAGATTCCATTGATTTCTGCCTTGCCTGATCTTCAAGTGTCTTCACTTTCTCCTGCAATTGTTTCACATACTTGATGGCATCTCCAAGCACAGTTATTTTATCCATCTGCCAACCATGGTACATAAATTAATGATAGGAGTATACATATACGTAGAATTATATCATACGTTCTCAAACTATGACGTAAATTTTAATCGAACCCAAACTCCGAAATATTATAATTGATTCATGTACATAAAATTTTGTATTAATTTAGATCTTTCCATCACTTTTATCAATTTGATCTAATACACTTTTTACCCCCTAAACTATATACTTGTTTTCTTTTTTTTGTCCTAAACTTTTTTGGACACAATATTGATATTCAGATGAAATGTTTTAGAGTGTAGAAACTAATTTATAATTTGAGCTATAATTTGAGGACTCAGGGTGTAATTAACCCATTCTTTACTTATATTACCTTCTTTAGGCCAGGAACTAAAGCAGATAAAGCTATGAACTTCTGGTTGAGCCTTTCTCTCCGTTTCCTTTCAGCCGTGATATGATCATTTGTCTGAGAAATTCTGCTGCTTTTGCTCGGGACATGATTTCGGGTTCGAAAACGATTGTTGTCGGAACTGGAAAAAGGGAGAGTATAATTTGGGGTTGCTGCATGTGTTTTGCTTCTGCATGAATCCCAGCCGTTGTTGGTTTTAAGCTGTTTCGGAGGTCTATCAATGGCGGCAGGGCTGTTACTGTAATTATCACCAAAAGGGTTGTCTCCGTAAGAAGAAGCTGGCGCTGGGAGCTGGGTGAAGACGCTGAGTTCATCGAGCGAGTTCATATGCCACTGAGTGAAAGAGTTGGGATCCTCCATTAGTCTCTGTGGGTTCCAGATTTCAACCAGTTCATGCAACTCTGTGATTTCATCCATTTTGTTTTCAATACAGTTGTGATTAACCAAATCTCAGGGCTCATGCTTGTTATATAGTACACCGTGCGAGAAAAGTTGATGGAACCAAAAACCCGATTAAAACTTGTTCGAGTCAGGATGTGGACTGATTCGAGGATGTGATGATCCGAAATCAATCTGTAACTGATTGTCATTGACATAAACCCAAATTAGACATGTTATATAATAAATGAACCTAACTTGTATTCAATCGATATATAATAAATGAACCTAACTTGTATTCAATCGAGAACGACAGAAACTTATTTACTATAGACTCAAAATTCGACCTACACCCAACTGAAATAAACTTGAATCCGAGATTAACTTGGTAGATAATTGATATCATTCGAATGAATCGATCCGTAATCCGATTTTATTCGACTTATTTTGAACTCGACATGTTAATTGACCCAATTTGTTGTTGACCTGAACTAATATTAACCTACTTGGTATTTACATGACATGTAATGGGTGCAAATCGTCTACTTCTTTCCCATGCCTTCATTCGTGCCTCTACTTTAAATTAGAGGGTTTAGGGTGTAGGGTTTAGGATTCTAGGTTAGGAATTGTGGTTAGGGTTTAGAAAATTAGGGGTATGGTGTATTTTTTATAGGGTATGGTTTAGGATATAAAAATAAGGTTAGGGTTTAAAATTTAATTTTCTAGAAAATTTTTAACATGTAATTGAGAAAGTCTATAACTTGCTAATTTTAAAGTGTGATAAATTTAAATTATTATTTTTTTTAAAAATTAATTTAAAATATTAAATAATTTTTTTATTATATATACATATACAATCAATATCAATTAAAAATATAAAAAAATAAATTTAGATACTTATTTAACATTAGTAAATTTAAAATTTTGTTAAATAATTTAATGCTCGGTAATAATTTAATATGCTTAATACCAACACATTCAATATAAATTATTTTTCAAATTGATATAAATTAATATACTTAAATTTATTTTTAATCGTATGTTATATTATGCTTTTATTTTTATATATATGAGACAATTATTTTACTTAAAAATTAATAAAACTTTATTTTTGTTTATGTTAGTTTCTAAAATTTAATCTTTTGGATAAAGTACATCAAAACTTTATTTTTATTCCTAATTAACCTTTATTTATTTTTTGTAATTTAGTCTGATGTTTTTAATATGATGATATTTTTGTTCATGTTAGTCTCCTAAAATTTTATTTTTCACTAGAATTATTATTTTCTAATTTTTATAATTTACTCCAATATTTTATATATGAATCATATGATATGATGATATTTTTGTTCATTCTACTGCCTCTACTATTTATTTTAAATATGATTCATGTTTGTGAAAGGCGTTCAATAATTCACTCGAAATGATACAACCCATGGTCTATTGATTAATTGTGTCAAACTTAAACTTAATACGAATTCGAAATTCAAATTAATCCAACCTGAAATGAAACCGACTTGAAATGAACTCGCCCTGAAGTTCACATGAACCTCACCAGAACTCGAATTAACTCGTCAATTAAATGATTCAGACCCAAACCATTTTGACTCAAACTGAAATAAACTCGGTATAAAAGAAACTTGGCCTGAAAGAAACCCAAATTGAAAAGAACTCAACTTAAAATTAATTTATACCCGCAGACCCTAATCAAATCAAAACATCAAATAAATTTTAAATGACGTATACTTAACGAGATTCGACCTAACAAGACCTGACTTAATAAAATTTGACCAAAAATCTATTTGATTATTTAATTTTACATCCTTAATATCGTACACATATTCAGATATGAATACGAGAACGTGACATCCAAATAGATTAAAACCACAAATGTGTCTTGGTTAACTCCATGTCCGCTACATCCCTGACAGGTAATTAGGACATGTTAAAAACGATAAAAATTAACCACAAGAAAAGAAAAGAAAAGAAGAGGGTTACAAAGGAGTAGAAATAAAGTATTAACTACGGGTATGATTTAAGATTAAAGTTTAATAATTAAAGTATTAAATATATGATATATTTTTAAATTATAAAATTTAAGAATTGTAATTTAAAATTTGATTTTTTTAATGTTAATGATACAAATAAAAATATCAAAAGAGATAAAAATCTTTAATATTTTTTTATATCTCTTTTTATACCCTACACTGAAATTTTAAATAATTAGTTTTAAAACTAAATACTATATCATAATCCTTATAACCTAAAAATATACCCCATACAAAATACTTTAAATATTAACCTTAACTTTAAATTTTAATCTTAAACCGCAAATCTATTTTTTAGTAATAAAAAATAAGCAGAGATAGTGAGGTACTGGAAAGAGATATAATATTTTTACTTAAAAATTTGACTAAAAATTATCTCTGTTTTTGGTATCCTAATATATGTTTTTAAGTTAAAAAATATAAATTTAAATTTTACGATTAAAATTTATAATTAAAATATAAAATATTAGACATAAAATTTAAGATTTAAAATTTAGAATTTATTTATTTTTTAATATTAAAATATGAATAATGACAAAAAAAGACAAAAAAAATATATTATTCTACGAATCTAACCTCTAACATTGATAGTGGAGTTTGGAGTTCGGTTTGTGTTCATCTCCTATGTCTCCAATGCAAAAGTCAAGGTTAAGATATTTCTTACCCACTTGCTCAATTATTATGGTTATCATTATGGTTCAATTTATAGGTAAGCAAAACTCGTTTTGACTCGATTCAAAAAAAAAAATTAAATAAAGTTTGAATTGTAAAATAAAAATTTTAATAACTCAAAATTTTTAGTAATTAAAGGATTTATTTTTATGTTTGAGAAGAATCTCTCAATTTTTTATAATATATATATATATTGATATATAAAAATATGAAGAAATATTATCACATATGAATATATATATATATATATATATATTTACATATATTATATTATTAGAGAAAGTCGTTTAAATTTGAATCAGATTGTATTATAATATGATAAATAATTACAATTAAATATTTATAGGAACTCAACAACTTGACTCAACTCGACTTGACTGAATTTCTTAAACTCGACTCTCGAGAAAATTTTAAATAATGTTTGAGTTGTAAAATATGATTCGTCAACTCGAATAACTAGAATTTTTTGACTTGACTCGATCGAATATTCACCCCTACTTTACCCATTTTCTTTTTAGATCAAACCTTTTAAAACGATATAATTGAGAGATTAATCTTTTAAAATATTAAATAAAAATTATCATTTTCGAATACGCTCAAATAAAAATTTAATATATTTATATTTTTGATAAATTTTGAATTTAATCTTAATTCTATGAGATAAAAGAGACGCTCTAAAGAAAATAAATAGTGTTCTTAGTGGGTCTATAACCTATAATTTAAAAGAATATAAGAAAATAAAGATGAGTAATTTGATCAATCAACCAAATATCTTTGTTAACATTTTATGCGAACAAAATAAAAAACGATACCCTTATTCGATAGTTTTTGAAAGATTAAACCCTAATTCACGAGAAATTATGCTATGAGACCTTTTTGTCATATCATTCATGATTTTTACTAATAAAAAGCATTTATTTTATATATGAAATGTCATTTTAAAATATTACTTTTATTCGAATAACACTTAAAAGATTAGACTATTATTTGAACATTTAGCCCTAAATTTAATTTTTATGGTTAAAAATATATTAATATTATTGCATTAATTCTTAAAAAATTTAACAAATAATAATGGGTAAACTATAATGAAGGTCATTTAATTATAGGTAGGGTTACATTTGGGTCACTCAATTACTAAAAGTTATATTTAAGTCACTTAATTATGGGTAAAGTTACAATTGGGTCACTCTATTAATAAATGTTACATTTAGATCACTCAATTATAGGTAAGGTTACATTTGGGTCACTCTTCATATTTAAAATTTTTTTTTATCAATTCGTGTATTAGATTAATTAATAATTTCAAATAAAGTATTTTAATGTTAATAAGGGTATACAAGTGATTTATAAGAAAAAATGACTAAATTGATGTACCTTTTAAAATATAAAGGGTGAACCAAATATAACCTTAATTATAATTGAGTGACCCAAATGTAACCTTTAATAATTAGGTGACCCAAATGTAACCTTGCCCATAAATGAGTGACCTAAATGTAACTTTCGATAATTAGGTGACCCAAATATAACTATGTCCATAATTAAGTGACATACGTTGCAGTTTACCCAATAATAATTAATTATAAATTTTAATTCAATCATCATCTTAATTTTTTTTTAAAATTATTATCATCTAATTAACTAAATTTTTTATAAAGAAAATGGAAATACCAAGATAAAAGTAGGAAAGAACAATTGACCCGACTCGATTTTATAGAGTAAAATTTTTCAAAAAAAAAGGGGTTAAGTTTAAGGTGAAGAATATTCGACCTAATAAAAAATAATAGTTTAATTTTATTTTTAATGTTTAGATATAATTGTTATAGTACCCATTTATTTATATATAGTTTTAATTACTTCCCTATTTAGTATAATAAAAATGAAATAATTATTATAATACTCTCTTTATTAATATTTTCCAATTAAATCCCTATTTTATTGAATAATAGTGAAAATCAGTAATTTTTTATTTATGTCTAATCGGATTGAGTTTAGTTTTTTACTCTAGAATTTAGGTTGAGTTTAGATCGAGTAAAATATCATAAAATATTTGATCAGGTTTAAGAAGAGGTTAAATTTTTGGGTGATAAGATCGACCAAAACTTTGACCCAACCTAACCCATGACTATCCCTAGATAAAATTAATTAATATACAAAAAATTCTCTTGACGGTGATTAAGGGTGCCCAAACGATTAATATGGTCAATACAAAAATCAAATTATCCAAAAAAAATAATATTTATATAAATGTATATATTATCAAAAAAAATAAAAAATTATATAAATAAATATTACCTTATAATCTCCTTTAGATTATTCAAATTATTAAAAATTAAATCAGCCAATTTTTTTAACTTTAATAGTTAATTAAACTATTAAAATTCATTAGTTGAACCGAATAATTTTTACTAATTTGACGACTTTTCAAATTTATAATAAGTTGATGTAAAAAAATAATTTGGGTAATTTTTTTTTACTTTGTTTAGATAACTTTGGGTGGAGAAATTATTACATGAATCCGTTCCACCACTTAAGATATGGTCCTCAACCAATTAAATTAAGATACATTATATATTTTTTTCATATCATATTTACACATAAGCATTGTCCAAATCATCCAACTTAATATCTTTGATTTAAAAAAGAAAAAACATTTTACCAAAGATTTCTTATGCCATCTTTTTCTTTGTTCTTTAAAATTTTTCTTAATTAATTTTTTATAGATTTAGGGTTTAGGTTTAGGTTTAGAGTTTAAGGTTTAGAGTTAAAATTAGGGTTTAGGGTTAGGTTTTAGGTTAGGTTTAAGGTTTATGGTTAGAGTTAAGGTTTAGGGTTAGGGTCATGGTTTAAGTTTAGGGTTAGGGTTATGGTTAGTGTTAGGATTTAGGGTTAGGGTTTAAGGTTTAGGGGTTAGGTGTTAGTGGTTAGGGTTTAAAAAAATTGAACAATAAAGAGAAAGACATCATAAAAAATCTTTGATAATATATTTTTTCTTTTTCAAATCAAAGGCATTAATGTGGATAATTTGGATGATGCTTATGTGTGAATATGATATAGAAAAAAATTTATGATGTGTCTCGATTTAATTGGTTGGACCATATCCTAGGTGGTGGAACGAGTTCATGTAATAATTTCTCTTTTGGGTGGTTTTTAAATTTAAGTTAGAAATTGTTGCGTCGTATATTTTAAGGTTAAACTATTCTAGTGACTATCCAATTAAATAAGGATATCTATTTTGATCATCGAATTATCAAACTCGTTAATCAGGCAATTCAACTTATTAAATTAACCTATTTTGATATTTTCGTTAAAATCCTAACAGAGAAAGTGACATGTCAATTAAGTAAAATCTATAAAACTAAGTATTTAATCCCTAAAATTTATTTATTATTTTAATTTAATTTTAATTTTTAATTTATTTTTTATTCTTTAACCTAAGAAGTATGAGTTTGATTCTCAGCTAACTTATTTCAACGTGTTATCACTGGATTTGATGATTAATTTTTATATTTTAATTTAAAATTAGGATTAAATTAAATAATAAATAAATTATAGTAATTAAATATGTAATTTTACATATTTTACGTATTTTACTTAATTGACATGTCACCTTCTCCTTTAAAATTTTAATGACGATGATTAAAAGAGATCTATTTAATAAATTGGATGACCTGATTAACAAATTCAATAGTTTGATGACCAAAATAAATATCTTCAATTAGTTAGGTGGTCATTGGAGTGATTTCCCCTAATTTTAATGCATAATATCAAAGAATGCCCACAAACATTTTACTAATAGACTATTTTACTCTTTATTTTCTTATAGATTTTAACTTGTAATATTTTTAAGTCAAAATAATAATTCATTCGTTGATGAAAATAATGAGTTAATAATGATAAATTAACTGACTTGATTTAATGACACATCAATTAAAAATAATTTTATAAAATCATATAAAATATAAAATTATTTTTCTATTAGTTTGTCATTTTTTCTAGGCATTTCAAGTTGTTTATAATTAGTTAACTAATAATTTTTATCTACAAATAAGGTCATTTTGATACAAAATAAAATATTAATGGTTAAATTTATCGACCGATAACTAAATTTTAATAATTTTTTAATTATTTTTTAATTGAATGTGTTATTATTTCGTATCAAAATAAAATATTGGTGATTAAATTGCTTCAAAAATGAATATGAATCAAAATGATTATTTAATTCATTTGATTAATTAATATTATTTAATCTATTTAATTAATTTGATGCCTAATGTATTATGATTCATGTAATAACTTCTAAAAAATAGATAATTTGCATCCGTATATAATAACTTTTAAAAGAGTATGTGATGCCATTTACATGACATGATAAAAATGTCAGAGAAATATTTTAATTTGTGTTTATCTTAAAATTTTGATATTTTTATAATTTATATTTAATTTTTAAATTATTTTAATTTATATTTATACTCAAAAATATTTTTAGATTCGACAATGACAATCACAAATCCAAATCAAACAAGATTGTTCTCTTGGTATGTCATTTACAACCCTCAAGTCCAAATCAAACAAGAAGGCCAACCCGAAGCTCTTGACTATAGAGTCTTTGGTATTTTCACTTCCCTTTTTCTTCTCCTTTACTCGTTTCTTTGAAATTCAATTCACGAGGGTGTAAATCGTCTACCTTCTAATTATATGTTTATTAATGTTTCTACTTTAAATTAGTAGGTTTAGGGTTTAAAAATAGGGTTATAGTTAAGGTTTAGGGTTTAGGGTTTAGGATTAGGGTTATAATTAGGGTTTAAGGAATTAGGAGTATGATGTATTTTTTACGATGTAGGTTTTAGGATTTAAGACGTATAGAATTAGGGTCAGAGGGGTGCAAATCGTCTGCCTCTTTCTTATGCCTCCTTCCATGCCTCTGTTTTAAATTAGAGGGTTTATGGTTTAAGGTTCAAGGTTAGGGGTTGTAGTTAGGGTTTATAGAATTAAGGATAAAGTGTATTTTTTTTAGAGTTTAGTGTTTAGGATATAAAAAATAAGGATTAGAGTTTAAATTTTATTTTTTTTAGAAATTTTCAATCGGAAGCATAGAAAGAGACATAATAAAGAGGCAAAGATTTTTTACTTGGGTTTGAATTTAGAATTTTATATTTTAAGATTTTTAACTAAAAATATAAAAGGAGACATTATTAAAAGGTAAAAGATTTTTACTTAATTCCTGAATATCGTAATTCTAGATTTAATCGTGATGATTTCTCATCTACTAAATGTATATTAAAGATATAGAAAGATCTAAGATTTTATGGTATGCGAATTAAACAAGTAAATTTTTAAGAAATTATATTAAAAATTTGGGTAGCGAAATCTAATCACCAATAAAAAATATAAAAAATCTAATCACCTCTTGGTTCATCCTTAATTAAAGATTTTTATCTAAATCTAATTCCGATAATAAATATAATATTTGAATTCATAACAATGATCCAAATCCTTAATATTCTGAATCTGAAAAAGAAATTAGATAAACAATTAAAAGGTAAACGATTTACGTTCATAAACTTAATGCAACGTTAGTGTTTGTTTTAGAAGTCATAGGTTTGGTCCGCTTAAAACACAGTTTATATTTTTAAAATTTTTTCACGAATACGAAATAATACATATTGTCTTTCCATCCAAAGTTAAAATAGGATCAAATTAATAAAATATAGGATAAATTATACGGATAGCTATAATACTATGGGGTTGGTATTGAAATGGCCACAATACTTTAAAAAAATCAAATACACCGGTAAACTATTAATTTGGTATTAAAATAGCCATCGACTGTTAAAGACTAAACGGACTGGTGACGTGACCGTTAAAATTAAATAGAATAATTACACATTTACTTCCTATTATTCATACATTTTTTTAATTTAATCTTAATTTTAATATAATAAAATTATTTAATTAGATGACACATGGGAAATTTGCTCACCATGAGAATCGAACCCCAGGAACCCAACAAGGAAACCACTGCACATAACCACTGTGCTAAGCACAATATACTAATGCAAACTACTAACATTACCTATATATTTATTGTCTGCTATAATTGTTTCTTTATATTTATTTTTTTAATTTAATTAAATAACTAATTAAATTATTATATAATAAATAAAAATTTTAAAATTAATAAAATTTTATTTATAAATCCTAAATGTTAAAACCAAAATTCATATAAACCTTAAAAGTTAAACCCTAAAAATTAAACCTAAACACTAAAATTGAACCCTAAACTCATTTAAACCCTAAACGATTTTTATTTAAATTTAGGGTTTAGGATTTAAATGAATCAAGAGTTTAACTTTTAAGGTTTAGGGTTTATAAAAGTCAAACTATAAACCCTAAAAATTAAACCCTAGAACTCATTTAAACTCTAAACCCTAAACGAAATTTATTTAGGGTTTAGGATATATAAATAAAAAATTTATTTATTATAAATAAATTTTATTTAGGGTTTATAAATATATTTATTTTTAGTTAGGGTTTAGGGGTTTAATATTTAGGGTTTGGGATTTAAGATTTACTAAATGTTTTCGCATTTAGTGTTTAAATTTCAAGGTTTAAGATTCTTTAACTAAATAAAAAAATTTAAAATCATATTAAAAAATTATTTAAGATTTAGGGTTTAAAATTTTAAATTTAGGGTTTAAAATTTTAATATTTTAATTTATTATATAAAATAATCCAATTAATATTTTAATTAAATTAAAAAATAAATATATATTTATACGTAAAATAGAAAGTAAAAATTAATATTGGTGTTTTATATCAAAAATCACTAATTGACTCAGTAGTTTGATTGACTAGTTCCTTCCTTGGAGACCCAAGTTCAATCCCCTATATTATGAATATTTGTAAGTTTCATTTTCTTCTTTAATCAGGTGGTGGCACGTGTCACCACCTAATTAAATAATTATATTATTTTATTATAATAAAATTATGACTAAATTATAAAAATGTATGAATAATAGGGACTAAATGTAT
Organism: Abelmoschus esculentus; assembly: GCA_035048815.1. Classification (NCBI taxonomy): domain Eukaryota; kingdom Viridiplantae; phylum Streptophyta; class Magnoliopsida; order Malvales; family Malvaceae; genus Abelmoschus; species Abelmoschus esculentus. The sequence continues at coordinate 733,884 of JAUCBN010000030.1, forward strand.
AATTGTTTTGTTTTATCTTTAACTGTCACGTCATCAGTCCGTTAATTCATTAACGATAGATGGTTATTTTAATATTAAATTAATAGTTTACCGATGTATTTGATTCTTTTTAAAGCATTGTGGTCAGATCGATACTAACCCCATAGTATTGTGGTTATCCATATAATTTATCCTAAAATATATAAATAATAAAAAATTTAACCCTTAATATTTATAGTTTTTATCATTTTGATCCTCATTCTTTATTTGTGATAAATTTAACCCTTAACTTAAATCATTTTAACAAATATCTCATTTTTAACTAGTATTATGACTCCACCGTTAAAATTTAATTATAATGACATATAATAAACATGTGATAATATATTTTAAATGATATGACATATAACCTATTAAATACATACGTATAGAATATAATTTTATTTCAATATAAAATATAAATAACTAAAATTTAAATAAAATATTAAAACTTAATTAAATCTAAAACATCTTGGCTACTAAACCTTAAATAAATTTACTACTCTATATTTTTATAATTTTGGGTTTTTTTTAGATTTAATTAAAAATCAAAACCTAAAACCTCAAATTTACTAGTTTTTAAATTTAAATTTAAATCTTAATCTATAAATCAAAACCTTAAACCTTTCAATTTAGATTAAACACTAAAATACTTAAATTCTAAACTAAAATAATAAAAAATAGTCGATTAGTATCAAAATCTCTTACTTTTCAGATTGTGTTCGTATTTTTTAGATAGAATTTTGATTCCATTGTAGTTAGGGTTGAGAATTTTTAGTATCTTTTTGTTTTAGATTTAATTATTTTTTAACATTTTATTTAAATTTTAATTATTTTATATCTTATATTAGAATAAAATTATATTTCATGTGTATGTATTTGATAGCTTAGATGTCATGTCATTTAAAATATATTATCATATGTTACTATCGTTAAATTTTTAACGGTTTAGTCATTATGTTAGTTAAAAATAATATATTTGTAAAAAATATAGGTTAAAGGTTAAATTTATCTCAAAAAATAAGAACCAAAATGATAAAAATTCTAAACATTAAGAGTTAAAATTATCTCCATGCCTTATATAAATTTATTTAATTGTGACGTTAATAATTTTATTGACAGATAATGATGGATTGTTCGATAAAAACCAAACTAAAAATTTAATAACGGTTAACAATATTTATTTTTTTATTGTTCTTTTGGTTTTAGGGTTTAAACCTGACTAATACAAACCGATCTAGGTCGCACATCTAGTATTGGTGGGTGAGTCTCCCGGTAGGAATTTTCTGCGTACACAACGTCTCAAACCTGAGACTTGCTTAAACAGAACCAAGTTGCTTACCACTTGGATCAACCCCTGTCGGTGGTTAACAATATTTTATTGATCAAAATACAATTAAATTTCGTTATTTAATAAAAAATAAAATAATTATAGACGAACTAAAAATTTTACGTAAAGAGTTTAAACTAATCAAACGTTACATTGAAAATATAAAATGTGTAAAGTTAAATTATTAATAAAAATATAAAAAATTAAAACTTCAGAAAAATTTAGGGGGACAATCACCCCCTCAACACCTTTCAAAATATCTTCGAAAATAATTACATTTATTTAACAAATATATTATTTTTTTATGAAAATCGTTTACCTTTAATGATGTCTTTTTTAGTACTTCAACTTTAAAATAATAGTTTAGGATTTATATTTTAGAGTTTACAGTTCAAAGTTAGAGTTAATGATTAGGGATTTTCATATTTGGGTACCCGAAATTTTTAGGTACCAAAACGTCGGCCTATGACTCGATCCATAAAAATTGCGTGTCCGCAAATCAGGTACCCGCAAAAATCGAGTATCGGGTACCCTTTTTACTTTTTAACATATTCTTTAAATTTATTTTTTAATATATATATATATATAGGAAACACATAAAATTTTATAATATATATTTCAAACACAAAAATATTGATTTGAGGTTGGTTTTAAAGATAAATATTTAGATATATATATGTATATATTAAAGTTTATCGATAAAAGAATGTATTACTCTCGATCATGATTTTTCTTTTAAATCTCATATCGACAAATTAATATAAATATTTATGAAAAATTCAAAACTTAAAAATATATAAGATAAGTATAAAAAGAGTTAAGGATTTAAAATTAATTTTTTTAAAAATAATAAAAAATTTAAAATGAAAATATAATTTAAAATTTAAAATATATAATTATTAAAATTACTGGATCGGGTCTGGTACTCTGTTCTTAAAAAATTTTGGTCCTAACCCGGCCCGACTACCCGAAAAAAATATAGGTCGTGTACTCGGCCCAAAAAATTCGGGTATTTAATTATAAATACTCGATAATTTTTAATCGAGTAGGCGGGTCAACGGGTCGGGTAGTTCAGGTCGGGTTTTTTGAACACCCCTAATTATGACTAGGGATGACAAAAATACCCGTCCCTGACCCAACCCGGTGTGCCCCGACCCGATCCGGTCGAGTTTTTCTCTTTAAATTTCGGGGATCGGGGCGGGGCTTAGGAATCATTAAGTCGGGTCGGATCGGGTTCGGGTATATATTTAAAATTTCTCGCCTTGCCCTGCCCCGGTATATTTTTATATATTCTATAAAAAATATCATTATACATAATCATTTTATGGGTTTTAAGTATTTTTTATACTTTTTGAAGTTTATTCTTATAATAAAAAATTATTAGATGTTGTTCAAATTGTAATATATTCGATTCTGTTAATCAATGATTCAAGTTTTTTTCTTTTAAATATATAATTTAACATGTGAGTAATTTAAATTATATTTTATTTTATTTTTTAAATAAATTTAAAGTTACTTAAAAACCATAATTTATGATTGTGATAAAAGGTTGATCCAATCTAATTTTTATCGTTGACGAAGATTTTTTTTAATTTCTTGGGTCGGGTTGGGTCAAGGTCGAGTTTAAGAAATAATATATCGGGGAAGATAAATTAATATTTTAATCTGGGTTGAGTCGGGATTGGGTTTAGGAATCACTAAATCAGGTCGGGGTCGGGGCAGCCAAAAACCCAGCTCGCTCCTCCACGTTGTCATCCCTAATTATGACTATAATTTAAAAAAATAGGTGTAAGATGTATTTTTTAGGGTATAAAATTCAGGGTTTAAGATATAAAAATTAAAATTATTATTTAAAATTTAATTTTAAATATTTTTTAATGCGAAAGATAAAAAAACTTATTAAAAACAGATAATTTTATTCTATTTTTTGTCGGTTGATTTAATTTGAAAAAAATAATTTTTTAAGTATTAAAATAAATAAAAATATTAAACATTTTAAAATTGAAAAGTTCATTAAACCCTCCTTTGAAACCAAATCTCTCTCTTTAAACCGACTCTCCCTTGTCCTAGGTTCACTTGTTGATAAATCCGAGGAACACGCAAACAGAAACTCTGTTCCTAAGTTCAAACAAAATCTCTCTTGTCCGTAAATATAAATCCATTCTCGTATTAGTGCTGTAATCTCTCTGTTGTTGCACCTTTCTTGGCAATAATATCCCTTCGTTTTTAACCGGAATAAAGCGGAGGAGATGGACGGAAAGTTGAACGAGGCCGACGCAGGCAACGGGGAGAGAGAGGGGGTCATTGGGTTGTTGAAAACAATGAACAGAAACGAGGTTTTTGAAGCTTTGTCGTTAGGGTTTTGCCAACACTGCGAAGAACTTCTGGAGAAACGGATTCATCAGATCTTGAATAGTAAGAATCTTATCTAGAGGGATTTAAATCCGGTTTACTGGTTTCTTTCTTTTAGGGTTCTTGTCAAGTTTTCAATAATTTTCAATGCTTTTAGTTCATCTGATTATCTGTTTTGATTCCATGTTGCTAGAAAAACTTTGAAAGGATTTGATTCTGATATATGATATTGTATCTGATTATCTGGTTTACAGGAAGAGGTAGTGAAACATCTTTGTCCAATGGAGAAACCATTGTGGCCTCGAATTCTACCCCGGCACCGGATTCGGCAAGTGGCAAACAGCTTGCTCGTCCCCTGTCCTCGGCGGCGAATTTCGATATCTTGCTTAATGATGGACTTGGTGGAACTGTGGTTAGCAATGGATTGTCTGAGGAACAAAAGGAGCATTTAAGGTTCTCCCAAGTTGGTAGGAAGAAGGATTTCGTTCACACCGAGAAGATAGATGGGAAACCGGTGAATGTGCTTAAAGGACTCGAGCTTCATACGAAGGTGTTCAATGCCGACGAGCAGAAGAAAATTGTGGAATGTGTTTATGATCTTCAACGTATGGGACAAAAGGGGCAACTTAGAGGTAAATTTTTAGTAAACTTAGGCTTGCTTACCTTGATGATATAAGCTTTAGTACTTGAATGATTTGACTTGCCTGTATGTTCTTGAGCTAAAACCGAATGCCAAGTCATGGTGAAAGTGAAATTAGCTTAATATCTCGATATCTCGAGTATACAGATTTCTTGTACTGGTAATAATATAGGTGTTTTTCGTTTGAATGATGTTTGCAGAACGTACATACACAGAACCGAGGAAATGGATGCGTGGCAAAGGTCGTGTTACAATACAGTTTGGATGTTGTTACAATTATGCAGTGGTAATTTCCAGCTCTTGGATCCTTTTTCCCCACTCTGCTTTGTGTGTTTGTCCCGAATTTCATATTAATATTCGAACCTTTAAAATAGGATAAAAACGGGAACCCACCGGGAATCATTCGGGATGAAGAAGTCGATCTCTTGCCCCCGTTATTCAAGCAGATGATCAAGAGGATGGTCCGGTGGCATATTTTACCTCCGACGTGTATTCCCAATAGTTGCATCGTAAACATTTATGACGAAGGGGATTGCATTCCTCCGCATATTGATCACCACGACTTCCTTAGGCCTTTTTGCACCGTGTCTTTCTTGACTCAATGCAATATTCTTTTCGGTTCGAGTTTGAAGATTGTGAGTCCAGGAGAGTTCTCTGGACCTGTATCTATACCTTTGCCTGTAGGGTATGTCCTCGTATTTTTTGCTTAGTTTGGACCGATTTAATTATTGTCTTTCGAATTCTAACCCAACACTCGGTGTGCAGATCTGTGTTTATTCTAAACGGTAACGGAGCTGACATTGCAAAGCACTGTGTCCCAGCTGTTCCAGGAAAAAGGTATCCAAGCTAAATCTTTTCCGATTAATCAGAAAACTCATTTGTCTCGAATATTCGTATACTCAACAATTTTATGTTGCTGATGTCTATGCAGGATATCCATTACGTTCCGGAGAATGGACGATAGCAAACTTCCGTACCAATTTTCACCCGATCCGGAGTTATTGAGAATTAGACCATTGGCAGTTTCTCCTAGAGCAAATTCTTCCCTGCAAGGCCATCAACAAAGGCCGATTGTAAACTCTTCCTTTGTGAAGGCAACTGTTCAACAAAACCAGCACCGAAATGGCCAACTTATCAAGGATAAATCCGAACGAGAGACCGCTGAAAAACTGAAGAACGATTCCTTCTTCGGTAGAAACGATGATTTTCCTCCGCTCGGTAAACCGAACAAAGCAAGATCAAGGCGATGATGAGTGAGATTTTGCTTCTGATAGATATGTAACATTTGGATTTAATAGGTTTCTCATTCATGTAAGAACTTTATATTTCATTCCTTGTTCTTCTACAATATATAACAGCATCAGTTTTAGGGAATAAGATATTATGGTATATTAATAAATTTAGCCTTCAACATTAGTACTTTGTGTCAATTTGGTCCATAATCCTTGAAAGGACTAATCTTTGATCGTTTTAACTCAGACATATAACCTTAGAAGCTCTTTATTTAAGTTATAAAATAATTCAAAAGAATTTATTTGATCAAATGTTAACTCTTATATCTTATATTATATGTTAACTCTTTATTTGATAGAATGTATAATGTTATCATTAGAGATGGGCATGGGTTGTGTCCAGTCAAGTTGTTGTCCACCCGAATTTGGCTCTAACATAAATACTTTAAATTGATTCTAACCCGAATATTTTTGAAATAAATTATTCTAGTCTGACCCAAAAATAAATATCTTAAACTTAATTTTGATCAGATCTGACCCATAAAAAATAATTTTAAAAACTTAATTGTAAAAAAATAATTTTGTGAAACTTAATTATAAAAATATAAAGAGTAAAGTATTAATCTAAATATCCTTAAAAACTATGAGAAAATTACATAATTAATCCTAGATCGGGTCAAATAGGACATTTTAACCCTAAACCCGTATTGAACTTTCCCCTCACTAAACACCCATCTAAACCCGAATTCATACTCGATTTTTTCATCAAAAAAACCTGACCGAATCAGATAAAATATCCATCCCTAACATCACTTATATATCTTTAAAAAATTCTTTTCGATGTGATATTATTGTCTCACACCTCTCCTAGGCATGAGAATATCTTCTACCTGCATATGACAGTTGCTTTGCTGCGCAATAACTATATCAACAAGAGTGCAGTCTTTCACACTCTACTTCCTGGTCACCAGTGGCAAACGGAGATATCTCACAGGGAGACTACCTGCTTAGTTCCCAGTACATCTTGCAATTCCTATTCACAAAATTCATATTTAATATTGTTATACATAGCACATAAACTACAAAATGCCACCTCATCAATTATACTATTAGCAAAGTTGATCTGCATACAAGAGTTGATGAACATAACATTCTGATTAAAATCACAAGTTAACAAACCAAAACACAAACATAAACCAACTTCTCCAGTTCAATCATTTTGAGCCAAAAGCGAAAGACAACTTCGGTCGCAATTTGTTCTTTCCCAGTAATTTCATCTGATTTAGACGTTCTTCCTCCTGCTGCTGCTGCTTCCGTTTCATTGCCTCTTCCTTTTGTCTCTGAAGCTCCACTAACTCATGATATCGTTCTTCCTCCCTCTGCTGCTGTTCCAGTGCTTCCCTTCTCTGAGCTTCTTCCACCCTCCTCCGGTTCTCTTCGAGCATCTTTTCTAACTCCTCTCTCTTTTTGAACTTGCTCCTGTTAACAAAATCAGTCAACATTGATCATATAATGGCAGGAAATAGTCACAACTATAAGCCAGAAAGTCAATAAACACATCACCATATATAGTTGAATTGAAACAAACATAAATAGACAAGAAATCACATGATTTTGTCTAAGATATTTACCTCTTTTTTCCTAGCCTCGACAAGGGCCGCTTTTCTTTCTTTTTCAAGTTGAGCTGCAACTTCGTCATTAAGTCTTCTCCTTCCCTCCTCTAATCGCTTATGAATTTCCTGCTTGATTTCCTCAGAGTTCAAGCTCTCTTCAACCTTTTTCTGAATCGCTTCTTCCACTCTCCTAGAAGTCTCTTCTTCTATGAGTTTCAGTTCTGCTTCTTGTTGACGCCTGGAAAACAAAAGAAATGTCAAGCAGGAAAATGAAACATGCATTTGAGGAAATATGCTGCAACCTTTCATTACAGATATCTTTCCAAACCAGAAAACAATACCACCCCCCAAAAAAAAAGCTGACATGTCATGTTTGCTTTTTTCTTTCTTTCCTTATCTCATCATCTTTCTTGATGCACTATGTAACTATAATAAATCGGCAAACTAACCTTCATGATGACAAAGGCACTAAATTATGCTATGCTTTTAAGGCATACCTCTAAACGAACCTGATCCAAACAAAAGAATTATGAAACTGGTGAACAGTAGAGAAAGGTGCATCCAATCAGATCATCAAATATAACAAAGTCGAATTATAGCAGTATCTTCAGAAAATCCTGTGGAGAAGAATATCAAGTAACTTGACGCAAATTTATAACTAATCACCGTAATACTTCAAACTCAAAGTACGCGTCTTGACGAGAAGAGTTTATATCTTTTTATGGACACCATCATTTTTCAATGGATCACGAAAGATATTCAACTTAAAATATTTAGTCAGAATGGTTTTCACTATAATAACAAAACCAACAGAACTAAGATGCTTGGACAGCACAATCATTTCTCTTAGTGTTCTACAAAACCGCAAGCACGTAAATCTCTCTATCTCCCCCCTTTTTGGTCTTTTCTTTGTATGTTCTATGGAAGCAAAATTGAACGAGTTGTACAAAGTAGCACGCGCAGAAAACGGAATGTAAGCAATGTAAAATCCATCAGAATTAGGAAGGTAAGGTAAAGGGGTTTGTGTACATGCAATGCTAGTAACATTCTTTACCCTTCAAGAAGAACTTAAGGCCAGGAAAAGAGTTTAGAGTTTTGTAAGACCTAACAACCCACATGGGAACTTTACTTTCATGTCTCCCTTATGATTTGTAGTTATGCCATCCTAGTAAACCAAATATCATATTGTTATGACAAAAACTACAGAATAATATATCAGCTTCCACCAGAGTGGTGACTCCATAGCATAATGTTAATGAGACTCAAATATCAATAAAATAAATAAATATTGAACATGTAGCAAAAGTTAAGAAAATTTAAATAAAAGTATAGGAAGCAATTCAAGAACAGCAGAAAGAAAAATCAAAATAGCCCACATAAGTTCGATATACCTTTTCCTCTCCTCTTCTTTTTTCAGTTTCTCAATAGCATTTTTGCGGTCTATTGACCCAAGATTTGGGCTAGATGATTTATGTGTAGGAGACAATGAAGAACTCCTACTTCTTTGCCTCTTATAACGCTTTGGAGTCGAAGAACGACTTTTATGACGTCTTGCAGTTGGAGAACGACTTTTATGACGCCGTGGACTAATGGAACGACTCTTTCTTCTGTACAGAAACAAAAATTATTGAGCAACAGCAACAGAATTCGGGCATGCTAGCTACACAAACTAAGAATGAGTAAAGCTCACCATCTAGAAGAATAAATATAAAAGCATATACAGTTACCTCATACATTGTTAAGATAAGCATTGAGCTCCATCATTTATGACATGAAGAAGATAAGGTTACATTCAAGCAACGAAAGGAACCCATCGGCACCCATCACCTGCTCACTTCCCATCTCAAGTGATGGGAAGAAACTGTCTTTAATGTTCTAACGAAGAGCATGCTTCCTATCACTGTCATATACTTCTTTAATCTTTGCTCCAAGTGTTTTTGAATTTAGCATATATGATATTTCCAATTTACCAATCAAAATGGAAGTTCTTCACATGTCAAATGCTCACTGAGTTGATAATTTCATAGAAGATATTGAACAATACACTGTCAAACATTATCGGAAGAATTCAGCCACACTTTGTTATCAGGCAGGTGGTCATTAATGATTAAACACAAATCTATAGTCCTGAATGTACTTAAGGAAGTCAGGCAGTGATTCCAATCTGAACAAACAACATGTGCCACGCACATGACAAGACATAGACAACCAAAAGATTGAACTGCAATGCAAAGACACTGAAAGCTCCACTCTAGAAAAGGCCAACAGCATATCCTCAACTGCAGCAGCACCTTCAATTTGGCACATTCAAAAATCTAATTGCCATTCGTTATTGAATTCTTGTCCGTGATCCAATTCTAGAAAAGCAACCATAATTCTAAACAGAAAGCAATCTACATAGTCTTTCCAGTAAATCCGAATGAGCAACAAAATATGTACAAATAAGTAGCTTACAAATAAACTTGAAGAATTTATAATTCCAATCCAAAAACAAACTCCAGAGTTCCAACCTTTCTTACAAAACTCCTTACAGTATCTTGTATGTTAACAAATTAACACAAACAGTATGAACATAAACGGGATCACCTGCTATAAGAATAAGATGAATACGGCGACTGGCTTCTGTCCCTACGGCTCCTCCTCCCATGCCTATGCCTTACAGGAGAAGGTGAATGTCTCCGCCTATATGAGGGCGAGCGAGACCATGACCTTGACAATTCTCGAGGCATCTGCTATCAGTTAATCAGGTCACCGTTATGAAATGAAATATCTGTTTTCGTAAAATCAAAACTGATATACAAATTTTCTCCTGCGAAATTAAAATATTTATAGTGAGGTCAATGAAACTAAAAAGAATAAAGTTGGATTCATCATCCTTAATCAAATGAAAACGCAATATTGCTAATCGAAAAATAAAAATTATCAGCTTAATATATAAGATTTTGCTTTTCAACATTCCTAAGAAATCAGATGAATTTAAAACAATAGAATAAACCCTAGAGCAGGCCACCAACCTGAGGACAAATACCAAAAATCTTAAGAAACCTCGCTTTACATGAAATTGACATTCAATAATTAAAAAGAAAAGAAGCCAAATCATATATAAAGCAAATCATAACCAAACCCTAAATTTCAGCAATTAGGCATATAACATGAACGCAAACCAAATCAGAGAGAAATACCGAAAATCTTAAGAAACCTCGCTTTACATGAAATTGACATTAAACAATTAAAAAATAAACCAAATCATATATAAAGCAAATCATAATCAAACCCTAAATTGCATCAATTAGGCAAATAACATGAACGCAAAGCAAAATTAGAGAGGGAATCTGTTGTATAATCTACTATAACAATTCAGCATACTAAGCGAATGAAAATTTGGTACCAGTAATTCGGTTGAATTTGATGAAACTATCGAACTTCAGATCGGAAAGGTTCTACATTTACTTTTAATAGCCTTTAGGTTTTAGTGGTGGGAAGAACAAAACCTTATAATTATTTCAGAAAACATCCAGAACTATCCCTCTTATTATAAATCAGTCCCTAAATTTTAAAATATTTTATTTTTCTGATAAGCATTTAGTTTCAATTAAATCAAAATAGCAAAAGTTGTTACCTTACAACTTATAAACCCCAAGCTTCTAAAATGCAAGCTGGGATCGAATCCAATAATATATTTTTATGATGCAACCGAATATAAAGAATAGATTGAATGCAAGAAAAAATCTCAACTTCAGTCTTATGAACATTCCGAAACCAACAACGATTTCGTTCCTCCCATAACACGTAAATGGTTGTCTGCCATGCAAGCCGCACGACCAAAACCCTGGCCGACTTCCCCCTCATAGCCCTCTCAGCCCAAGCAAGCTCCTCACTCCAATCACCAATCTCCCTTGCAAAACCTGTACACCCCAGAGTCCTCTTCCAAAGAGTTTGTGAAAAGGGACATTGAAAGAATATATGATCCCTTGTTTCCGGCGAGTCACCACACAAAATACAGCTCGAATCCACAACCATTCTTGTCCTCAATAGTCTTTCCCTCGTAGGCAATCTATCCAGAATAGCCATCCATGTGATCATAGCATGCTTGGGAATGTGCAATGGAAACCACACCACTTTATGCTACGTAACCTTGCTTCTCTTGGTTCTTACAACATTCCAAACCTCCTTAAGAGGACGACTGACATTTCCTGAGCATATTGGTGCAGTGACACCTCTCAACTTCAGCAGCTTCCTAGACAACCAGCTATAATGTTGTCTACTCTCCATGAGTTAAAAATCAGTTTGTTTAATGACAAACGCTCGCAACCAAGCTATCCACAACGAATCACTTCCATTCCATAATTTCTGCATCAGATTGACCATACAAGCATGATTCCAATCATTCAATTTTCTTAACCCCAATCCTTCTTGTTTTTGGGGAGACAAATAAATTTTAAAATATTTTAATTGAGTAAAAAAATAATTATTTCCTTTAATCTAACAATTAATTGAGTCATTAAAAGTTAGCTTTGACCTAATGTAGATTAAAGTGTAATCGATGTGCATTTATTATTATGGATAGTTTGGATTTAATAAATAAGTAACATCGCTAAATTTAATAAATTTAGGGATGGTAATTTGATTTAAAATTGACGATAAAAAAATTTTGATAATATTTTTATATATAATATTATTTTGTTATTTTTTGGATCAAGTCAGATTTAATCGATTTTTTTTAAATATCAAAGTCAAATCAGATCAGAAAAAATATATTAATGTAGAGTCGGAATCAAAATGAATATTTTAATTTTTAGATCGGAATTAGAACGGTAAAAAATCGTCCTATCCTGCCATGTTCTCTTTCATAAATAAATTATTTATTTTTTAATACGTTGTATATAAATTGTTATTACGATTGCTCGTTCAAAATTTTATATTAAAATATAGACCGTAAAATAGACATATATATTATAAATTTATTTTATTTTGGATTATTTAAAGATTATAAAATAAATTTCATTTTGGATTATTAAACATATTTTTAAAGTATAAGTGATTGAATATGTTGAGTGGAATTACAAGTTACATTATTTTTTAATTAGTAAATTTAGGTTTAAACCTCGAATATAATATTATTAAAGTAAAAGCTAAATTTTTTGAATTGGACCATTAATTGGATTATATTTTATAAAATAAAAAGTGATTAATTTATTATTATTATTATTATTATTATTTTACTTTTAGATAATTTTTTTTTAAATGTGAGACCCATCAAATGTTATTTTTCTATTTCTATTACTCCTTATTTATTTAATTTATATCAATATAAAATTATGGTATAATGATAATTTTAATTCGGTTTACATATATTATTTTAATCATTATTTTTTATAAGGATAAATTTAGCTCCTAAATTATATTATTTTCTTAATTTATTTATTTTTAACTAATATTTTAATTAAACCGTTAAAATTTTAAACCGCGATGATATGTTAATATTTTTTTAATTTAAAAAATATATTCCTGAATTATTTAAAAAAACTAACAAAAAAAAATAAGCATAAACAAACAACTAAATCATCATAAAAAATTCAACCCCTAAATACAAAGCTAATAAATAAATTTTTAAACCTAATTTAAAATAGGGGTGTACATTTGGTTAATTTGATCAGTGATCGAACTGAATTAACCAAAACCGAAATAATCGAAAATTTTGAAACCTTAACTGTTAACCGAATTGAATTATCTATAACTAAATTAACTGAATCGAAATCATTTCGGTTAATTAGCCGAATTAACCAAAATTTATTATAAATTTTGGTTAAATTACATATAGGTTAATAAATTATGCTAAAATAATTTTTTTAGTCACTAAACTTTCATTTTATGTTAGATAAAAAATTAGTGATCATTTTATAATTTCTAAAAGTTAAATGACTAAATATATATACATATATATATATAATATTTAATATATAATTTCTATTAATTCAATTAATTAACCGATTTCGAACAGAATTTTAAAAAAATAATCGTTAATCGAACTTACGTAAAATTAATTGACCGAATTAACCGAAATAATTTCAGTTCAATTAGTTAATTCGGTTAAAACCAAATAATACACCCTGATTTAAAATTCCTAAACCCCGGTCTAATTTTTCATATCAATATTTTCAAAACTTATAATTTTCTACTTTATATCATTTTTTTCAGTATTTTTGGATTTTTTAAATTCCATAAAAATTTCATTTGATGTTATTTTTAAAATTCTATTTCAAATACTAAATACTTAAATCAAAATCTTTAATCATCCGAATTAAATAAATACTAAATTTTTAAATCCCTAAATTAAAAGAAATAAAAACCCAGTTAAATAGTATAAAAATATTTTTATTAAATAATAAGTATTTTCTAAAGATTTAATAATCGTTTTAAATTTCTCTATAATCTTTTATCTAATGATTCAAAGGATTTAAATTTTAAAAAACAAGATTTGATTCAAAGTGAATTCAAATTTGGGGTAAAATCATATTTATTTGTATGATATGCATAGTTGGCTGACGTGGTAAGCCGAGCCTATGATATAATCTCTCGTATTATTGGTTTATATTTTTGTTTTAATTTTAATTATCTTTTATTGTTTAAATTAAAATAAAATTTATTATATATATAATACGTTAGATTATATGTTATTTAAAATATATTATCACATGTATATATAATATCATCGTTATTAAATTTTTAAATTAGTGTGAAAGTTAAAGAATGAATAGTTTAACAAAAAAAAAATAGGATTAAATTTTATGGTAGGTCCAAAAATCATATAAATATTATTTAAAATTAAAATATAATAATAAATATTAATATATAATATTAATAATATATATCGATGTATGATGATATTCTTATAGTCTAATAAATATAAGATTTTAATAAAGTAATTTTTAGTGTTTGAATTTATTAATTTTTTTTAGTTTAATGAACTAGTGACGGTTAGGAATTAAATTGACAAAAAAATAAATTCAGGGACTAAATGATATATTATCCCCAAAAATGGGGTCGAATGTAAAGGCCTTCCAATAGCCCAAAACTGATGCAACCCTGGTTTTCGACCGAACCACCCAAACGAACCGGGCCGATGAGAGATCCCCCAGCCGCCCAAATTTGCAAAGCTATTTAATGCTGTGATAAAGGTCAAAGCTTTTTCGATAAATCAAGCAGCAAGAAACTGAATCCTAGCCTGGTTGTCAAGTCTAAGCTGAAAATCCGAAGAGATGTCGGGGAATGTTGACGTGCGGCGGTCGGTGATGATCCGGTGGGCGGTGTTTGTTGTATTGCTATTGGGTTTGAGTAATGCTCCGGCCGGTGACGCTATATGGTTGCACGTTCCCAAGACCGGCACCAAGTGTGTATCCGAGGAAATCCAGAGCAACGTCGTTGTTTTGGCTGACTACGTCGTTGTTTCCGAGGATCACGGTCACGTCCCTACTATTTCAGTCAAGGTTCATTTCCTATTTTGCCGCTTTTCTTTTCTTTTTTCCCTAATTCCGAATTTCGATATGTTAGGACAAGGTTGTTAGGGTTTTGACTATTATAGTTTTAAATTTCAGAAAAAGTGGGAAAAGTTGATGAAATTTGTAAACCAAACAAGGGGAGATGGTTAGATTTGTTGATGTTGTGCTTGAAATAGATTGTTTTTGATGTAGGTGTAGGAATTGTTTTGTTTTAGGGGAAATAATTGACCATTTTAGCTGTAATTCTTGTAGCCATGAGCTGAAGAATTGGCAAATTATGGAAGAACAGATGTGTAGTTATAAATTGAAATTTCAAAATAAAAGGAGTTCTTGGTTTGGAATCCAATGGTATTTTGATGTAGGTGCACGAGCCCTCTAGCCCAAGTGGTAAAGGATTGTTGTTGTTCCTAGAGGTTACCGATTCAAGCACCAGCAATATCAACAGCAGAGTAATTGAGCGATTAATATCAAATAGTGGAGATTATATTCTAGAACAGATATTACTGTAATTACTATTAGCTAGTTCAAACAAAGAAATCTTTGCTGAATAACCCTTTGATTTTTGAAGAATGAGAATTTAGGGATGATATTGTAAATATAATGAAACCAACATTGAAGTTATCCCTATATTTTCTAGAATCTGCTTCTTTATCTACAGATCTGCTCTGTAGGATACTGTACTTTATCTTTGAGGCAAAGCAATATTTAGTCCTTAAACTTGGCAAATTTTCCAAAATCGGTCCCTGCACTTTTTTGTCCTCTTTCGTCCCCTGGATTTGGCAATTTTTCCCATTTAGTCCTTTACATGATGTGAAACTCTAATACTATGTCACATGTGGCAATCTCAGAGTGCCATGTCAAAATACCAAATATCCAAGTTCAAGGACTAATGTGGACCAAAAAGTTCAGGGACCAAGTCGGGAAACGTTTCCTAATTCAGATACTAAATATGTTGCTTTACCCTTGAGATTTTCAATATAATTTGCATCTCTGAAATGGAAACTGTAAACACTGATGGTGGCATCTCCTCGAGTGTAATTTACTTGCCGTAATCTTCTAACTCCCTGTTTGTATTGTATAGGTGACATCCCCATATGGGAACAATCTTTACCACAAGGAGAATGTGACCCATGGTCAATTTGCATTCACAACTCAGGAGGCTGGCAATTACCTAGCTTGTTTCGGGTCTGATGGCCAGTATCAAGGATCTGGAGAACTTAGTGTCAACATTGACTGGAAAACTGGCATTGCAGCTAAAGACTGGGAGTCGGTGGCCAGAAAAGAAAAGATTGAGGTGAGCCTTTTTTATTTCCTTGTTCAATCATGTTCGGATTAGGGATGAAACCACGGGTATGAAATAGTTTGCTTGACTAAAATGTTGGTTCGAAATTTCTGAGATGGTTGTGCTTGAGGATTTTTGTTTCTGCTGGTATGAAGATTACAAAAGAACTCTTTTATCGCAAAGCTTGTGTTTTACATAAACCACAAGCAACACCAATCCACTTTTGCTCTGTGGAGTTTGTGTGAGGTTAGGCTGATAGAACAATTACATGCATGTCTAAAGCTTGGAACTTTATATCGCTGAGTCAAACATTTTGAATGACCTCGGAATTTATTCGCTAAGTTTGTGTGAGGTTAGGCTGATAGAACAATCTACTTAATGAACTTCCCCTTTGTATTCATTTGTGTGTTGCGTTGTGCTTATTCACATATAGGGTGTTGAGCTCGAGCTGGCGAAACTTGAAGCAGCAGTGGAGGCCATTCACACTAACTTAATCTATATGAAGGACAGGTAACTGTTAACATTTCTTTTTAGTGCTTGCTCAAATTTTAAGCTTACTTTTAAAAGTAAGCTATCATCTCGTGTTTACGCCATCCTTGTCGTACACCAGAGAAGCGGAGCTGAGGTCTACAAGTGAGACCACAAACGCCAGGGTCGCGTGGTTCAGTATCATGTCTTTGGGCATTTGCATCGCGGCTTCATGTCTGCAAATTTGGTACTTGAAGCGATACTTTCAAAAGAAGAAGCTCATCTGAAATTCTAAACACGTTGATTGGTAGGAGAGAAAATTCAAAAACTTGTTCTTTTTCTTTGTAAATTTTATGTTCATATATGTTCTACAAGGAAAGTTTTGACATTTACAATACCAAGAGAGTTGCTTTAGTTTCCACTTTCAAGACACTTAATTATGCTTTCATCGGATTTTATAATGTCTCCCAAGGGTTGTCTTACTTGTACAAGTCCTTTAAATACCTTTAATGATTGATTTAATACTAGTGTTTTAATTTAACCGAGTAGAGTTCGAGCTCAATCGAGTTTTACTTTTGAAACTCAAGCTCAATTTTGAATAAAGATTGAATTGTTCGAATTTGCTTGATTTTTTATATAACTATCGATATTTAGTTTATTGATCTATTAATCTAGATTTGCTATTGAAGATAAGGGTACTAAAAAATACCCGGCCTGGTTGATCTGATCGGATTACCTAAATATCCAAAAATAAATAATCGGGTATTTACTCAAAAAAATTTTAGTCCGGATTGGGTACTCAGGCCTGTCATTTAGCTATGAGAAAGTTTTCTTCGATCGAAATTAGCACCTATAAAGGGCATAGAGATTTTTTTGAGATTTGGAAAAAAATAATATTTAACATATTCGATTTTAAAGTGATTCGATTTTTTTAACTAATGTTTACATTTACTACCTTAATATATGTACTAAAAATTCCCAATTGATATAAAGTAATTAAAGATATTCATGTTATTTTGTTTTGTACGAATTCAACTCTTGATTTTACATTAAGAATATAATTATCTCTCAATTCGATAAAAAAAATGGCATAAAATATAAATATGTATGAAAATTTTAATAAAAAAGAGTATTTTGTTCTTTTCATAATCTACGGGGATCAATTTGCTCATTCTTCCAGTAGAGGGACGAAAATGCAATCCAGTATACAATATAAGGACTATTTTGGTGCTTTCACCAATCTCGAATCTGCTTAGTTCTGAAACCCAGCACGCCACGTCTATATTTTCAAAATCAGGTGCGTGAACGACACTGCATCTTCACTTCGCGTGAAATTCTCATTTCTCGACCTCTCCACTTCTCCAATCGGATTCGCCGATCCATTTCCATTTCTCCGAATTCTTCCCAATTTCGTGGCCAAACGCAACCCTAATTCCCCCCAAATTCCCTCTTCGTATCCCCGATTTCCCCTGGTATGTTCCGTCGCGTTGTCTTTACTTTTTAATCTTTGAAGATGCGATTTTTTCTGTAATGGAAGAATCATTTGATCTTAAATACTTTCGGATTCTTGTTTTTTTGTAATATCAAAATCGATAATTGTAAATCTTAGGTGGATAGAAACTAGATTCCCATTTGGGCGAATTCTTAACTTCATGTTCTCCTATGATTATTTAATTAGTTATTTTATTGTATTATAGCTTGAATCCATTGTTAAAAGCACGTTGTTTTGATCCTTTAAATCTATTGAATCTGGGTGTTTTTGCTATCAGAGTGCCTTGGTATCTCCGACTGACCCATTCTTTAAGTTTATGAATTTGGAGTTGAGTCGTATGTACGAGTTTCTGATCAAATTTAATTGTAAATATTTATATTCTAGTCGAATGACTTGAATCAAATTTGAAAACTAATTCATTTATTACTAAAAATCATTTCAGTCTTATTTTATAACTCAAATTTTATTTGAATTTTTTCAGATATTGCGATTCAAATCAAGATTTGTTGTCAATTCAAAAATTTTAGTTTTCTCGAATCGAGTCTTGCTCAGTCCTATCTTTGATTGATAATTGTTTAAACATGGATGACAATTTTATCAAGGGTAATGGTATATTATGTTTTTGGTTTATGAAGCCTGAATTTCGTTATTATTTATATGTTGGATTGGGATTCTTTTTCCTACTGTCATGAGATTTTCTGATTTTGCAATATTATTTTGAGGTGTAGTTTGCAAATGGCCAAAGGTAGCAAAGGGCGTCGTGGAATCACTTTCCGGCAATTCCGGCCGAGTCCCTATTCGTTTAGCTCTCGCAATCAAGACATCTCCAAGGATTTGTACCCCAAAAAATGTTACAAAGCTTTGGACAAGAGAGATTGGGAAGACACAACATGTGTTGTTTGTATGGAGTGCCCTCACAATGCTGTTCTTCTTCTCTGCTCATCCCATGACAAGGGCTGCCGTCCTTACATGTGTGGAACTAGCTTCCGATACTCGAACTGCCTTGATCAGTACAAGAAGTTCTACACTAAGGTAGTCTCGTCCAATGAGGATGAACTTCTTAGTTCCATTGATAATCCGGTCTTGGTGCCAGGTTCCGTTTGGCCTGTCGAGAAGTGTGAAGCAACAAAACTTGCGTGTCCACTATGCAGGGGTCAGGTAAAAGGATGGACTGTAGTGGAACCTGCAAGGGAATATTTAAATACTAAAAAGAGAAGCTGCATGCAGGATGACTGCACCTTTGTTGGGACCTTTAAGGAACTAAGGAAACACATGAGATCAGATCATCCGTGCGCACAACCACGAGAAGTGGACCCTATTCTAAAGCAGAAATGGAGGAGGCTTGTACGGGAACAAGAGCAGGAGGATGTGATAAGCATGATACGATCGACAATACCAGGGGCAATGGTTTTTGGCGATTATGTAATAGAAGGAAATCACCATGGTTTTGGGACAGAAGAAGATAATGGTCTCAATGCAGATGCTGCAATCGTTTTTCTTCTGCTCCATGCATTCGGGCCATCCGGGAATGACCTCAGTCGACAACCAAGGCAGCCTACACATGCAGCAGATGAGAATACTGTTGGTTTATCTGATCCACATAACAACAGCATAAGCGACGACGATGATGGAGGGAATATCTCTTTGGTTAGCCACCTCCGCCAGAGAAGACGGAGTCGAAGAGATACCACTGGAGATCCGGTATGAGATCGATATAAGTCGGTACACCTTCAAAGGAGGACAGACAGGAAGGTAACATATCATTTATTTCTCAAAATTTCATTTTAGGGGGTTAAATTCATGAGGTTAGCTTTGTTGTATTTGTTGATTGTGTAACATCTTAAGTTAACTTCTGTTAACCATAGACCTTGTATATAGACTGTCATATCAATAAGAAACCTCAGGTCTTTCCATAGTTCATTTGTATGTTGTGAATTTAGTCCTTGTATTCGAATCTGATCATTTTTAGTCTCTATATTTTCCAATTTTGACATTTTAATCCTGACTTAAATAAAAACTGTTAAATTTGTAGTTAGTCAATGTATTATATATAAGTTGTAGATAGGGACGAAACTAAGTGGGGATGGGGTGGGACAATCGTCCCCTACCTCCGAAGATTTTTTTTTATTTTTGTCCTCCTATTTAATTTTTTTAAATTGTTTTTTATGAATTTGCCTCTCTATTTTTAAACATTTATGTTTTGCCCCTATCAACCCCAAATCCTAACTCCGTTCCTGGTTGTAGATACCTTTCAAAGAAAAAAGTTGTAGATTTAGTTAATGCATTTCAATTTGATTCTCTTAACTTGATATGATTTAGTAATATTGGATTGAAATTTTAAATTTTTTAAAAATATAGGAGTAAAATTAAATAAACCATGTATATGAACTAAATTTATGATTTATACAAAAATAATAGATGCTAAAGATCAAACATTAAGGGGTTGTATTTGACTTTATGTTTAATTAAAAATTATACCAATTATATAGTAGAAGTCTTTTTAGACTAATTTAATTTAATTATTTATTAATAAAAAATATTTTGATATATAATAATAAAAATTGAAGATAAATTAAACCTAAATTTAGTATTCTGCCCATAATTTTAAATTCCACGTGAAATTAAATATTATGAGATTATAATTTTTTTATACATTTGATCGAGTTAAAAAATTTGAGTTATTCGAGTTGAATCAATATATTTTACAACTTGAACTTTTTTAAAATTTTTTGATTCAAGTCGATTTTAGCGAGTTCGAGTCAATTTGATTTTTCGAGTTTATGTATAAATTTTAATTGCACTATTCATAATACTATAATACATCTTTATTCTAATTTAAACGACTCTCTCTTTATATTTACATACATATTTTTCATATTATTTTTTTACATGTATAAATAAGATTTTGAATTATTATAATTATTATTATTATTATTATTAATTATTATTATTATCATCATCATTTAAGGTATGAATATATCATTTCATTAAACTACAAACCTCGTTAAAAACTTTTTTATTATCTAGAAAATACCAAAACGAGATAAAAATAATAATAAATTAAATATAATAATATAAATACATAAATTTAAAAATATAAAAATATAAAATAATTAGTGTAATTTAAAAATATAAAAATATAAAATAATTAGTGTAATTTAAATAATATAAATAAAAATTGTATTAAATAAAATAAAAAATAAATATGAAAAATATCATAGTAAAGAAATAAAAAGTAAAAATAATAAAAAGAGAAGATATAACTAAAATAAAACTGAAAATAAAACTAAAGAGACTAAATGTATAATTAAACTCTAAAATTTTCGAGTTATTCGATTTTTTGAGTAACTCGAACTTTGAAAATTTAAACTCGACTCGAAATCAAAAAAATTTCAAATTATTCGAGTCGAATCAAATAACTCAAAATTAAAAAAAAATCGATTTTTTCAAATTGAGTGAAGTTTTACTCACCCCTAGTTGTAGGTGGCGTTTTTCTAACTATATTGTAATTTTTAACATAGATTAAATAAAAAACTAAAATACTTTTTTTTTTAAAAATAATAACTCTAAATATCTCATATATATATCCAACCGAACTTTTATCCTTTACCGGTGTTTAATAATTTAATTTCTGAAAATTTAAAAAACAAATTTTGCACGATTCTAATTTTTCTAAACTCTGGATTTTCTTCGTATAAAGAATAAAAAATTATTAAATAAATTCTACTTATCACTATTTTAATTAAAACAAACTTCTAAGATGCATTATTCAGTTTATTTATTTTTATTTATAATTCCATTAAGATTAAAAGAGTTTTTTCGTGTCTAATAAATTGACGTGTCGGTTTCTTATTGGATGATTGTACGGATAGAACGGAACTTCACAAATCCTAAAACCCTAATTCCCCTCTCCGAGTGTACAACACCCTTTGTTCACTCAGTGTGGAACAGATTTTTCGATACATATAAGCTTCTCTATCCTTTTCCCTTTTGGTAAAACCCAAAGCTTCCTCTCAGCTACTCTGCTTCGCCAAGGTAACTCCCTCTTCTTGTTTTGGTGTTGTTCTTCATTTGTTTCTCTAACCCTAGATCTTGATTACGCCTTTGATTGCGTTTTATTTGGTATGGATTTAATCTATGAATGATTTGCAATCTTGGGTTTTGTTTTGTTTTTAAGAAAAACTGAGACTTGAAACGTTTTTTTTTTCTTTTCTTTTTTGGGTCCGAAAAGGATAACTATGGACCGGTACCAGAAGGTGGAGAAACCGAAAGCTGAAACACCCATCAACGAGAATGAACTCAGGGTTACAGCTCAAGGGAGAATGAGGAATTACATTTCTTATGCCATCACTCTGTTTCAGGTTTCCCCCCTTTTTTCCTGTTGCGTTTAATGTATTGTAATGCTAGGGATGATTTTGTTGTTGAAGAAGAAAGTGGTGTGTTTCTGGTTATGGAACATTCTATTGATTTGATTTCGTGGTGTTGTTTTTTGTAGGAGAAAGGTGCAGATGAGATTGTACTTAAAGCCACGGGAAGAGCTATCAACAAGACTGTCATGATTGCTGAATTGGTTAAGGTGTTCTTGTTTTCAATCCTCTAGGGTTTAAGTTTCACTTTTCTTAAATTTGATTTTGTTGTTCGTTTTGTTAACAATAATGTGGTCTTAATATGTGGAAACATGTATGTTTTAGTGTTATATGGTATATGGATATATTTATATATGTATGTACCCTTTGATTTTGTACTAAAATGTATTAACTTTCTCCCAGAGGAAGATTGCTGGTCTTCATCAGAACACATCGATTGGATCCATAGATATAACTGACACATGGGAACCATTGGAAGAAGGCCTTCTTCCGTAAGAACCTATTCGTTTCTAGTACTGAAGGCGTTAATTTTCTTGCTAGAACTAATATCATTGCCACTGATGTTCGGTTTGTTTGTACAGCATAGAAACCACCCGCCATGTTTCGATAATCACGATTGCTTTGTCTAAAAAGGAGCTGGATTCATCTTTGATAGGGTAGGTGATCTCTTTTTATCTGTATTTAAAAGTTAACAATGTTGGTAGCAGTATTGTGCGCCAGATCCTGTTCCTTATTGATGATGTCTTGCCATGCTGCTTTGTGGGTCTGTTGCTTTTATGTCAGATATCAGCCTCCGATCCCAGCAGATCAAGTGAAGCCATTGACTGAGTTTGAGGACAATGAAGGAGGTTAGAAAATTATCTAGAATTAATGATTATGCATTAATTGATATTTATACTTTCATATCATGGAAATCGAAGGCCTCCCTTAACATCCAAAGCCAAACACACGGCCATTGGCCAAGGAAAGTGTGGAGGTGTAGCCAATCATAATGTCTTGTTTTGTACTATGAAAGCATTAAAGGTGTTTGATCAAAGTGATTTTCCTTCTCTTTTAGTACTTGGACACGTTGAGAAGTTAAAATCCATTTAGAATATCGGCTTTGTCATTTTGCTTTTCCAATGCCGGTGTGCTTAATATGGTGATGAGTAAAAGTACACTTTTTGGGAAAGGTTAATTGAATAACATATGCTTTTGAGTTAAAAATGGTCAAGGGAGCAGTAGAGGTTGACAGCAAGGTTGCTGCGATGTTTGTTGGTTACAGATATGGGCTTTCCATAAATAACTCTATATCTACAAATTATTGAATTTATTTCTGCACATATCGACCGATACTTAGATAAGAACCTTACTTGTCCAGGCAAGGTCAATGGTGGCATGGCGGAGAACAGGAATGAAGGATATGATGGTGGGAGAGGTTATGGATCCAGACCTCGAGGTCGTGGGAGAGGACGTAGTTTCCGAGGGCGTGGGAGAGGGTATGGTGGTGGAAATATGCAATGGGACTCAGGATATTACATTGGTAATGTCCCATCAGAACCATTGCCTTCCCAGGGGCGGGGTAAGTCTTTGCTTCCAATTTTCTGTTTTAGCGACTTGAAGGCCCCAACTTTCTTTCCTCCAAATTTCAACACAAGCCTAAACATGTTCTTAAGTAAAATGATTGTTGTCACCATTTTTGGCTAATCAGTGATTGTGGCAGGTCATGGACGAGGGAGGGGTAGGGGACGTGGACGCGGTCGTGGTCGAGCTCAGGATTTCGTATCTGATGGTCCATTCCAAAAAGGTGCCTGAGCACCAAGCACCATCCTAGATTCTTCTGCAGAACTATGGCTCTAGATTGAAACTAAACCAGTGGATGTCTGCTCTATTCATCGTTAGTCTTTGTTTAAAAAAAAACAAAAGATCCCTTTTAGACATTATTTAAGTCTTTGTTTGCTTGAGAAATTGTGATGCAAGGAACCTTATAATAGTTGTCTTCATTCTAGGCCGCCATTTTTGTAGGAAAGTTGATAGGATAGCTTATCTCTCAGCCAATGTTGTATAATTTTTCAGCTTTATTTCCCCCCAATAATAGAGCAGTACATTTATTCTTCCTAGTATTTCGTATTCTAATAGCCGTATTATACAAATATTGGATACATACGTGCATGTTGCATGTAGACTCTGATCTTCCAGGAGCTAACCCAAATTCCCCTCTGCCATGGAATCTGCACAAATTCCATAAAACCATGAAAAAAATACTCTGGTTTTTGGTGTCTGATAATCAGACGTGCCTAGACTATATCCAGAGGGGGAGTCGGACGATAACGGTAGCCTTACCTGAATCGCATTGAATCTGGCATTTACGTTCACAGCGTTGCCTAAGCCTCGCTGCAATCAATCAACCAAAACAAACATAATCACAATTCATAAACCAGAAAAGGCCATGGAAATTAGATTTTTCTCCAAGTACTTACAGTTGGTTAGAGGGCAACCGGTAGCACAAGCGTCGAAGCAATCCACCTGTGGCTCGACGCTTTCCATCTGTGAACTGATAATGCAGAAAATGGAAACTGCAACTATCATCATCTTCTTCATCCTCATCTTCTTTCCCCTTTATCTTCTTTAATGGATGACCTTTTCCCCTTTGTTATGAATGACTTTCGTGTTTATATAGACGCAACTTGTTGAAACTACTCATTAACTTGCATTAAACTACGTATTGGCCATGTCCATGGGCAGTCTCCCCTAGCAGTCACTGAAACTTATGGGCTATGGCAGCCGCCTACTTTTACTCAAATTATGCTTTTTGTCTCAGCATGTGGTTTACTCAAGCTCTACTTAACAGCACAAAGAAACCCTTTTTTATTGAAATATTTCTATCCATAAATATAATATGCTAGCAGCTAGCTATATCGGGCTATATAACAGAGTAATATATCAGTTTCATGCGTATCCAAAATTGACCTTCGAATTACAATTGAATAAAAGAATCCACTCTTCATATCCCTCTGTAAATGACAAGAAAACTAAAAAATAAAGTGTCTTCTGCAGTGTCTGCAGATCTTTGGACACTTCAAGCTGCTACTGGGGTCAAAATTGAAGTTCTGGAAATGGACATTTCAAGCTTGAACTATTGGAGGTGGAGCTTCTATGTCTTCTTCATCTATTTCCATGTTCTCACCTTGTTTTTCTTCTTCTTTTGCTTCATGTGAATGTACATCAACTGCTGGCTCTGGTACTAACTGAGTTTTCCGCTTCATCTCTTTGGCTTTGCCCCATAGCACCACGTATACTCCGCACACGATCATGATTCCTCCTATGACTCTGTTCGTTTCAATAAAAATGGTTATTCGGATTCGAGTGTGAGTTTCGTATTCGTAGAAATGGTGACTGAATTTGGATTCAGGTCATGGAATTCAGGTTTGTATTATTCTAGACTCATGCTTTCCAAGTTTGATACATGTATGCCATGACTTTCAAGTTCAGGTTTAGACTCGATATACGTATTCGAATCGACATTACTATGATTTTGTACAAGGTCCTATACATGTAAAAATGAAATGGTGTACCTTCCTAAGTACAGCTTTTCATCAAGTAACAAAGATCCAACAATGGCAACAAAGACAAGCCCCAAAGGATTGAAGATAGATGCATACAAAGGACCCATCAAACGAACCGCCCATGAAATCAAGAACACCAACAAAGCAGATCCCATGATTCCCTGCAGACAACAACCACATCTTCATATGTCAACAAACATGTCCAAACTTTCCAGACATTATTAAAAACAAAACAAGCAAACATACCACATAAGAAACTGCTAAAAGCCTAACATTCCAGCCAAGCCTCCATTGGCTCCAATCTCTCACAGTGCAGAGTGCAAACACAACCCCTTGTATTGATCCCATTACACACATCAGAGCAGTGCTGGAACAAAGGTAAGGGAATCTTACACTCATTTTGGCCTGATGAAATCGAAACATAAGTAAAACAGAACATGTAACTTGTAAGTACAACTGTACAATGAAGTTTGTGTAATAGAGAGGAAGAAGGAAGGAGTTTACCTGAGTGATCAACCACATAGAGAAAGAAATGCAACTCAGAAGACCGTAAAATGCTCCGAGAATGAACCTGCCGGTGTCCTCATGTGACACCGGTGATGTTCCGGGACTTGTCTTCGGTTGATTTGGAGGATGCTTCAAAAGGTTGAAATGTGTAGACCAGAGGTTTATCTCTATACCTTTGTAAAAAGTAAACACCATTGCTCCACTTATTCCTACTAATGTCCCACACACTTTTGCTCTCCCTGCACTTGTTCTGATTGCCAGTTTCTCCATCCTGCCATAAAAATATCAAACCTTGTGAATAGGAGACAAAGAACTCGTACCGACCCGACCCGAGACATATTCGGGACCACCGGAATCCGAAAAAAGAGTACGAAATGTACTTGAAACAAATGGCCAAAATGAAAGTAAAGGCTGGTGCAAGGTTGATCATGGCAGCAACAAACGTTGCAGATGTATGCGCCAAGCTCTGCAGGTAAAGGTTTTGACCCATTGAACCTCTGCTTCAACAAGCTTAAATTCAGTCCTTTTTCTGGGATTTTCAACATAAAAAACTGAAATAATTCATCTTTTTCTAAAGAACTCACCCGAACAATCCACAAAGAAATGCTTGAAACACAACCTTCCGATTGATTTTCTCCAAACTCTTCCTGGGGAAAAAAGAACAAAAATCAAACATTTCAATAACTGATATAAAAAAGAAAAGAATATATTCGATTCGACTCGAACCTTTCGAAGATTAATGCAAGAGGAACCATAATAACAGAGGCAAACATGAATCTGTAAACCACAATCAGCCGCAGACTCATCCCATCATTAGCAGCTAATTTATACATTACATTAATCCCTGCAAATATAAACTGAACCACCACCATTAACAATGGCGGCTTTAACTTATGAACAAGATTTCCAAAACTTCCCATTCTATAAAACAATCCCAAATTTTTTTAAGAAAAATATTTTTTTTCTTGCTTCTAATCTGAACCAAAAGAGAAAATAGGTGTTTAATTATTTAGATATTTTCTATAACTTCCCAGTTCCTAGAGTTGTACTAAATATAGAACGTTTCAGTTGTGGTATGAACTTGAACAGAATTGAGTTAGATTCTCATGCAAAAATCATGTAATATTATTTATTTATTTATTTATTATAATTGAGTAAAAATTAAATTTTAATTATATAATATAGTATAGATTGACATATGATAATATAATTTTTAATAAGTTAATGAATTATACTTTATAAACTTTGTTAATTAATTATGTTTTTAAATTGAAAAATAAAAGTTATTTATCTTGAATTATGAAGTTTGTTAAGATTTAAATCTATATATAATCCTTTTTTTAATTAAAGGATATTTCTAATAATTTTCTTCACAAATCCTGAATATATATTTTTATTTTTTAAAAATGATTTTTTCCTTCATCATCTTTTTTGTATATTTAATTTGTAGTTTCATGGGTGAGTATTCGATCGAGTCGAGTCAAGTTGAGTAAAAAATTTCGAGTTATTCGACTTTATGAGTCATATTTTACCATTCAAACTTTATTTGAATTTTTTTCCGATTCGATTCGAGTCTAAGAAATTCGAGTTGAGTTTTCGAGTTCTTATAAAATTTAATTTTAATTATTTATCATGTTATAGTATAATTTAATTCCAATTTAAATGACTTTTTCTAATCATACAAAATATGTACATATTTCTTCATATGTGACAATATTTCTTTATATTTTCGTATATCAATATATATATCATAAAAAAATTAAGAGAATCATCTCAAATTTAAAAATAAATTCTTTAATTACTAAAATTTTCGAGTTATTCGAATTTCTATTTTACAACTCAAACTTTATTTAAAAATATCAATCGAATTGAGTTTAATTTTTTTTTGAATTGAATCAAATTATTCGATTTTTTCGAGTTGAATTAAAGTTTACTCACCACTAGTTTCATCGGTTCATTCTTGTATAATCAGATACCAACTCAGTTATGAAATAACCAATATACTTGCATCTTTAAATAATAATTCCAGTAAATTATAATGTTTGACCTATTTTTTTTATTTTAATTATTAAAGTTAAAAAAAATAATTTAATCATTAATTTTTTATTTTTCTGTTAAGGATTACTCAAACATTAAATGAAAATTTAAAAGTCACAATAATAACCATGTCTCCTAATCAAGGAATTAGAAAACGTTTTCAGTCGCATCGTATTTATCGTGGTTGTAAATATAACGGTTATTATCGCAGTCGTTGTGAGAGTTGCGATCATAAATTTTTTTAAAATTCGCACAATTTATTATAAGTTTTTTTTTGAAATAACGGTATAATAATAGAAATAATAGATTGTTATTGTTGTTATCGACCATTATCCGTTAAATAACGATCGTTATTGATCGTTATTGATATGAATTTAAATCTTATTATTATTTTTAAGAATAATGGTTTCGAATAGCATCGTTATCGTTAAATAACGACTGTTATAACGATGACAGATAATTTTTTAAATCCCTGCTGTTAATATAATCTGCCTTTTGTTGATATGACAATCACATATCATTTACATTATTCTTTTATCTTCTTTCCTGAAATAAAGTTTATGGTTTTATTTCAATATCACGTCGATATTAAAATTATCATAATCCGATGTTTTTTTAATCGTTTAAAATTCGTCTCATCGTCTTATACTACTTATAAAACTCAACCTAAAATTTAAAATTCGTAAATTCTCAAACCACTTTAATTTATAATATTCATCGTTCGATCAACGTAGAATATAAATACACAACTCATTTCTTCATTCTCTACTTTTTCATCGTTACGATTTATAAGAAAATACTAAATCGTCGAGAAATCAAAAACTACTACTATATTCGTAAACTTTTACATCTTTATATTATATTTGTATATATTTTTTATATTTTATGCTTATTTTTTAATGTCGTTTAATGTTGAGAGGTCTATTAGGGGTGTAAACGAACATAGTGTTCAACGAGCTATTCGTGAACCGTTCGTATAATGTTCGTTTATTAAGTTAAATCACCAAGTGTGAACAAATATTTTATGTTCGATTAATAAACGAACGAACACGAACATAAGTGCGTTTGGCTCGTTTATGTTCACGAATAAACTCGTTTATGTTCGTTTATAAGCTCGTTTATAGGCTTGTTTATGTTCGTTTATAAGCTCGTTTATAAGTTCGTTTATTAGCTCATTTATGTTCTTTAATAACCCTAAATTCAAAGTATATAAACCATATTGGAACCTCAATCACCCTTTTTCTCTAATTTCCTGCAATCACACTCCTCTTTCAAATCTCTCTAAAAATAAACATTGTTTATGTCTTTATTTTGTTGTTGTGGTACGTTATATATTTATGTTTTTAAACGAATATTTATGCTGGTTAGTTTTATTTTATTTAATTCATTGTTTAATTAAAATTGTAGAAATCATAAACGAGCATGTTCACGAACGTTAAACGGACATGCTCGCGAATGCTAAACAAACATGTTCATGAACACTAAACAAACATGTTCGTGAACGCTAAATGGACAAGTTGATGAATGTATACAAGCGAACTCGTTTGCGAACGCTTAACGAACAAATTATTGAGCATATAAACGAACAGGTTCGTGAACGTTAAACGAACCGAGCCCGAACACGAAAAAAAATAAACGAATTGAGATCGAACATACCATTAAAAATTTAAACCAACACTAACAAAGTTTGAACACCTTCAATAATAAATAAACGAACACGGACATACCCTTATCCGTTCAAGCTCGGTTCGTTTATACCCCTAAGGTCCATTGAAATAAATGTGGCTAAAACTTTTTTCAATTTTGATTATATTATTTCAACATAATATTTGTGAGTGTAAAAATTAAATAAATTTAAATTGAATCGAATTATAATATTTAGATAATTAATAATTTATAAATTTATAAATCATAATAGTTGAAATCAAATCGAACTAAATCATTTATAATTAATTTATATCTCAAATAGTGAAGATAAGTTAAAATTACTATATAAAAGTCATTCATTGGTTTTATTTACTTAGGAAACTAATTATTTTAGAAATATTTATTTTTTATAAAATTATATCTGTAAAACCAAAATTGATTTTGATATAACAATTATGTATAAGGACTATTTTGTAATAAATTTTTAAGTCCCTCAGTCAAACTTTTGATTTCAAGTCAAACCAAGAACTGTGAAATAAATTTTCTAAGTGTTTTGATACGAGAGTATCGATACCCTTTGAACCGGTATTGATACCGACCTGTATTTTTAAAGCTTTGTTCTTGGAACTAAGAACAGGTATCGAAACATGGTTCGATACCAATACCTTACTGTCAATGCATGTTTTGAACCACGTATCGAACCACTTCGAGTATTTTAATTATTTTAAATCATTTAAAATTATGACTCATGGTATCGATACCCCTTTAATTTTCAACGGCTATTTTAGCATTTAATGAGTTGACCGTTGGTGGTAGTTAAAACTTTAAAAGATGGTTGAGATGTTTCGAAACATGGTTCGATACCCACCATTACAGTGTAGTAATGTCATCGATACCTGTTTCGATACACCCCCTATTAAATGCACAACGTCTCTTTCTTTTTATAGGCTGTTTCGAAACAGGTTATTCGTGTTTCGATACCTGTGCCTGCAGAAGAGCATTTATGATGGGAAGATGAGGTCCTAACGTCTTTATTTCAAGTCCCAACAACCACAACGGTTAGAAATCAATGAGGAGGTATAAAATGAAGCAATTCAAGCAGCATTAACAACTATTGAACCTCAAGCAACATCCAAGCAATCAAATCCAACTCCCAAACACTTTCATTTAAAATCTTGACTCCCATCTCTTGTACTTCAATTTAATTCTTTGTAATTGAGTTTGGGGAGAGTTTGTTTGTCTTTGGGGCAATTATCTATCTTGTGAGAGATTTCATTTTGCCTTTATTTCATCTTTTATCTTGTAAGGTTGAATTAATTCTTGGATAGAAGAATTGATTCGAATTGTAACGGTTATCCCTTGAACCGAGAAAAAGGTCGAATTCTCTTAGTGAATTGATTTCAAAATCCTTAGTTGGAGCTAAGGTAGTGGATGTAGAGTTTGTTCCGAAGCTTAAACCACTACAAATCTCTTGTTCTTTATTTTCCAATTTTTACCGAAAATCTTCCACAAAATTTTTAAATAGTCAATTCACCCCTCTTGGCTAATTATCAAGATCGATTAACTTAACAATATCAAATAATGTCAAAAAATCATAAACCAAAATCAATCAAATCAATCATATTAAAATATCATAATATAATTTAAATAAATCGATATCCTATTTTTAGACAAGAAGTATATTTTTTTCACATGAATAAATGTGAAATTATATTAAAAATATAATAAATAATATATATTTTCGATTATTGGATGATTGAAATGGATAACTCATATCAATAGTTGATTATGTGACATTTAAGAAAAATATTAAGGAGGTAATCTGAGTCATTCATTTCAGTCATCCAACAACGATTTAAAAAATATATAAAACTTAAAAATTTTACACGGTATAATTTGATCCTATCTAATGTATATATATATATATATTAAAAATGTTTAATTAATTTTAACATTAAATAATGAATTGTTATAAAATCTTAAGTAAATAAAAACAGAAAAATCTCATAAATATTAATGTTAGTTTGAGTTTGTTTTTTTATCATAATATCGTTCTTGAAAAAACATTTTTTAAAATATTATTGATTCTACAATAAAAGCAAAGTCGAATCTGAATCCAACTTTGAATAGTAATTTATTTTTTAGATTAAAAAATTAAAATCGAGAGCATGAGACTTCGACTTTAAATAGTAAAAATTTATAAAAAAAAAAGCATTAAAGTCGGTTACAAGAGGCTCCATCTTTGAATAGTGTTTTTATTTTTTTAATCTGATCATTGCTTATAGTCGAATTCTAATGAATTCGTTCACTAGTATTGTTCAAAGTACAATATTTTAAAAAATAATTTTTTAAATATAATATTATAAGAGAAAAATCCAAACAACATATTTATGTGATTTAACCGAATAAAAATAAAAACACAATTTGAGTTCACTTCCCAAATAAAAATAAATCAACAACACAAAATGCTATGAACATGTTTCCTTCTTCCTCCCTTAATTTTCCATGTATTTTTATCTATCGTTCAACTTTAGAAACAATGGCTGCCTCGGTTCTGGCTTCGTTTACCTTGGGTTCTTCTGTTTTAGACTCTTCTTTTGTTTCATCTGTCTTAACTTGAGCCACAACCTTAGCTGCTGCTGCTGTTGCTGCTTCTTTCTTTTCAGCTTCCGCCATTATTTTTTCTTCTTGTTTTTGGGTTTCTACCTTTGCTGCTGCTGCTTCTTTCTTTTCAGCCTCCGCCATTGTTGTTTCTTCTTTCTTTTGGGTTTCTACCTTTGCTTCTTCTTCTTCTTTCTTTTCAGCCTCCGCCATTGCTTTTTCTTCTTTCTTTTGGGTTTCTACCTTTGCTGTTGCTGCTTCCTTCTTTTCAGCTTCCGCCATTGTTTTTTCTTCTTTCTTTTGGGTCTCTACCTTTGCTTCTGCTTCTCCTTTCTTTTCAGCCTCCGCCATTGTTTTTTCTTCTTTCTTTTGTGTCTCTACCTTTGCTTCTGCTTCTCCTTTCTTTTCAGCCTCCGCCATTGTTTTTTCTTCTTTCTTTTGGGTCTCTACCTTGGCTTCTGCTTCTCCTTTCTTTTTAATTTCTGCCATTGTTGTTTCTTCTTTCTTTTGGGTCTTTACCTTTTCTTCTGCTTCTTTCTTTTCTGCCTCCGCCATTGTTTTTTCTTCTTTTTTTGGGGTCTCTACCTTTGCTTCTGCTTCTTCTTTCTTTTCAACTTCTGCCATTGTTGTTTCTTCTTTCTTTTGGGTCTCTACCTTTGCTTCTGCTGTTTCTTCTTTCCTTTCAATCTCTACTTTTGCTTCTGCCTTTTCTTCTTTTTTTTCAGCCTCAACAATGGCTTCTTCTTCCTTCCGTTCTCCCTGCAAAATCAATCCATTAATTTAGAAGAAAAAATTTATGAGACAAATAAGTATATAAAGTATATTAACTTTTTATTTTGATATCTTAAATATTTTTATTCAAATAAATAGTTAAAGAACTTAATTAAAGGAATATTTTTTTATTTTTTATTTTAAAAATAGTTTCTTTTAAATTTAAAGAATAATTTTTTCATGTACACATAAACTTAATTAGATTAAATAAATCATTTTATTTTGAAGAGCTAAAAAACTTTTTCAAATAAAGTTTATTTTCAAATAAAAAAGTCAAAAAAGAATATCCTCTAATTAAGCCTATTTAAAGTATACTCTTTTATTAAAATAAGTACTTAAATTTTTTTTTTTGTTAAAATTAAATTTTAAAATATATTTTTATGTAAAAATAAGTACGTAACATATTTTTCGATCAATGTCACACGTTAACTTTTAAGAATTTAAAATAAAAAATTAATTGAAAACTATATTGTTTTTAGTGCTTGAACTGTTTTTTTTAAATAAATATTTAAATTTTATTCTTGGTTATTTTAGGTCTAATAATAATAAAAATTATTTCGACCAATAAGATGTTGATACGCCACAAAGATCTTTTAACCTGAAAGATAGTTTATGGACTAAAAGCAAAAATATGATATAGTTTAAGTACTTATTTTGAAAAAAAATAAAGTACTTATGACCAAAAACAATAATTTAAATACTTATTTTGACAAAAAAAATAGTTTAAGGACTAAAAACAAATAAAGGATAAGTTGAATGGCTGATTTTTTATTTAAGCCATAAAAAATATATACTTCATGTATTTATATTAAAAAATATTTTATATATTAACAATATATACTTTAAATATTTATTTTGATAAAAATTATTTTAAATAAAAAAATAAAAAAATAAAAAAATTAGTATACTTTAGAGTTATTCGTAATATAAGCCTTTAGAGAACAATGGTACATAGGGATGGACATTTTACCCCGCTTGATCGGGTTAAATTTTTTTATGAAAAATTCGGGTTTGAGTTGAGTTGAGTATTTTTTAAAGTGAGATTAGGTTCAGGTTTAAAGTAAAAAATATTTCATTTGAGTCGACTCGGGACTAAATATATATTTTTTTCATAATTTTTTTAAAAATATTTATAATAATAATAATAATAACATTCCTTTATCTATATATTTTTTATAATTAGGTCCTTAAAATTATTTTTTTATTTATAATTTATTCCTTAAAATATTTATTAATTAAGTCCCCTGTAGTTATTTTTTATAATTTAGTTCTTAAAATTATTTTTTTATTGGTCGGTCGGGGTCGGATTTAGTATATTTATAGTCGGTTCGGATTAGATTTTTTTTAAAAAAAATCAGATTAAAATCGAGTTTAAAATATTTATATTCAGGTCGGAGTGAGGTGGACCGAAAATCCGACTTGACCGACCGTTACCATCTCTAATGGTAAACTACTATATAAAAAAATAGAAAGGTAGAATAACGTTACATTGCCCAGCAAATAACGAAAGGATTGTGCTTCTGTTTCCTCAAATTCATTGGCCTTGTTTTCTACTACTTCCTCGGTGGTTTGTTGATCAGCCTCCGGCCGAAGGGATTCCACCATGGCGGTGGCTTCAGGTTTCGATGCAGCTGCGGCAGCCGAGTCTTCTTCTTTCAACACCTTTGGCTTACTAGCGCAAGCACCCATGTTGGAGAAAGGTTGAAAGAAGAAGAAGGAAACAAGTTATGAAAAATTAAAGGAAATGAAGGATTTTTTGATGATCATTAGGCTTAACATTGAGTGTGTTTTATAGTGTTCTGGTCTTAAGGATTTTGAGTGGAAAAGAGAGATTTAAGGGCTGACAGACTATGCCAATCTATATTTGTCTTGAAATAACTGAAATATTGTTAGGAATATATGAATAGGGAATAGAGATAATTATTTGATATATACATCGGATAAACACCTTAATTTTAGGGTTTATGGATTTAATTTAAGTGATAAATTTTAGGGTTTAAGGTTAGTAGTTTAAAATTTAAGATTTATAGGTTAAAACCTAAATCTTCAACATATTGCACTAAAACCTAACTCTTAAACCCTAAATCCTTATAAACACTATTTTTTTCTACCATCAAAATATATATATATATATAAAAGCAATGTTTGAAGAAGCAAGCTAATGCACAGGGACGGAACCAGAATTTGGGGTTGAGGGGGCAAAACATAAATGTTTAGAAGTAGGGGACAAATTCATAAAAAAAAACAAATTTTAAAAAAATTAAACAGAGAGATAAAAGTGAAAAAATTTCTTCGAGGGGCACAGAATCCCTACTAATGCATGCATCATTCCATGTGTATTATAAAAAATGAGATCTTTTCATATTATATAAAACTCAAAAGTTTTACACTTTTTTAAATTGATGGATGAAAGTAAATGATAAATTGAGATTATAAGTAGAAATAAGAAGATTATCGCATGAAAAAAAATATAAAAAATTAATATTACTCATTTATTTAACAGTTAAAAATATATAAAAATAATTGATTTTTACACAATACAATTGGATTCTAACCTTACGTACAGAGAGTGGGATGGCACTATGATCCAATAATAAGATGGGTTAAGTTGTATAACTTCAAAATTAACAGGAACCTAATAAGTGTTTAAACCCAAAATTGAGAGGAGTCAGCTTAATTTAATTAATTTTGAATTGATAGGGACTTAAAACGTTATTAGAACAAAAAAGGTTGAACAATCCACTCTAGAGGTGACAAACTGTTCCGAGACTTAAATCGATCTTACTCGATTTGAGACTTGATATCAATCTGAATATGATGATACGAAACCCAATATAAATCAAATCAAATCGAAGTTGACCCGATTTTTAGTTGAACTATTATGAGCTAATCCAATTTTCAACCGAACAGAACATACTCGAACCAATTTCCAAGTGAATAAACTTGGACTGATTTCATCTGAGATGAAAGCAACTTGAAATAAAAAGGAAGAAAGATTTGATGTGAACCGACACATTACACACCAAAAAGTTAAGTATATTGACTTTATAATGTTATGTATGAGCGTAAAAACAGACCATGCCTAAAAATCGAACTGAAAT
Source organism: Abelmoschus esculentus (assembly GCA_035048815.1). Classification (NCBI taxonomy): domain Eukaryota; kingdom Viridiplantae; phylum Streptophyta; class Magnoliopsida; order Malvales; family Malvaceae; genus Abelmoschus; species Abelmoschus esculentus. The sequence continues at coordinate 770,386 of JAUCBN010000030.1, forward strand.
ATATAGATTTTTATTGAATCGATCTTGACTCAACCCAGAATCAATCGACCCAAAAAATAATCGAATTGGTGTGATCCGACCTGAATCGAACCAAATTTGATCTGAATTGAACCAAAATCCAATGTAATTAAAACTGAACCTATCCCGAACCGAACTTGTTTGCCACCTCTAGTCCCCTCTCAAACTCTTATGTATTTTAGTACCTATATATACATATATGGATTTTTATAGATTTGAAAATAAAAATGTTTGAATGGATAAGAATCTTATAGATTTATAATGTTGGCATTTATGGATTTTTATCAATTTTTGGAATAAAATCAGTATGTTTGTGTATGGAGTGTAGATAAACCAGAAACCTGAACCCAAGGCAATGGAAGTTCACAAGCTAACATAGACATGCATTTACAAGATACAAGAGGTAGTCATTGGAATTGGTAGATAAAGTTTGAAACTATTGCAAACATGAAACAACAGCCATTACTAGAGGGGGGGGGGGGGGGGGACAGCTTTGATGGATATACATATTAAGGGATATAAAGAGAGAGATATCCGGATCCCGATCTTGAATCGATATTGCTTAAACCCTTTCGAGATCTGTTCTTTTCTGCTCAAGTTGCATTGATATGCATTCATTTACAAGTTCCAGACACTTGTTTTCCAGTCTCATCTTGTCCAGCTTCATGTCCTGTTTCAAGCTTCGACGCTTCCACTTCAACCGCTGCTTCTCTAAGTTGAGCATCTTGTACTTCAGCTGTAACTTTCGCTTCTCTAGTTGACACGCTCGATGTTCCATCCATTGCTTATGTGATCTATCTGCTTCATGGCATTGGCAAGTAAGATTCCGATGAGTTGCATTATGCAGTGATTGAGCATCCGAAATTTGGTTGAAGTCCGGCACTTTCAAAGGATTCCCAGTATATGTAACTTTGTTTTCATTTGTTCGCTTCAACCACATTGCAGAGACTGCAGAAAACTCGGAATTTTCCCGGTTGTACTCGGTTGTATCACCTTGAGCATTTGGAGTTTGATTAGAATGGGATGGCTTTGAAGTATTCACAGAACCTGAAATATCATTTTCATTAATCAGGTTCAAACACTTCACCGAGAACTCCGGGAGCCCAGAAGTTGCCCCATTATCCTTAGATCTATCAACTTCAGCAAGAGCTCCGGCTTTTTGATCAATACCATCAAGCACAGGTTGGCTCGATTCAAGAAGCTTGTAATCATTTTCTTTCTTCAGAATGAACAGCAAAGACCGCAACAAATCGGGATCATGAGGTAGATACAAACGATTGCCATTATGATACGAGCACATCTCTTCGAAAAACAAATGTTTCGAAGTCAAAAGTTTTCTTGCTTCTTCTTTCCCCTTCTCGGATATATCTATTATGTCTAAAAGCTTAGGGTTCTCAACAACTTTGCAAGAAGTGCCTCTCCCCAGTAAATCATTCAGTCTCCGATATGTTTTGTTCAAATTATTGAACTTGTCCTCACATTGTTGAGGAGATACATGGTAACCCCGATCAGACATGACCTTTGAAACACACCTCCATTTTCCTTGTTTCTTCAAAAGAGAAGCCATTTTTGTCTGACTAGCCGCACAATCAGTAGAAGGTTCCTCCCCGATGTAAGAAAGAATAGTAATCAAAAGCTTCACACTTTCTCCAGTCCATTTCACGCGTTGCCAGGGCGACCGATCCTCACTCTTGCCAGCTTCATTGTGCTTGAGTTTGCACTGTTCAGCACAATTTGACACATCATCCTCGATAACAACACTTTCCCGCATCTCGTTTTCAGCTAAAGCAAAAGCAGAAGGACATTGGGATGTGTGTGGCTTTTGTTTGTATTGAAGCTGTACCGATTCTCGTTGATCTAGACAACCATCTAACCGTCCCTGCAGCAAGTCACCACCTGCTGCTGGTTTACCTTCCATTGTTGTCGACCAGATATGCGATGAACTCTTTGGATCAGCTACTAAACGAAAAGTTCAACAGGATACTATCCGGTTGTTTGGTTAGTTTGTCGATAATATCGGAGCAAAATTGAAGAGATCACCAGACAAACAGTTAAAGTCAGTCTCAGTTTAGCACCAAGCTACAGAGTCCCATGGAATGAGCTTCTTCCCCTGCATAACAGTTACTACAATTATATTTCTCAGTAAACACTTAAGCAATACCTTTTACAGCCAAATCCATATAATTTCTAAGAATGATCGGAGAAAACGACACAAATACATGAAAGTAGATTCAAATTATAGCTTTAATGTATTCAAAAACAGAAATTTATGGAAGTGAAAGCAACTGCTTAACCAGAGATCGAAAGAAACTCAAATAGCCAAAACGGACTTATCTGTTGCTGCATGAAGCAGAAAACCATTACCTCCATCAGACAATTTGCTCCTTCTTTACAATCTGCAAATGTGTAAACAGCAGATAGATATAACTTAAACGGCCCTAGGGGCAAACTATGAATGCCTGGGAATTAGTGAAAACCGACGATAAAAATGAAACGCTCGAAAGGTAACGCTGGCACATATAGCTTCGGTTTTAAGTTAAGCACGATATCTAGGTGCCACTTGTCGGTTCATTAATGCATACGACAGAGCATAGAAAACATGACTTACCGTAGGATATGTTCAAAATTTATAACAATAAGCTTGAATTGATGAAACAAGATAACATAAAGCATCATTTAGGAAAACATAAGATTATATTGACAATCTTAAACAAAACACAGCAAAATTATAAGCCAGCAAGTTTTTCATTACATTAAACTTAAAATAGGCTTCCAAGACGTAACCCGGCTCACAACATGTACTCAGTTTTAGACACTGCTCATTTTCTTGTTCCTAATTTGAATGTTAAACCCTCGTTTACAAGCTTCATACATTCATTTTCCAGCCTCATATTATCCAAATCCCTATCCTTGATCCAGTTTTTCTTTCGCCACTTAAACAGCTCCTTCTCCAGTGCTAGCTTTCGGGACTGAATTTGTATCTTCTGCTTTTCCAACTCAAGTAAGCGAAATGCCATCCACTGCTCTTGCAACCCATATGAGCTGTTGTAGGTAGGGTAAAAATGACTCAAATCATATTGATCATTTTGTTTATCAGCTTCTGACTTTCTGCCACACTCCACAACATTCGAAGGATTGCCGACAATCAAGGCTTTCATTTCATTCATTAGTTTACACCTCTTTGAGGGTGGCTCCGTAAACCTGGAAGTTCCCTTATTATCTTCTGTTCCATCAAATCCACCATCAGGAGCAGCATCTTGTTGTTCTTTCTCAAACTCATCATCCCCATTCTGTTGCCTCGACTGATTAGGTTCATCATCTTCTCCGCTTCCAAGAACCAATTGTAAGGAGCGCTGCAACTCCGGATCATGAGGAAGATGCAGTCTGTCCCCTGTATGGTATGAAAACATTTCCTGATAAAACAGATTCTTCGAGTTCAAAATTTCCTTCACCTCCTCCTTTATCTTAACAGATACATTTATTACATCCAAAAGCTTCAGGTTCTCTACAACATCGCAAGAACTGCCTTTTCCTAGAACATCATTGAGTCTCTTGTATCTTTTATTTAAATCACTGAACTTGTCCTCGCATTGCTGCGGCGATACATGATGACCCCTTTCAACCATGAGTTTCGAAACACATTTCCACTTCCCTGCCTTATGCACCATAGATGATTTTCTTCTAACACCATCTAGACAATCAGAAGAAGCACCCTCATCAATATAGCAAACAGCATTAATCAGAAGCCTAACCATTTGTGGTGTCCATTTCACTCGCTGCCACAAGAACTCATCTTTCCCCTCGAAACAATCATCACATCCATCAGCACCACCTTGTTCATCAGAATAGTTCCAATTACCATCACTTTGTTTTTTGATTACTTTCATATTCTCGGGCGTGAATGGAAAAACATCTTGAATTTGGGAACCTTGCTGCTGGTAAAATAGTAGGTCTAACCCTAGTTCAACCTGCAATGACCCTAGTGAGTCTAAATAAGGAAATGACCAAGTCTGACCACCTGGAATCAGATTATTATCTGATGTTGGATTTCCTTCCATATTCTGTCAACGAAAGAAAAATCAGATCTTTTTAAAACCAAAATACAAGAAAAAAAAAATAATACAACTCTCAATCAAGCTTTTAAGGCCAAATTGACACAATTGGAAATTGAAAACCAGGCAAGGAAATGCCTGCTAACACAGGTAGGTCAATTAAAGCAAAACTTTGAGCAGATACAACAATTAAAACGAAATCCAACACCAAGATTCAGAAAATCTCAAACAAATTAACACCCAAATTGCATGCAGCATTGCCAAATGTAACCCCCAATTCGTTCATTGAAGCTAACAAACACAGTATTGGGATTCTTTTCAAACGGAAAAGACAGTTCTGAAGTAGAAGAAAGAGACTTATCTGGCACAAAAGCAGAGACCCATTTCGTCATATAAGCTTGTTCTTTTCCTCTCCTTATAAAGTTAAAAATGGCATCTTTTGGCTCCAAAGCTCTCCTTTTTTGTCATACGAACTTGCAGTTGTGCTTTACGACATGGATACTATTTGATTGAACTCAAAACGAGTATTTGGCATGGCTGGGTCAGGCCCGACCCGGTTATAGTGGACTGGGTTGAAAATATGAATCTTATTTGTAGGCCATGTTATCTATGGAGAAATTATTTTGATTTAAAATGAAATATTGAGTATCAAAGTGTTTTACAAAATAAATAAATAAATTTATTAATATTATAAAAAATTTAAAATTCCTAATATAGTGAATAAAAGAAATTACTTTTTTAAGATACGATAAATTTTACAGTGAAATAAAAGTTAGATTCACCAAAATTTAATTTTAAATAATATTGACCTGAAGTCGATATCAAATGAATCTGATTTTGAAGTGTCACCTGCCAAACTCTCTATCCCATGCCCTCTGTCACCGATCATTATTTGAAGTCGACATCAGGTGAATTCGACTTTAAACAATGTCATAAAAAACAAATAATAATCACGTGTCAATTATTATTTAAAGACGAATTCAGATGAATTCGACTTCACATTCATTGTAAAATGTGTAATATAGGGGTGATAATGAGCCTGACTAGCTCGCAAGCTCCTCGGGCTCGGCTCGAGTGAGCTTGACTCGGGCTCGGGTTCGACTCGAGACTTTAACGAGTCGAGACGAACCGATTCAAGCTCGGCTCGAAAAGCTTGTGAACAGTCTCAAAATAATTATATTATATATGCTACATATACACTAAAAGTAATCTCTTTAGCAAAAGAAAAACAATAAAATAAAATATGAGAAGTCTACTAAAAATAATTTAACTAAAATAAATAGGTATTTTTTTTATTTTGAGTCGAGCCGAGCCCGACGAGCTTCAAGCCTGAGCCGAGCCTAATAATATTATTCTCGAACCGAGCCCGAACTTAAAATTCCGAGCTCGTCGAGCCTAGAGCCCGAACCGAATATTTTCTCAAATCACTATACGGAAAAATTATAATATTTTTGAGATATTTTTATTTAAAAAATATATACAAACCAAATTATCTATTCGGTACATTTTCTTAACATTATGCCTATTCAAATAAATAACCATAAAACATGTTAAAGGAAACTTATTAACGTTGTATGGAATCACATGTTAAAGCTTAAACAGGGTTATGCCCTACAAAGTTCATACATTTGCTTTCTTCTTCTTGTTTAATTTGCATCAGCATACAGTGCTTTAATCTCTTCAACATCATCATAGCTGCCAAGGAAAACAGGAGACCGATCATGTATCTTCCCTGGAACCAAATCAAGCGCCTGAAAATCCATGGAAAAACAACAATTCATGAGGATTTTGTTGGCTTATATGAGTCGAATGGTATGGAACTCGATGCCGAGTCGAATTTTCTTCAAGGCAAGCAAATGTTTGTGGCATTACCCTTTGTTTTCCAGTGAAAGCTTGACCTCCAGCTTGCTCCATCAGGTATGACATTGGGAAGACTTCATACAGAAGACTATATTGGGAAAGAAGTTTGATTTTAATGGTCAGAATTGCAATGGAAAAATGAAGGTTTCGAAACAATGGTTTACCGTAGCTTTCCGTTGGGACTTTTCTTATCTGCAGGGTATAGGAAGATACCGCCGTAAAGCAGTGTCCGGTGGATGTCTGCAACCATGCTGCAATGGTGAATGCCATTAGTGGAAGCAAAGGAAAAGATTATGTAATCTCCAGTTGAAAATATTCGTGTTCGATGCTCACGTTTCGAGTCTGAGTAACATAACGAGAGCCTAATGGTAAATACCTTCCAATGTATCTAAGGGACCTTGGAGGTGAACCATCTGTAGGGAACTTGCATTTCTCCACAAACTTGGTAGTTGGCTCATCCCAATTCTTGGCATTTCCTTCATTTACTGAATAAATCTTTCCCTTTTCCGGCACCTTAATGTTGGGATGGGTTAATATGAACTCGCCGAGCGACGGATCAAGTGTGAAGCCGTTAACGCCACTCCCAGTACTCAGCACTAGCTGCATATCAGAAACAGAGGCCACTTTCTTTGTGTTTCAATTGTCAAAACAAAATTGATTTTAGGTTGCTGTAAATGCTGGTCTAGGTGATTGCTTTTACCGTGCAGGCACTTCCATACATGCAATAACCGGCCGCTACGAGGTTTTTTCCGGCTTGCAGTACATCATTGATCGTCGGATTGGCTTCATCTTTCACCAGATAAATCCCGAAAATCTGATTACAAGAGGGAAAATCAGACATCCATGTTTACTCATAAACCTGTTTACTATGAAGCAAAGAACAAGCTTACAGTTCCTATGGAAACACCACAGTCAATGTTTGAGGATCCATCCAATGGATCAAAAACAACAATGTATCTGCATATACAACACAATGTTAGCCTAGAGTTCGTAACCGATACTCGACTCTTCATCATGTTAGAGACATATTCAAACACGAATATTATGAATACAATCTTTTAAACACAATGGTGTCAGATTCTACATCCAACACTCATACAAGATGAGTATCAAACCTTCCACGCTTCGATGGATCGACGAATATAGCCTCTTCATTCTCCTCGGAAACCAAAATGCACTACACAAGATCACACATAAGATTATGCACTGATCTTCATTCAATCAAACAGATTAACAGATAGATTTTCAGGCTTACTGTTCTTCCACTGCTAATCAAAGCCTTAACAAAAACTTCATTTGAAAGCACATCCAGCTTCTTTTGCTCTTCACCCTAGAACACAGGAGAAACTCTAAATTCATACAATAGAAGATATATCGAAAACGGAAGCCACTAAGGGATTTAAATTGCGGTTGCAGCTGCGTTTTCGGTCTCATGATTTATCGCAGTTGAGGACATAAAATATGCTAGTATGGTCATTGCAGACCCCTATTTTCTGCAATAACAATTTCGGACATGCCTGATTAACAATGAAGGTATACCTGGATATTGGTCTCTCCTGCAAGTCCAAATAGCTTTGCAAGACCTGCCTGCACATACAGAACAATGACTTTGCAAGTGAAATCTGATATTCCAGAACTACAAAAACACCAAAATGAACACCAAAACGAAGATCAAAGAGTGTAAAATGACCTTGCTAACAGAAGAGCATACAAATTTGCAGCCAAGAACAATGTGATTGAGCAAGATGGTGAAATCTCCCCGAGATTCAGGGTACTTGGTTTGCTCATTCAGGACATGGCGAGTGATGGTCATCAAATCAGTCCTATGAGCATCCCCTTCATGATCCATGGCAAACCCTTTATTTTTCTCAACACAAAAATCAAATCTTTCCTCTCAAAATCGGATTAAAGCTTTCTTTTTTGGATCAAATGAAATGAAAAAAAAAAAGGTTAAAACTTGGAGAGCGAAGAACCCTTTTTTCTTCTGTTTATGTTGCGTAAGATTTGGGAGAATAAAGATATATAGCAGTAGTATTCCACGTTTTGAGGATAACAAGATGTGAAGTTAGATGATGAAAAACCTATATATATACATATATATATACATATATATAATCAACATCAACAACCTGGTTGGTCAATGGAGGATGAGACTGACACGTTGGGGCTGCGTTAATTACAATCTCACATGGCTGTGAGTCATCAAGAATCAAAAGTCAGCTCTTTTTAGTTTCAATCTATGCTGTTTCTGATGTTGCAAGGCCTTAACTTTTGATTAACAATGGCGGTTTGGGGTTCCGGTAATACGGGAGAGCATAAATCCGTTCTTAGTTAGGTTCGGTTTTGGTGAATGGTGATTTATTCGGTTTAGTATAAAAATATTGGAAAAAATATTAATTAATTTAATGATTAAAAGTATTTATATCATATTATTTTGTACAAATTTAAATTATTAATAATTTTTATTTAATTTTAAAATATAAAAATATTAACTTAATCATTTAATTATCCTTAGTATTCAATCGTATCTTAAAACTCGTGAAAAAAAATAAGTTATTTAAATTTTATAATGACAGATTAATATCAAGGGTTTAAATTATGACGATATTTGAGTGGTCTGAACTTTGTTATTTGTGAATAAAAAATATTGAATTAAAATAATTGTATTCGTATTAAACTTTTACAAAACTCAATTTAAATTAATCGATAATAATTATATGGTCAAACCCAAAAATTCATAATGGTATCTTTTTACATATTGTCATGGGTTTATTATTTTTTTCCCCAAAAAAATATCTGATAAGATATATAACGTCATTATTTATATATTCTAAGTATCATGAGTCAATTACACTCGTAATAATTCACTTGTTACGATTTTTCATCACATCTATCTTGCTCATTGATGTTCGATGTCTAAAATTATTTTTTTATATAAAATTAATATTATTATCTCTTTTCAGACCATATACTTCTAATAAGATCACGAGTTGATCGTATGAGTTTTCATTAAATCCTCGTTTATGTTAATAATTAATTGTATAAAAAATATCTATCATCTGAAACTAAAAATTAGGTAAACTAATCAAATGATCATTATATCTTTAAGATTTTATTAATTTAGTCATATTTATCTAAAAAAATGCATTTCAATCACCACCATTAAATGCTTAACTAGAGATGGGTACGGATTGGATTTTTAGCCCACCCGAACCCAATCCGAACACATATATCTTAAACCCAACTCCGATCTAACCTGAATATTTTTTTCTTCAAAAAATCCGACCCAACCCAACCCGAAAATAAATACCCTAAACTCCACTCCGACCTGACCCGACCTATAGAAAAAATAAATTTAGGGACTAAATTGTAAAAAAAATAATTTTTAGGGACTTAATTATAAAAAATATAATTTTAAGGACTAAATCATAAATAAAAAATTAATTTTAAGAACCTAATTATAAAAAATATATAAATAGAGGACCATTATTATAAATATCCCTAAAATATTTATGAAAAATTACATACTTAATCTTGAGTCGGATATTTTACATCCTAAACTTGAATCCGACCCGACTCGATACCATTTTAAAAAAATACTCTTCAATCCAAACCCAATTCTTAAAATATTTATGGTTAATTACATGATGATAAATGTCATGATTAAAGATAACATATAACACCCCGACCCGGATGTCACATTGGGCCTCCGGTCCAAACCTGTTTTTTAAAATTTCTTTCCAAAGCCCAATAATAAAATCAAATTCAAGTCCAAATATGATTCATAATATCTGATAAGTGTTTAATTCACTATCACTTTTTACACCTTTCATGGACAATAATCACTTAATCTACACCTACTTGGACTAAAGCATGTACTTAATGTGAGATATTTAAATATTCTGCTTTTGTAACTTATGAAGATGATATTTATAGACAATGCAGACTTTACGGCATCTTTTATGCAACTGTAGGAATATTCACTATCGCGGCAGTAAGTGTGGCCGAAGCAGAACCTGAGGCCGCGGCAGCAATTGAAGGACAAGTAACGATATTGTAGGCGACCTGAAGAGAAAAATGAGGTGAACGTTTCTGGACAAGCAGTGCAAGGATTGGAGCTGGGAAGCGAGCAGAAATCCCAAGTCAAAGGCCACGCGGAAAAGAATCCTTGTAGGAATAAACTTGGAAATAAAACAAATATTTTATTTATGTACTTGACTTGTGTTTTACTCCAAGTTGTATTCCTACTTAGGAAAGGTTTGCCCTAGGTCAAGCCTATATAAACCATAGTCGTCCAAGGAGAATAATCATAGAGAGCACAAGAGAAATTAGTTTAGAGTTTTCTTTGTTTCATTATGTTCTAAATTCTTTTAGGCTTAGGTGAAGGTTGTTTAGTATTTGTGAGAAGAGATTGAACTTTGTTTTCTTGTTCCAATGCAATAAAATATCAAGATTTGCTTATTCTTTGCTATTCATTGATCTTGCATTCAAGCTCGGGAGAAAAGTTTGTGAGAGATTTATTTGTCTAATGTCGGGAGAGTTAGGCTCACAAAAGGGATAAGTACGATATTTTTCTAGCTGGAAATTACTAACTCGGCCTAGGGATAGGTTAAAGTTTCAGCGGTTAAAAGAAGTGTGGGATTGGTTGGTGAGTATAATTGATTCACACCGAGAGGTATCATCAAGGACTGGTCATCAACAGTACTTCGGCTTAGGGATAAGCGGAGTCACCAAAGGACACTTTGTCGAATCTTGGTAAAGTCTACCCAAGAGCAAGAGATTGTCGCGACGGACGAACATCATCACTGTCGAGGCAATAAAACTGCAGTGCTGCCGAGGCAGTGTTGTGTGATTGCATTGGACAGAGACAAGTCAATTGAATCCACGATACAACACAATTGGATCATGGCCATCTTCTCATTTTGATTATTTTCTCTTTATTTAGTTTGTTTTATTATTCACGTTATTTAGTTTACTCCAACCCAAATCACTTGTGTTTTTATTTTAAGTCTTCTACAGAGCAAGAAGACGTAAGAAAGCATATTAAGTAGACCAATCCTTGTGGAGACGATATCCGATAATACTTATCACTTTATTACTTAAGACGTGTACACTTGCACTAATTGCGCACTCTTTTTACACGCAACAAAATCTATCCGAGTTAAAAACATAGCCCAAAATAATTTAAAGTAATCGGAGCTCCAAAATATTACAAACCGTTTAAAAACATTCGACTCGAATAAATAATAACAGAGATATTACATAGGGTTCGACAAAGTACTAGCCCACTAAATCTAATAATTGTACTCTGACAACACGGTCGATGCTGAAATCCAAACCTTGATGGTGCTCCACGGAACTGGCTTCACCTAACCTTAGCAAGCAACAGCAAAAACGTCCCTCCTTCCTTTCTAAGCTTTCTCCTTTCCAAAGTTTGTTGATGTCTCACAACCTTATTTCTCTACAAGAGAAAGATGAAGAATAGATTAACAACACCTTAGAGACGATTCACAAGGTTCAAGAACACAAAAAGATCAAGATCCAAGCTCTCCAAACTCAAACTCGGACTAAACCCTAAACCCCCTGATAAACCTTCATCTTCACCAAACCAACACATATTTACCTCTTTTAATAGATCCTTGATGACTCTAAAAATTTTACTTTTCCACCAAAACGAGATTCTACAGAAAACTCCCAAAGATCAAACATTTTCCTCAACTCTATTCTTACCAAAAATGATGAAGGAGGAGAGAAAGAGAAGGATGAGATCACTTCTGCAGAGAAATAAACCACATCCCTCTTATTCTCTCCACATTTTGATAATTACCAAAATGTCCCCACTAAACAAGGCCCAACACTCAACTCAACAAGTTTAAGGCCCAACAAGGCCCAAAACTACACAAATCGGGGCCCAAAACCGCAACCCAAACCCCTCGGTTTAACCCGACACTCGAATCTGAATCCGGGTTGTTACAACTCTCCCTTCCTTAAAGAAAATTTCGTCCTCGAAATTTATCTGTCAGGAAGAGATGAGGATACTGAGCTCTCATGTCTTTTTCTGCTTCTCACGTTGCCTCTTCGATTCCATGGTTTCTCCACAACACTTTTACCAAAGGTATACACTTATTCTGAAGCTCCTTAACTCCTCTATCCAAGATTCCGATAGGCCTTTCCTCGTAAGTCAAATCTGCATTGACTTCGATTTCCTCAGGTTGAACCACATGCGAAGGATCGGAACGATAGCGCCTCAACATAGACACATGGAACACATCGTGTGTACGTGCTAACTCTGGAGGTAAAGCTAGCCGATAAGCTACCGGTCCAACCCTCTAAAGAACCTCATAAGGTCCGATATACCTTAGACTCAACTTTCCCTTGCGACCAAACCGGATGATTCCTTTCCACGGAGATACCTTGAGAAATACTTTCTCACCAAGCTCATACTCGATGTGCTTACGCTTCTTATTCGCATAAGCTTTCTGTCTGTCAAAAGCTGCTTGCAACCTTTCCTTTATGATCTGAACCTTCTCCTCGGTTTCCTTAACAAGCTCCGAACCCATTATCTTTTTTAGTAATATTATACTTTCAATATGGTATAAGTTATTTTAATTCTTAAAATATTATACTTTCAATAGTAATATTAAAATCGGATTCATTAGAATTGGATTTTGAATAGTAATTTATTTTTTTAGATTAAGAATTGAAGTCGTGAGCAAGAGGCTCCGATTTTAAAAAATAAAAACTCTAAAAAAAACATTAACATCAATAATAGACTTCGACTTTGAACAATATTTTTATTTTGAAGAAGTGTAAAGCAAGGTCCTATTATAGAAGATTCGTTAAGCAATCGAATCGCTTCTAAACTATCAGATTTCACAATAATTGAAATCACATCCATTCCAATCATACATTTCATCCCCTCATAAATGGTTCATAATTTAGATTCTAAGACCGAACATTTTTCGATTAGCTTTGCAAAACCAATGATTCATTTTTAAGTTGTATCACATACCACACCTCCGCATGAAGATAGTTCATCCGACAGTCTTTTCGCGTCATCCACATTAAGTTTCCAAACGTCAGATTCAGGCGAATTTCAACCTATCGATTGTCTATGGATATTGTTGCTGATAGGTTATCTAAGCTTTATGTTGCTGATAGTTATAACCCACGTATTTTTTTTTCATTCCCTCCTGATGAGGTGATATCTTTATTACATGACGATGTTGATACTAATTTTGTACTCACATCGAGTTTGAATAATTAATAAGATTATTATCCCTATTTTATCAAAAAAATATTTTTATTTTTTAATTTGATCATTGTTCATGATTGCGACAAACGACTATTTACCCGAAATAATTAACCTAAAATGATTAACCTAGCAAGAACCCTCTAAACCAAGTGGTTAAAGGAACAGTTGATCTTCCTAGAGGTCACGGGTTCGAGCACCAGCGATGCCAGCAGAGTGATTGAGCGATCAATGTCAAATGGTAGAGATTATATTCTAGAACAGATACTACTTGTAATCACTATTAGCTTATTCAAAAAAAATCACTATTAGCTTATTCAAAAAAAAATGATTAACCTAAAATATTCAAACTCGAAATAATTAAAATTTATCAAATCCAAAATGACTTACCCGACCCAAAACCATCCGGTCCGTGTTCCAGTCCAAACTTTGATCTTTGTAGACCTTAACACACTTTATAACTTGGCTAAACCGAGGTCTTCACTCCATACGGCGGCTCCGGTTAGCAATCGAGCGTCGATACTTCAATTCAGCCGCTCAAAATACTATATTTCCATAACAAAAGACAAGGCTGACAAGGTCAAGGAGGCAAGCAGCTGGCGGCAATGGTTGTCTCTCTTCAACCTGGACTCGCCCTTTGTTTTCAATCACTAGTTTGATCCAGAAACCATAACTCTCTCCTTCAGCATTTTCATGGGAACAACAAAGCTTACCCAAGCACTCCTCAAAAACAAAAAAAACCCAGAGCTAGCATGGCAACTCTTCAAGCGGATTCAATCTTCACAATCCAATCCGTCTGTTCTTTCATCAGTACCCACCATTGCCCGTATCCTTATCCGTTCCAAAATGCTCCCGGAAATTGATCAACTTCACCGCCTCCTCTTATCCTCACAACCCCAGCAAAATTCGCTCCGTTCCCTCATTTCCCTTGTCAATCTATTAGCTAAATCTGGTTTCTTTGATAAAGCCTTTTCCCAGTTTCAGTCCATTCGAACAAACTTCCCACAAAACCCGCCTTCCATTTGTTTGTACAATGTTATCTTTGGATGTTGCATTAAAGAACGACGTTCGGATTGTGTGTTTTGGTTGTATAAAGATATGGTTTTTGCCGGTGTTTCTCCACAGACTTATACTTTTAATCTTTTGATTTGTGGGTTATGTGATTTGGGTCATTTGGAGGACGCCCGAGAGTTGTTTGATAAAATGCCTGAGAAAGGTTGCCTGCCGAATGAGTTTAGTTTTGGGATTTTGGTTCGTGGGTATTGCAGGTTCGGCCTTGCTAATAAAGGGGTGGAGCTTTTGGATGAGATGAAAAGGTTTAGGATTTTGCCAAATAGAGTTGTGTATAATACATTGATCTCGAGTTTCTGTAAGGAAGGTGGAACTGATGATGCGGAAAAATTGGTAGAAAGAATGAGGGAGGATGGATTGTTTCCTGATGTTGTGACATTCAATGCTAGAATATCCGCTCTTTGTAAAGCGGGTAAAGTTCTTGAAGCATCAAGGATTTTTAGGGATATGCAAATAGATGAAGTGTTGGGGCTACCTCGGCCTAATGTTATAACCTATAATCTAATGCTTGAAGGGTTCTGTAAGCAAGGGATGCTGGTGGAAGCAAAGAACTTGGTTGAGTCCATGGAGAAAATTGGTGATTTGATGAATTTAGAGAGTTATAATATTTGGTTGTTGGGGTTGCTAAGAAATGGAAAGTTGGTAGAGGCTCAACTGGTACTTAAAGACATGGTAAATAAAGGTCTGGAGCCTAACATTTACTCGTATAACATTGTGATGGATGGCCTTTGCAAGAATGGGATGCTTTCGGATGCAAGAAAGGTGATGGGTTTTATCATGAG
This sequence comes from Abelmoschus esculentus, assembly GCA_035048815.1. Classification (NCBI taxonomy): domain Eukaryota; kingdom Viridiplantae; phylum Streptophyta; class Magnoliopsida; order Malvales; family Malvaceae; genus Abelmoschus; species Abelmoschus esculentus. Next base: position 785,421 of record JAUCBN010000030.1, read on the forward strand.
GAGTGGTCTTTCTCCTGATACAATAACTTACAGCACTTTACTGCATGGCTACTGTCGTAAAGGGAAGCTATCTGAAGCAAATGATATTCTAAATGAGATGATGAGAAATGGTTGTGTCCCTAATACTTATACTTGCAATATTTTGCTGCATAGCTTGTGGGAAGAAGGTAAAATATTAGAGGCAGAAGAGTTATTGCAAAAGATGAATGAAAAAGGTTATGGTGTGGATACTGTGACCTGCAATATTGTAATTGCTGGTTTGTGTAAAAGTGGGAAGTTGGAAAAAGCTATTGAAATTGCCAATGAGATGTGGACGCATGGAAGTGCTGCTCTAGGAAACCTTGGAAACTCATTTATTGGCCTAGTTGATGATGTTAGCTGTAGCATGAAATGTACTCCTGACTTGGTTACATATTCTATCCTAATCAGTGCTCTATGCAAGGCGGGAAGGATAGATGAGGCTAAAAAGAAATTCAAAGAGATGATGGGTAAAAACTTGCAACCTGATGCGGTTATTTTTGATACTTTCATCCATATTTTCTGCAAAGAAGGAAAGATCTCTTCTGCATTTCGTATTCTCAAAGATATGGAGAAAAACGGATGTAATAAGAGCATACAGACTTATAATTCATTGATACTAGGCCTAGGAATTAAAAATCAAATATTTGAGATTTATGGACTAGTCAATGAGATGAGAGAAAGAGGGATTACTCCTAATGTTTGCACATACAATAATATTATTCGATCTCTTTGCAAAATCGGGAAAATCCAGGACACAACACCTATCTTGGATGATATGCTGCAAATGGGTATAAACCCTAATATTTCTTCCTTCAGGATGTTAATAGAAGCTTTCTGCAAGGCATGTGATTTGGGAGTAGCAAAGGAGTTATTCGAGATTGCTCTAAGTATATGTGGCCACAAGGAAGCCTTGTATAGTTTAATGTTCAACGAGTTGCTTGCGGGAGGGCAAGTGTCAGAAGCTAAAGTTGTATTTGAAGCTGCCATAGATAAATCTTTTCATCTGGGTAATTTCCTTTATAAGGATCTCATTGAAAAACTTTGTAAAGATGGGAAGTTAGAGGAAGCTAGTGGTATTTTGCACAAGTTGATTGTCAAAGGATACAGCTTTGATCCTGCATCATTTATGCCTGTGGTTGATGAGTTGGGTAAAAAGGGAGACAAGCACGAGGCTGATGAACTTGCAGAAAAGATGTTGGAGATGGCTTCAGATGGTAGAGTGGAAAACAAGATATCTCGAAAAGCAAAGGAAACAATCCATAGAAAAGAAACAAAGTATGGTGGCGATGACTGGCAAACAATAGTGCACAGGTATGACAAATAGAAATTTCGTTTTCTGCCTTTTTTTTTTCTTTGGTTCTGTTGATCTTAGGAATGTTTGGTGCTCTGTATATTATTTGGTGTACTTGATGTAGCTTCTATTAAATATTCTTTTACAGAGATGATGGTAGTGGAATCGCTTTGAAATGCCTTAAACGAGTACAGAAAGGTTGGGGTCAGGGAAGCATACCAAGTTTGCGACCCCAGAAAAATGAACTTGATTACTGGTGAAGTTGGTGGTTTAAGTTCCCCTTTGGCTGAAGATAGGTGTGAGGGTTAATTCATGGAGGATTTCCTACACGGTGCACTCATGCAAGATATTCATTTTAGTTTCGTGGGCTTCGGAAGCCATGATTGCAGGGGAATGATGCAGAGTAAGTGGTGAAGTACCTGCTCCCTAAGTGCACCCTGTTTCTGTATTTCTTCAGATGGATAGCAATACTTTGAGCTGAATGCTTGAGTTTCTTTGTACAGCTCTGTATCCATGGTGAAGGTTGTTTACTTCCCCGATGTTCTCTCGTCGATGCTCGAGTTTACAGTACAGCTCTTGAATCTTGCTCCACATTGCATTCAAATTTTCAACTTGCTAATTTATTAGGACTGTATTACTACAATGGATAGAATTTCATCCTCTTTGTGTTTAGAGTCTGATGTAAACAGGAAGTGAATAAAGCCAGTTGCCATGTATTATAACCATGTAAGGATATTGTAAAAAATTCGGAAATCTCACTCTCAAACATTGTTTCAAACTCTTACCCATTTTCGTCTTTTGTTGTTTTATGGAGTCCGTTTTTCGGTATATTGTTTACTTTGTGTCGATAAAGTTTTTTTATCATTTAAAACTCGGAGAAATTCCTACATTTTTTAATAAATAAACGTTGTCAAAGAAATTAACGGAAGAGTGACAAAACTTTTAATGTCTAAACTTAAGTGAGTAAATTGAACGTTTTTAAATTTTAGTGACCAAAATAAGTTTAAAAGTAAAGTTCAATGATAATTTACGTAATTTACCCTAAACAAAAAGAAAGAATAGGGACTAAATTAAAAAATACTACTAAGTATAGGGACTAAACATCCTTGTATCCCAAAATCAAAGCACCATCGCGGCTAATATTAAGGATGTTCAAAATTATCTGACCTGATTAAACCGACCCGACAACCCAAAACAAAAATATCAGGTAATTTTCGAAAAAATACCCAACCTGAGAATTATTGGGTCGGGCTTGAGACGAAAATTAAATTATCCGGGTACCCGACCTGACTAGTTTTATTATATATATATTTTTTAGTTTTAAATTATATTTTTGTTCTAAATTTCTTTAATATTTATACCTAAAATTAAATTTAAATCTCTACATTAGTTTTATGTTTGTATTATATACTTTTAAATTTTAAAAATTTTAAATATATTTTTATTAATTTATTAATATCAGAAGAAAAAATGAGATAATATATTTAATGTCATTTAGGGATAAAATTCAATAAATATAAATGTATATAAATTTAAATATTCTAAAATTAATTTTAAATCAATCATTTTTATGTTTCGTTGTGTATTTAAAAATTTATACATTTAATATGTAATTTTTTATTTTTTAAAATATAAAAATAATTATTATAAATCAGATACCCGTTATCTGATTAATCGGGTACCCAATAACGGGTATTTAATTTAAATAAACCAGAACACGTGCCGATTTTTATTACCCAAAAGAATTAGGTACTCAGTTTTTTGAGTACCCGAAAACCGAGTACCCGGTAACGAATAGCTCATATGGGCAGTGGACGAGGGAGCTGGTTTGATATCTTCTCGGTTAAGTAAAAAGCGTCGCGCTATATAACTTGGACAGAACTTGCGGCATCTCACTTCACCTAGTGCATGGCAACCGAGCCACGACTCGCTTGAATCGCCTTCCGCCCATGCCCTCTCGCGCGCTCAGATCGATCGAAAACCCTCAAATAGCAAAACTAGTCTCCCATTTGAAACAATTGAACAATATTTGGGTAAATTACGTTATCGTAACCAAAGGTTTAGAATGTTTGTAATTACATCACTTAAATAAAATACTTTCATTTTTCTAGGTGTTGGATTTTAAAAAAAAGTCTAAGATCAAATATTAGGATTTGGGAATGAACGAGGGTTAATATAGGATCCATCGAAAGACCTAAATTTTATGATCGGGATATTGGTGAGAATAGGAGGGGTAAAAAAAAGGATAAAACAAAATTCTATCAAAATTAAAATGATATTTTATATTAAAGTGATAATATATATGAGTTTTTTTTGACAAAAATAAGACGTTGAATAGTACTTTACAAAAATTGATAGTTATAATATCAAAACAATAACAATAACGTGTACATAATTAGATACTAAATATATTGTTTTTTCTATATACTACATGCGGGTGACCAAACAAGAACAAAAACAAAGATTAGGGACTAAATCAAGAAAGATTACTAAGTACAGGGACTAAACATCTCTGTATCCCGCAGTCAAAGTAACATTGCGGCTGGTATGTTGTCCGGCCGGCGATCGAGCTGGTTTGAGATTTTCTGTGTTAAAACCAAAGGGTCGCGCAATGACTTGAGCCACAAGCTACAACTTTCGGCACTGACTCTCGCTAGTCGCTACCGAGCGATGCCCTCTCTGTTTGACCACGTTTATGAAGTATATTTGGCTGTTAATAAATCCAGCATCGAGCTTTCACGCTATGTCTGGCGCGATCAGATGTCATGACAAACAGTCTAGAATTCGAACCAATGTCAAAACAGTTTGTATTGTTCTCGCGACAATCAAAACATATTCAAGCACTCATCTTCTTTCATTGCTCGAGTAACCAGACCAACTTCACCTATAAATATACACACCCACGGTTTGTTTTAGAACTACAATCACATTCCAATCTTCTGATATCTCAGTTTGAGAGAAAAGGGAAAAACAAAGTTTTTATTTTTGTTGCTGAAGAAATGGCATCAATCGGGGAAGTTAATCTGACAAAATGCCACAAAACGCAGTGGATATTTGTTGATCCTAACCGTACTCTTCCTGATGGTCCGATGACTTTAGAGGTTTGGGACGGATCTGTTAAGTGGGATTTTAAATGCAACAGGGAAAGAGGTGACAAATACTGCATCAGAGGCAAAGACTGGGAGCTTTTCTTTCTAAAGAATAATGGCGCTATGCTCACTCTTTATGACAAGGAAGACGATGAGGACTTCTATAGAATCCGAGTGAGACGTTAATGTTTCTGGTTTGCAGATCTTTGTTCATCAGGCAGCATTCTGTAAGGGTGTAGAATTGAAGTTTATATTTCTCTTTTTTCTTTCTTTCTTTCATAGAAAAATCATGCATGTTTCTGAGATTTGTAACTTTGTCAAGGCAGTATGCTTCTTTTGCTGCTGCACTGTCCAGGTCTTGTAATCCTTGAGGTTATCAATAAAAGTTTTATTGGTTCTGAATTACACAGCTTTAATGGGATATACAATTAAATTGGAAACCTTACAAAGGAAGAACAAAAATCACAAACTTAGAAACATTCTTTTTAAAACTTTTATAAATTAGAAAAAAGAACAGTAATTCAATGTGTATGTACATAAGCAAAGTGCAAAAGATGAAATGATCCAAAGTATGTATGCATAAAGCCTATATCAACAACTTCAAGTTCTTGGGTATCATATCGAAATGCGGTGGATGTTTCTTGATCCTTTTAAAGCATCCTTACATGGGAGAGTTTCTCGGTTAAAATTAAACAAAAGCATCAAATTTCAAGGAATTACAGCCCCGGATTTCCCAAAAGTCTCTCGACAGCAGCATGGATGTTTCCGGCAGTAGCTCGTAGTGCTCTGATATTCTCTTGTGTATCGTAGAAACCCATTTCTTGGAGTTGTGATAATTGTGTAGCATACAGTTCTTCTGGGGGAACTAATATTCCAATGAAGATGTCTTTAGTAGCAAATAAAACAAAAATCTTTGTAAAGATATAATAACAATGCAGTAATGCTTACCATCCGGTTGGTTGGGGACACCCAGGCCACCAGCACCTAGTCCGCTAAACATATTCATCAGCAAGTCAAGATTAGTAGTTCCTGGTGCTGCTGAAAATGCAATCAAAAGGGTAAAAACATACATCCAGTTGAAAGAGCTGGTAAAGGAAGATAGCAAAGCAAACTAATGAAAGCCCTGGGCAGAGTTTGTGGAAGTAATCTTCATCCCCCTTTTTTGAGAATTAACTAATGTTCGGAATGGTTTTAATTTGTACCTGTAGTACCACCAGTCTGTGCTGAATCCCTGTAAGAAAGCCAAATGAGGTTAAAAAAACAAAGATAATCATCACTCCATTTTGTAATCATGTTCTGCCCGAATTACTATAAAAAATTTGATTCTATTTTTAAATCCCTCAAATGGTCCAAACAGAACCAAGAATTAACGAAGAACAGTTCAAGATATCCATCTTCAATCAAAGAACCAGATGGGATTTAAGCCTCTTTAGAAAACAATTTTGATATTTGTAACCACAGAGTGTATAAATCTTTGGACAACCTTGAAGGCAAGAGTATCACTTACTGGGTTGATTGTTGTCGATTGAGAGACACAAGGGACTGTTGTAAAGCTAGCATTTGCTGCAAGAAATAAAAGGAAAAGAGGGGAAAGGTTAATATAGGTGATTTCACTGTCAAAACTCAAAACAGTACTTGAAAAAACAGAAAATAATCCGATATTATAAAGTAAGGTAGCCTTAACAAATCAGCTACGGTGAGCTTATTATATAAAGAAAGATATATTGATGGAAAACCATATCAAGTTATGTAAGCTTTTAGCATTTATCAAGAGAGAATTCAGTTACACTTATGTCCGAACATACTTGCATTGTCTCAGGGGAAAACATCTGACGAAGTACTTCAGGGTTTTGCATCATTTCTCTCAATTGAGGGTTCAAATCAAACATACTACGTAGTTGGGGGTTTTGATTGATAATCTAAAAAGTAAAAAACAGATTGTTAACAAACTAAAAATTAACAAATGAAAATCTCTTGACTAAGGTGATTCCTCAAAATACCTGACTCATATATTGGGGATTAGACATTATGCTCTGCATCATTTGTGATATTGCTGGGTTTTGCAATAACTGAGTCAATTGAGAAGCATCTGGCATTCCATTCATCATTGGAGGCAGATCTGGAAGTCCAAGGCCTCCCATACCACCAATACCTGGTGTCCTGGCATCCGCGACAGGATTTGGCCTTGCAGTAGTGTTGGTCTGGGTCCCCCCTGACAATTTACAGCACATGGTAATTCATCAGGAAATCAGGATCTAAAACACAGATACAGCAATCTCATCAAAATACTTAGACCAATAGCTTTAAGGATCATGCTTTCATAATTTTCCTCATCAATCGAGGACATTGGAATTAGTCTACCATTCGTCTCAGTAGCATGTGCATAAAATATAAAAATGTGCGGACAAAAGAGTATAGCTATACAAGACAGAAAAGATGCTTCAATGAAGTATAGAATACTTACCACCAACAGCAGTGTTGCTCCAAGGGTTAGGGAGAGGATTTGTGTTTGGGGAAGTTTGTCCCTGAGCAGTTTCAGAATTAGTTGTAGAAGTGTTAATAGTTGAGTTTCTAGCTTGAGGACCACCTTGATTACCCAATAAAGCAGCGAATGGGTTTGAGCCCGGATTATTTTCATTATTTCCGCCCATAGTTGTAGCATTCAAAAATGGCTCCTGTACATTTTCATACATACGCCTAAGCATGTTAAATCCTTCAGGAGAGGCTTCAATATTACTCATAGCCCTGTCAGTGTTTCGCATCATTTCGCGCATGAGTTCAGGGTTTCTTGCAGCTTCCAATGTCTGCCGGAGAATGCTAGGATCATTAAGTATATGGCCAAGCTCTGGATTCCGATCAATAATTTCACGCATTTGCGGATTGCTCATAATCAAACTGCGCATCAACTCCGGGTTATTCATCAAACTTTGAATAGCAGGTGTATTCATTATTTCCCTCATCATGTTGGGATTTTGGGTCAGTTGTTGTTGTACTTGTTCAAATTCAGGAAGTCCGGATCCAAACAAACCTAAACCTCCTCCACCACCACCACCACCAAGTGGACTAAGTCCAGGGAATAAGGATGCTCTTAGACCAGCACCTTCATTTGAACCAATACCCCGAGTTACCCCTGGTGCAGTATTATCCACTGCAACATTTGTTGTAGCCGGAGGAGGTGCAGATGAAGATGGGGCAAAACCACGAACCAGGTGAACGGTATGATCAGCTTGCAAACCTTCAATAAGGAGAAGGTCAAGTGATTAAAGGATGAATAGTATTATATTAATGCCTTTCAATATCAATGATCATGTCACAATTTTTGGTAACTTCAGGTTAAACAATCAAATATATATCCATCTAAACCAGCTCAACAAAATCAATACCAAATCACCCAAACCAGCACATTCTCAAGTAAAACCTAAATATCCATTCAAAGAAAAATCAAGTATTTTCCTCCTAGTTTCAAACCTTATTACCAGAACAATTTTTCTTCTAGAAAACCCACCGTTCTCTAACAATTTTCTTATAACACAATCAAAAAAGGAAACACCCTGAAATTATAAGGTTAAAAAAACATTTTTCCCCTAGAGGGAATTAAAGCGTACCATAAGTTTGAAGGGATTGGTCGTCCTTCAAGATTCGCCCTTTATAAATCAATCGTTGTTGATCAGCTGGGATATCGCAATTCTGAGCCAAAAGAGTTTTGAAAGATCCAACGCTCGACTCTAGGGTGGCCCTCACCGCGAATTTTGTGCCGTTCGAACAGCGGATATTAACCATCACTCCCTCTTCTTCTCCCCCTCCATTGCCACCGAGTCGTGACTCACTCGAATTGCCTTCCGCACCCATATTCTCCCTCTCTCAAATCGATCAAAATCCCTAGAGAGAAAAAAGAATTACCTTTTCCTCTTTTTGTAGATTTGTGTTTCTTCTCTTTCTTTTCCTTTTCCTATTTAGAGTTGAAATTAATTTCTGAAAAATAATTGAAAATGGGGGAAATTTGTAAAAATGAATCGTAAAAAACAAGGGATTTTAGATTTTGAGAAAATTGGGGATTTTAACAGAGCAGAGCTTTGTTCGGGTTTGTGTAAGACGCCATAATGCTTGTAGTATTCTTATTATGGATGAGCAAAACTCGACTCGATTCGAAAAAATCGAATAACTCGATTCGAGACGAAAATACTCGACTTGTTTTGACTCGACTCGAAATTTTATAGACTCGACTCGAAAAAATTTCAAATAAAGTTTGAGTTGTAAAATGGAAATTCGAATAACTCGAAATTTTTAATAATTAAAGGATTAATTTTTAAATTTGAGATGAATCTCTCAAATTTTTATGATATATACACATTGATATATAAAAATATAAAGAAATATTGCTACATATGAAAAAAATATATATGTACATATCTTATATGATTAGAGAAAATCGTTTAAATTGAAAACAAATTATGCTATAACATGATAATAATTACAATTAAATATTTATAGGAACTCGAAAACTTGATTCGATTCGACTCGACTCAAATTTCTTAAACTTGACTCGAACCGAAAAAATTTCAAATAAAGTTTGAGTTGTAAAATATGACTCGTCAACTCCAATAACTCAAAATTTTTTGACTCAAATCGACTCGACTCGATTAAATACTCACCCCTAATTCTTATGAGATTATTATCAGTATTATTGGTATGCTTATATTTTAATTAAGGGATAATTATATATTGATATTTTATTTTTTATTTAGTATTGTATTTTTTTAATAAAATAATATTAAATGATATGTTTTATTTTTATTTTATAATTTATCATTAAAAAAATAATAATATATTGATTAAAAAATCACACGTGACAAGCTATCGTATCATTCTTTTTTCTTAGTTTGCATTTCACGTTGATTAAAATTATAAAAAGTCACATGCGACAAGCTATAACATCACATGTGTCACGTTGATAGTTTGTCTTATGTGATTTTTTTATCCTAGCCTATATATTGTTGATTTTTTTAATAGTGGGTATCAAAATAAAATATAAAAAATTTGAAATACAAAAAAAAAAAAAATAGAAATATAAATATATAATTATCCCTTTAATTAATAGGGTTATTTTTAAATTTCGAATATATTTTTTAATAAAAATATAACATATTCTCCTATTTAGATTTCAACCTCCTATGAATTGAATGGGGTTTTAAGTTAAATTAATTATGGTCGAATTAATTAAAATTTTAAATTTTTTGGATATTTTTTTTGTCAAATTTAGGTAGAGTCATTTAAGGTTTTAGACATTTAGGATTTAGAATATTTTGTTCATCTCATATTCAAATCAATTTCGAATATCGATTAATTTACGAGCTCAAACGTCTAATCTTGAAAATGTTAGAATATCTATTTCTTTAATAAATATACAAAAAAATATAAATAAATAAAAATATAATTATATCATTTAAATTCAAATCTAAATTTATTTATTTTTTGAAAGACACAAATACAATATTCAATTTAATTAATAGTTTTTTATATATTTAAAAAGACTTCGAAGAATCATATCTCGTATCCATGTCTGAATAATCATCGAACAAAAATGTCACACATACTTGGAAAATAAGATTCAAAACAATATATAAAAGGATAAATTACTTCAGTATCCACAAAATTATATGAACGTACCTATTTTGGTCACTAAATTATCGAACTCGTCAATCAGACCACTAAACTTATTAAATTGATTTATTTTAACCGTCGTCGTTAAAACGAACTTTATTTCATACACTGTAACAGTGTTATAATCAGCCTTAAATTGCAATAATAATAATAATAGTAAGTATTGTTTATAATGAGGGTGAAATCTTAATTATTTCGAGGAAAAAACCATTGAGGGAGAAGAAGCAAATCAGTCTAGCTTAGCTAGGACTGCATCAACAACTTCTTGAGTAGTGCTAACTCCGCCGAGATCTTTAGTTCGATACCGGCCCTCTAAGATTACTCGTTTCACTGCATTTTCGAGTCGATCGGCGAATGAAGGGAACTGGAGATGTCTCAACATCATGGCAGAGGAGAGAAGCAATGCCACTGGATTCGCCTTCTTTTGCTCTACTATCGATTCTTTTCCCACGTTCCCCGCCGAAGCACCTTGCTCGAACACGGCATATTCAGCTCCCACATTGCCTACAGTAAAAGAGCATTGTTTAACGAAAGCGAAAATGATCACACTACGCACCAATGCATGTTAGTGGGAATCGGAACACATTATCGAGTAATCTTATACCTCCAGGCATGACACCGGTGCCTCCAGCTATACCAGCAGCCGTATTTGCAACAAGATTTCCATAAAGGTTAGGAGTAACCTAAACATAAACACAAACACGAACACAAAGGTTAAACCACCGGAAAAACAACATAAATGGGACAATGATCTCTTCTGTACAAATTGTGGTTGGTATGGGTCATAAAGATGCCAAAACCCGTACATCACCGATGCAAAGTCGAGAAATTTTGTAGTCTATGACTATCTCTATCTTCATGTTGAACTAGTTCAAGACATTGTATGCATCACAACAACAATACACATAATGCTGGCCTGATAACATCACACAATCAAAAAGAATTTCATAGGATTGTACTGTCAGATGTTAATATATACCTATGTTATTTGGACTCGAACGGGAGAGTCGGAAAATTTTGTTCAAAGTCAGATGTTAATATATGCCTATGTTATCAAAAAGATGCCAAAAACCGTACATCAGCGATCCAAAGTCGAGAAATTTTGTAGTCTATGACTATCTGTATCTTCATGTTGAACTAGTTCAAGACATTGTATGAATCACAGCAATAATACACCTATAACATCGGCCTGGTAATATCACACAATCAAAAAGAATTTCATAGGTTGTATTGTCAAATATTAATATATACGTACGTTATTTGGACTCGAACGGGAGAGTCGGATATATGGGCATACATATAAGTTAGCAAGGGAAGACCATATATGGAAGAAATGCTAAAAGCTCTAAGAGAACTAAGTTTCAACAATCAATCTATATTTCTATCCCACATCCAATCCAATTCTCACTCCTTTGATCAAGCCGGTTGAGAGTTCGATTTTGATAAGTAAATCGAGCTAGTGCAGAAAGATTATTGAAGCAAAGCAGCACTGCTCTCGATATGGGTATGTTCGATTTTGCTAAGGTTTCCCACAGATATAAAAGGGTCCTTCAAAGGCCATATCTTTATACTTGTTTTTCCGAATATGATTCGAACACATCTAACAACATTGTCTACTAGAAGGGGAAAATCGAATTTAAAACACCTAATTAGCTAATCACATGTGCAATATCATCATTCCAAAACATCAATGACTAAACAATCTATAGTTCTATACCACTTCCAATTCTCACTCCTTTGATCAAACTGGTTGAGAGTTCGATTTCAATAAGAAAATCGAGCTAGTGCAGAAAGGTTATTGAAGCTAAGCAGCACTGCTCTCGATATGGGTGTGTTCGATTTTGCTAAGGTTTCCCACATATTTAAAAGGGTCCTTCAAAGGCCATATCTTTATGCTTGTTTCCGAATATGCTTCGAACACATCCAACAACATCATATATCAGAAGGGAAGATCGAATTTAAAACACCTAATTAGCTAATCATATGTGCAATATCATCATTCAAAAACATCAATGACTACCAAGCAAAGGAGTTCATTCTAAAAGATTATCTGTAACATATCACATATGACATACCATGACATCGAATTGCTCCGGTTTCGAAACAAGTTGCATACAACAATTGTCCACAATGATTTCATTGTACTTGATACTCGGATACTTAGTGGCAACTTCACGGCAAGACTCCAAGAACAATCCATCAGCAAGTTTCATAATGTTGGCCTTATGAACAGCAGTAACCTTCTTTCGATTGTTCAAATAAGCATATTCGAATGCGTATTTCGCAATCCGTTCGGAACAGAACTTGGTTATAACCTAACAAAAATACCAACAGAAACAAAACCACACAAAATATTCAATCTTTCATAAAAGCAATTGAATTCCACTTAGTTAATTTACCTTAAGGCTCTCAACAACGCCAGGCACGACCTCGTGTTCGAGACCGGAGTATTCGCCTTCAGTGTTCTCCCTTATCACAACGATATCCACGTTCTCATGTCTGGTCGGCAGCCCCGGCAAGTTACAACAATTAACCAGAGAAGCGTATAGATCCAGTTCTTTTCTCAATTGCATATTCAATGAACTGACTCCGCCTCCCATGGGTGTTTTCAACCCGCCTTTCAGACAAACCTTGTTCTTCCTAATCGAATCCATCACTTCCGGCGGCACCTGCTTCATGTCGCCGTGGACGTCGTACTTCTCGAAGTACACCGGCGCGTGCATCGCTTCCATCACTTGCTCCACCGCGTTCGTCACCAGAGGTCCGATCCCGTCTCCTGGGATTAGAGTCACGGGTCTCGGGGCACCATCTCCCGGCCGGGGCATGTACGTCACGGTTCGGGATTGGGTTTTTCCGGCTATAAGGGTTCTCAGTAGAGGAAAGGATCTCCGTGACGTGGCCATCTTCGGGGTGGCGGAGCTTTGAGATCTCGGAGTTGTTGACGGTCCAAATTAGGATTTCAAAGTCGGAGAAAGTAGAAAATTAAACTTAAACTTGAGTTGCAGAAAGTTCCATTGACGACGACAAGTGGAAGAATGGTAAAGGTAGATAAAAGTGGTAAATTTGCAAACTAGTCCTTGTATTTTAAAGATTCTATGTTTTCGACACGTAGCTTTTATAGACCCTTACTTTGCGGGCTGACGTATATTGACCAAGACAATCTACTAAGCTTTTGACTTTTCCCCCATTTATCATAATATTTTTAGTTCGAGTCTATTTCGAATTTAGATCATTTCGTGTTCGTATTACTTTGGACCATTCGAGTTTGTTAGCCAAATTATCGTAAATTCAGGTTCGGATTCAGATTGTGTCAAATTTGATTCATTTTAAGTTTAATTAGACGTATCTAATTTATTAACTTATTATGATCAAATTAAGATAGATCAAATCCGAATATGAGTTAAACAAATAAAATTTAAATAGAGTGAATATAAATACTAATGGGTTTATATTTAACTAATACTATCGTTTTTATTAAAAAAAACTAATATTATTATTTTTTAAATCAACGATATTATATTTATTGGCTGATTAATTCGACTCAAATATCGTAGAGGTTTAGTGAGTCAATTATTAAAATAATACTTGAATTTAATCCAGATTTACATTTAAATATTATAAAATAATACAAATATTTAAAAATTAGGAATTATTGACAGACAATTTTTTAATAATTGACAAACAAATTAGGATTTTAGTGAAAAAGACAGGAGTCCTGAAATTGCTATTGTCGACAAGTAGGAGGAAATAAAGAGATAAATGATAATTTTGTAATTTTAGCCCTTTCATTTTAGGGATTTTATGTTTTGGACAAGAGATTTTATAAACCTTTTAATTCATGGACTGATTAGTAATACTAATACTAGGGATGAGAAAAACTCGATTCGACTCTAAAAAATTAAATAATTTGACTCGATTCGAGATGAAAATACTCGACTCAAAATTCTTTTAAATAAAGTTTGAGTTGTAAAATGAAAATTTGAATAACTTGAATAACTCGAAATTTTTAATAATTAAAGGATTTATTTTTAAGTTTGAGATAAGTCTCTCAATTTTTTATGGTAAATATACATTGATATATAAAAATATAAAGAAATATTGCTACATATAAAAAATTATGAAGAAATATATATATATATATATTATATAATAGGAGAAAGTCATTTAAATTAGAATCAAATCGTACTATAATATGATAAATAATAATAGTTAAATATTTATAAAAACTCGAAAACTCAACTCGAATCGAAAAAATTCAAATAAAGTTTGAGTTGTAAAATATGGCTCGTCAACTCGAATAACTCAATTTTTTTGACTTGACTCGATTTGATCGAATACTCATCCCTAACTAATACAATCTACTACTAAAAATCTGGACTCATTAATTTGCGTTGCTAGATGTTGTAGGTCTCAAGATCAGCAACACTTGATCTTAAAAAAGGATTTACCATGTTGCTTGTTTAAATCATATAAAGGCCCTATTAGAATCTCAAGATCGCGTAAGGCTCTATTAAATACACAACACACTAAATACAAGTATCGTACTCTAAAAAGCACCACATATTAAAATCTTGTAGTGATAATATTTCTCGATTCAACGGTTCAACAATCAAACAACACACGAAAACAACGATTCTGAAGGTTGAACTTACAAAGCTCAATGGTAAACATATACTCGATATATTTCATGATAATCATAAACATACAACTTAGTACCACCAATAAAAAGATATAAATAAACATGATAGACTATCACTAATAGTCTTACACACATGCTCTCATCATACGATATATCAAACATGACACACAAAGCCTACCATACATGACACACAAAGCCTACCATACTTAGGTTCTCACTAGGTTATCCGAGTAAAATACATAAAGTCATAACCACAAATTTGAAGTGAGGTCTGCTATCGCATATTCTTAGAAACGTACACTCGTATTTGAAATTTCTCATCGAGTATCTTCAAATAAGGTTCGATGTCACACAACATCAAAAACATACATTCGATGCAACACGCTTCTAAGTATCCGAATCTCAACAATCGAAGGTAACTCAATCAATCAAGTATCGAAAATACATTACAACATCAACATAATTACCATCCAATACACAATATTATATGATTATCAATCTCTATGATCTTTATCTGTTATTAAGCTATTATTTAAGTTTATTATGTTAATACGTTATGGACGAGTACATTAATCATTCCCATTAATTATCTTTATTAATATCATACGTTTATTTTTATCTTTTTTATTAATATTATATATTATTTTATTTAGTGAGTATTGGTACTTCAACACGAGTAATGATATGATATCTTTGGGTTCCGGTACTCACACATATATCAATACTCATATAGTTTACTGTAAATTCTTAATTTTGTCGACTCGTATCGTTATAATTAGGAGTGCAAACGAGTCAAATCGAGTTTGAGAAGTGCTAAATTCGTCTCGTCTCATTTGCTTATACTAATTTCTTGAATTATAATTTTATAATTTTTTTCCGATCCTTAATGCTTATGAAAGTTATTAGGTGTTTATTTACTAACACATTAAAAACTGAAACTAATTTGTACTTAACTTGAATCGAGTTAAAACATTAAATCAAACTAAAATGATTTATATCTAATTTGATTCAATCTGAAACTCATCCAATTGCCTATTTTTACATCCCTAATGACGTGGCTCAATTGGCCGGATAACTTTAACAATGTGTTGCGTAGAATGTAGCGTGGGTAGTAGTTTTTGACGATGAGAATCAGTTGGCGCGCTTCATTCCGACATTTTAACACCTTGAGTTTGATGGTGACAATAATTTTTTATTTTCGGATACTCGAACATTCTCAACTTAAAATTTTAAAAAATAAAAACTCATTCCTTTTGACGACAATTCCGACTGTGACATCACGACTATTGATCAGTTTATCTCGATGAGATAAACACAATGATACAAAAGATATCGAACATAACAGTTCAATAACCATAAATCAAACATAAAAACTTATGGAAAAAAATATATAATTTTTCCTTTTAATTCAATTCTATTTCAACACATACACATATAATTGCATCATAATAACCCCAACCTCTCAACTTAAAAAAAACAATAATGTTTTTTTGTTATGGAATTCACAATAATGTTCTTCTCTCTATATTTTTTATGATTAGATTATTAAAATTTAATTTTTATAATTAAATTCTTAAAATTTATTTTTATATAATTAAAATTTTAAATTTTATTTTTTTAATAAATCAGTTCATAACTTCGTATCATATTCATATAATTTTCGGGATAAATCAAACCTTTTAAAGGATCGGGTGGATCAAAAATCTAACTCGACCCGTGTAAATCTTTATGGACCACATCTGAGTGAAAGTAGATAATAAAGTAGTCTTCCCAATCCAAACGCAGCCTTAGAAAGAAGGAATTTCCCTTTTGATATAAGAACAGACCAATAGCACCTGGGAAAACAAGAGGGAAAGAAAGAAAACCAGGTCGGAGATGGGAACGTCGTCGATCTTGCGCAACAGATACTGGATTCTCAGACATGGAAAAAGCATACCGAACGAGAAAGGTCTCATTGTTTCTTCATTGGTCAGTCAATCAATTCCTTCAGCTATCTTCTAACATTATCTGTTATTGTCTGTCGACTCTTTGATCTCGATTAGCACACATATTCGAACATGAATACGGAATGGAATGCCCTAAAAACATAAAAGAAATTTAATATATTCGTGTCGGACACATTAAGCTATATGGGTCTATACAGAAAATTGTGAAATTGGTACATGTTTTGTTTAGATGTCAATTATGCTAAGCTTCTCTGCATAGTATTAAATTGCGGTTATAGTATGTGTTGCGGACGTAATTTAATATTATATTTACTTCGGACCATAAAATTTCAGAGATTTTTTTTCTACTTGTCTCTAGTTATTAACCAATCTTTAGAATCCCATCAGGAAAATGGTGTTCGTCTCGAATATCGGTTGGCATCGGAAGGTGTAGAGCAAGCTCAATTGGCTGGAAAATTGTTCCTGAAGGTAACTGCTGCTTATATGATTTTAGCATAAGATGAACAAAATTACACTGCTGAAAAGGTTGCTTTTAATAGGATGTAGGCTCTAAGCACTATGTTTGGCTTTTTTTTAATGTTCCTATGTTGCTTTACTTGTTGACGATTTGCATACCGAGTGCAGGAACTGAAGGAAAACAACTTCCAGCTCGAGAATGTTCGTATTTGTTACTCGCCGTTTGCAAGGACGAGTCATACGGCAGAGGTTGTCGCATCGGTTTTGAATCTTCCATTTGAGGGTCCTAAATGCAAGGTGTGCTTATAGTAACTGAGATGCTGAACTTGATTATGTGTCAAAGTTTCCCTGCTTCCGATTTCGATCTTTTCTTGAGGGAATATTTGTTATATCGGATTTGGTTGATTGGATAGGTCATAGAAGATCTTCGAGAGCGATATTTTGGCCCTTCATTCGAGCTTCTGTCGCATGATAAGGTAAGTGACAAGTAAAGAGGCTCAACTTAGGACACTGTCATATAACACACTTTAGGCTCATTGCCACTTGAGTCTATATTAACTTTTGCTGTAACTTATAAACAGTATCTGGAAATATGGGCAATGGACGAAAAAGATCCATTCACAAGGCCTGAAGGTGGAGAAAGTGTTGATGATGTGGTTGCTAGGCTTGCAACTGCTATGGCAACTATGGAATCCGAATACCAGGGGTAAACCATTCGCCTTTCTTTAACTTCCGAACTAACAAAACCTGCGAATTATGTCCAGAATACCAAGTAGCTTCGTCCTTTTCGTTTTTCCGTTTTCCGATACGGGACATGCTTAAAATCATATCAAATTGTGAAATAAATGATATATTCTCCTCCCATAGTAGATCAACTTCCAGCAAATAGAGTTAAATAGATAAGAAAAGGCTTTGGCGTGTAGAGGCATGGGAAATACTAAAAAATGGACATGGAATTGTTTGTGATTGGAATCATGAAACACTTTAGACTGGTTAAACTCATGATGAAGATCATAGTTTATTAGAATTGTTATTTCAATGTTATGCTACTACTCGGATTAGGGTAGAAGTATCGAATATAGGTATGTGGAATCTTTCATTTTCTATGTATTTTTAGATTTTTTTTAGTGTCATAGTCATATTCTTGTATTCATGTCTGAGTATACATTGGAGCAACATAGTTCCGATCTGCTCTATAAATAAAAGGGTATGCAGCATTAGCATAATCATGATACCAAGCTGATGCCAAGCCTAATCTGAAGTTAATACCGTTTCTTTCCCGAAACAGATGTGCGATCTTGGTTGTCAGCCATGGTGATCCGTTGGAAATCTTGCAAACCATACTCGACGCGTCTTCAAAACAGACGGAATCAAGTTGTAGTGACTTCGCATCGAGAATTCAAGCTGTTAGAATCCCTTCTATTCTGTCTCAGCATCGAAAGTTCGCACTGGTTACGGGAGAGCTTAGAACAGTTATATAACCTGTCGGAAAAACCTCGGGCAGGTATGCATTTCATGTCTGAATAATGTACTTTGAACATTTACAATGACCAATCTTCCATTACATTGGAGAAGAGAGATCCATTGATCTTAAAATGGTGAAATCACTATGTTATTATTGATAAGGGAGATGTTATATTACTACTACTTTCTATTTAGGAATGGCATTTGATACTCCTTTATAAATCGCGATCTTATGTCTTTATGTGTATCGTATTAATATTTTAATATATAATTTGATATATTAAACATTTATAAATCAAAGGACATCGAACATTTAGAAGCGTTTGGTTTACAAAATATATTATTATTTGGGAATAAGCTTTTTAAAATATTATATTATCAAACACATTATTAAGAATGTTACATTATCTTTTATATATGTAATACCATTTAAATATTAAATTAATATGAAATAAAATATTTAGTGGATTTACACTTGAATAATTAGCTATTTAGTTATATGCAACAATTAGACCAATATAAAATTTTTTGTTATTTTAAGATTATTTTAATATAAAATGACATTCTAAAATCTTGATAAAAATATTATTATTAATAATATTCTTTTCCAATTTGATGAAAATAAACACAAACAAAACAAAACTATTATATTTGTATGATAATTTAAAATTAAAGTTATGAGGTAGTATTTTTAAATGAAAAATGTCAAGTAAATATTAAATAAGACCTACTTACCAACTAATAAAGAATATTTTCAACACTTATTATTTTACTTTTATTTCTTTTTAACCATATTACCCTCAGTTTTTCAATACTCATTCCTCTATCCTATAAAAATTTATAATACCCAAACCCAAAGGTTTAAATAGCAAAAGTTACTCATAAAAAAATTAAAAAGGGTAAAGTGAACAAATAAAACACTCGCTTTTCGACAGCGATTTAAACCCATATCTTCTAAGACGAAGATCATCAGTTTTTTCATTGAGACGCTTGTTGGGTTCAAATAACAATGTCAGTATATATATATATATATATATATATATTCTCTATGAAATGAGTTCATGTTTGATCCCAACACAGCTTCTCAATGAAATCAGTTCATGCTTGATCTCTACTGTCCCAGCAAAATTCTATGACAGTTGAAGAGGGAGAAATCAAATTGAAAAAAGGACCTGAGCTTCAGTTTCTGAAACAATGGAGTTTGGGTTGAAGGTGGCAATGCAACAATAGAAGCTGACATAGTCATCTTGGTCGCGGGACTCGAAAGTGAACAAAAGCTCAAAGACATTTTCATGTCCTAAACCTTCCATATCCCCGGATGCAGCCCTTCCACTCTACAGGTCAGTTATCCACAATAACCCATCGATACACGATGCAATATAAAACATTTTAAACACGATTATAAAAACATGATGTAAACAGAGTGGTGCTGTTTAATCAAAGAGTACAATCGGCAGAGTGTTTCGAATATATTTACCTCAGAGATGAGGTAGCAGAGCTTCTCGATGGGACATTCCAGCTACCAAGCATGAAAGAGATAGAAAAAGAATTAAAGATATAAAACAACGGGATGGATACTTGAAACAATACACAGGATCTCAAAAAACAAAACAAAAGCAGTTCGAGCAAGGACGAACATGGAAGCTTACCTTTCTCCAAGTCCTGGTGCAGAAACCACCAAGGTCCAGTTTTCGATAGGATTCTGTAAAAACAAACAGCTTTTAGACTTAAGTTTGGAAAACTGCAATATATCTTGTAACATAAAAATTCGGTTTTTAAAATTTTACCTGATAAATCCTGCTGTCATTCGCAGAACCATGAAAAGAGTTAAGCACGACCAAACCCCTTGAAGACCGAGAACCTTTGGAACAAAGAGCAAAAATGCAGAAGAGATGGTACTCACTAACATCTAAAGAACACATAAAATACATGTCAGAAGAAGCAATCTGTTCGGTTTTATATCCAAAACTAATGACACTGAAATTTTCATCAGACAGCTTACCATAGAACAAGCTGCATAAGGAAAGTCCGAGATGCCGTAGTGGAGACCATCAAATATGAACGCTAAGGCATTTATAGGTTGACTAACACTGACAAACTGCAATAATTTTATAAGAAACTGTTATACAGATTACAGATCCGAGGACAACCATAAATGCAGAAGCAAAACAAAGGGAAAAGCTTATTGGATGTTGATTTTAATACTGACCAGCACTCCAGTTCTAGCAATAGCTAGAACCTCAGCATCTTGTGTGAACAAAGTCGCTAAAGAGCTAAAGGATACACCTAGGATTGCAGCCAACAAAACACCAGTGATAACCCCTATCTGTAAAGCCACGCGCATCAAGTTAGTGGTTGGTATATAAAAAAACAGATGTCAACATAAGAAAGATAGGTGATAACAATTGTACGGAAATTCCGGTAAAAGCTTACCTTCAACACAAAGTTAGCAACTTCCTTCACGGTCTTTAGTTCGCCTTTAGATAGATAACTTGCAATCAATGCCTACAAAAAGAAGAATGTTAGAAGGGTGGTGTTATTCCTCACTAGTCAAAGCATGCTTAGAATATCTTGACATGCAAAATAATGATATACAATTGGTGTGAGCACGTGTTGTAAGTTATCAGAAAAGTGTTAGAGCTTGAGTGTAAGTTAACAAAGAGTGTTAAGAGTTTGTATTTGATGTGTAATTAAAGTTTATTCATAATCAATATTTTAGATTTACTAGATGTCTTATTCAAATTCAGAATACGTATTATTTAAGGTAAAGATAAAAATATAATTTAAGTTATATTAAAACTCTATATATCAACCTATTTAAAGCTTTACTTTGTATACACTTGATAATTAAGAATAATAAGAAAATATAGAAAAGCACGTTGTTCTCTTTAGAAAATATTGTGTTCATCTTCTTCAAACAACAAATCTCTAACCACCGATCACACACAAACCACCATCATTCATTGCATCTATGGCTACCATGGTCCCTTTCTCACATGGTATCAAAGCCAACGGTCTAGATGTGGTCACCACTACTATCATCTCTAATCAAAAACAGATCAACGATATAATTTTTCAGAAACATATTGTTTTTTCGTTGTTGTCATTAGGCCACACTCATTCCTTGGATTCTTCCTTGTTGGAACCTTACCTCTTTGGTGAAATTTCTACTCGTTTAATTTTGTTGGTTCTCTATTTAATGGTTCTATCTTAGCCAATTAAAAAGATAGATAAAAAGGTTATAGTTTAGCCTTAAAAACCATTTAGCTCTAGCTTAGCCATCCATCCTAAAATATAGAAGAAAAGATTATAGTTTAGCCTTAAAATCTATTTGGTTCTATCTTAGTCATTCATCCTAAAAGATAATGAAAGAGGTAATAGTTTAGCTTTAAAAACTAGATAATATTTTTAAGGGATTCTACATCAAAGATCCAAGTTGAAACTCTAGTCTGTGTAACTACCAGCTTGAGGGGGAGCGTAGATTCCTTTGATCACTTCCTACATCGTTCACATCATATCATTCTATCAAGAACTACAGGCTAAAACATCATGTGGAGTAGACCTTTTAGTCAGGAATGGTGTATCTCAAATCAAAGACTCCTGAGAACAGGGAACATTTTTCTCTAAGAAACAAAGTAGGGCATCACATCCAAGATCCAAACTGGTGCTATACTATGTTTGTTTACCAATTTGAGGGGGAGTGTAAGTTATCAGAGAAGTGTTAAAAGCTTGAAGGGGAGTGTAAGTTAACGAAGAGTGTTAAGAGTTTTTATTTAATGTGTAATTAAAATTTATTCATATTCAGAAATTTATATTTACTAGAAATCTTATTTAAATTAGGAATAAGTATTATTTAAATTAAAGATAAAAGTATAATTTTAATTATATTAAAACTTTATTTCAACCTATTTAAAGGCTTATTCTGTATACATTTGAAAAATACCGTATTCATTTTCTTCAAATAACAAATCCTTAACCACCGATCACACACAAACCACCATCATTCATTGCATCTCCGGTCACCATGACCCCTTTCTCACGTGCGTCTGTTACCATAAGGAGTTGAATTTAGGGAATCTAGTTTTCCATCTATTTATGGTATTTGTGTCTGATCTCAATGATTGTTTTGATTAAAATCTCAATAGGTAAATCACCAAGTACACGGGATGAGAGAGGTGAGTAAATGATAATAACATACAGACATGCCCCGGAGAATTATGTACCTGACCAGATGTAGAAAGCGCATCTGTTATAAGAGATACAGCAAGCCATACTTGCATGCATATCTGATGAGCAGCCATAGGCAGTGAACCTTGACGAGCAGCCATAGACGTCGCCAGTGTCATTGTTGTTAGTACCGAAAGAGTTCTTCCCATAAGAAAACCACCTGTTTAAACCATTTTTGTGTGAGAAAATACATAACATAAAACAATACAGCCATCCAAGAACATAAAAGTTAGACATCCTAACAAGAGAAAGCTTTATAAAATCTATGGCTATAATTATGATAACAAAAATTGTTCTCCACATAGCGCAACCTTGTCTCTTGAAGCTAGTAAACAAAATATTACCAGATTTTATGTAGCTACCAAATTGCAATCCCCCCATCTTTGGGGGTATTAATACAACTTTCTTGTTTAAATACCTAATCATCAGAAAGGCAACAATGTACCTGATACAAGAAAAATATTATAGTGTCATTTCCACGAAAACAACTCATTAAAGGCAAATTCCCAAATCAGACATGCTTACTGAGATAAAACAGTGGAGAGAGCTGCCCCGGTCATACCCATTCGAAGCCCATACATAAGTATGGGGAAAAAGAATATGGATAATACATTACCAACACCTGCATTAGAAGCAACCACTTTAATTAGTCAAATAAAGAAGGATATTGCAAAAAAGAAACCTAACAAATTAATCATTAAAGACTGGTGTAACGTGCTAATTTTGGTTAAACAAAACGGCACCGTTTTATTTAATTTTAATTGTGTTGAAGTGCTGTCGTTTTACTTTCTAGGATAAAAATACCTAAGGCTGTAGATTTTTATCTTATCGAATGAATGAAAATTGAATTCTATTTTGTTTAACCAAAATTAGCACGTTACAACTGGAAAAAAGAAAAGGTGGCAAAGAACTATCAAACTCTCCACTTCATCCTTACCACTAATAGTGCTTAAATCTTTACAGTAACACTTAAAAGTTGATAAATGATGGCGGGGGGGGGGGGGGGGGGGGGAGGCAAGTAATCCCAACACGCACATACAAGATTCAGTAAACACTTACCTAAACAGAAAACAGGAGTCTGTGTATCCTTGAACCCACGAAAAATTCCTTGAAGAGTCAACGTGACTACCACCGCGGGAGCTCCAAGAGCTCTAAGCAAAAGAAAATGTTTCGCCGGAACATGCATATCTGATGTCTGCAAGAGGAGAAAAACAAGACAAGAAGCTTCCATATTATAACTAGCAGTATTTTAGCAAAGGAGGAGCAAGAAAAGGGACGACTAAAAGATAAAGCAAAAAATACAATAAACCTAACTTACCGAGGGTACTCCCATCCACTTAAGAAATAATCCAGATCCGAGAGCTATTGCCAATGACTCAAAGATGCCAATCGAAATTGCTAGAACTAAAGCTGTAGACACAGATGATAATTGCTTTCTCTCGAGAGTCTTACCATTAGTACTCTTCGCTTCAAAATGAGAATTCAAACAGTAAAAGATCGAGCAAAAATGTTCAATCACCTACATAATCAGGTAACATAAACTAGTGACAAGATTAAACAAAATCAGCATGCAATGCCTATCTCCAATTCACCTGCTGACAAATTTTCAATTGCATTTCTTGAGATGTCTTTAGCAACAAAGGAAGTTGCAACACTAGAGAGAGGAATATTGAACAACTTTGATACTACGTTAAAAATCGATACAGAAACACCAGCGGAAGCCAAAGCCACCGAACCTGCCGAAACAAAAAAAATCTCAATAAATATATTAAACCATGGATTGATTTCACATTTTGAAGCCTGAAAAAGTGTGCTCTAGCTGCAGATTCTATAATTCCAAATTTCAATTACTTGAAACCACACACTAAATCAGCATAAACATACAAATTTATTTATTTATTTGGAAATTGGAATTCGGTGACAAATTTATTTTCCAGAGGAGAAGTCAGTAGCAATTTGCAACAGATAAAAGAGTAAAACATCTGTACTTATAGAGAAGCATATTCTTCAGAATATATAGGGTTTTATTTTGATACACAAACTGTGTAAAAAATTTACACAACCCTTCTATAAAATTTAAAATCTAAATCCCAAACCCTAGCTCCCTAAACCCTAAATTCTAACCATGAACCTTAAAATTAAAGAGCTTGTGTAAACTAAAGATTACACAAGCTTGTATATCAAAGTATTTTCCATATATATATACATATCTAAATTAAAAGACTAACAAAAAACACAAAAAAGAAACTTGAACTAAATTTTTAGTCTATTACCAAAGAACAAACTTGTTCACATCAAACAATCAAAAGAACGAAAATATAATTGATCTAGCGATTAAAGCAATGGGGCAAAATTAAAATTAAAGAATTGATCATACTATATCTCCCAATATATGCTGTCTCCATCAGTAGTGCAAAGGGATCAATAGCCTGTCCAGCAATCGCTGGCAGAGAAAGCATAATAAGTTCCCTCTTGACATCCACAGACGTCCCTGTTACCTCACTGCAAATTGGAAACTCAGAGTTTATACTAGCACATAAGAATTGGAAAAATGGAATTCTAGAGCCCACCCATTAAGAAAAAGGCAATGAAGGAAGCAGATATGGAGCACCACGGTACTCAAACTATTCTTGAATTTGATAATGATAGCATGAATGATACATCATTTTACAAAGTCAACTATTTCATTCCTTAAAGTTCAATTTTACTGTTCTGCTAGAGGGGGGAAGAAAACATTACATTCCAGAAATCAATCACTACGTTCTTCACAGCCATTACACAAACTAAACTGCATCAAAGCCTTAATAAACTATGAAAGAAAGAGATAAATGTGTCACAACAATCTTACTGAACATCAACATTCTGAGTTGAACTTGCACTTGTCCGGGCAGTATCCTCTTCTTCATTCAACGTGAGTCTCTCCCCAGCATCTTCCACGTCAAAACCAGAACCTAACTGACTGTGAAGTGCTGGAGGAGAGCGGCGATTCCTATGTGCCAGTAATGGTGACAATAATGAATTTCTATGCACTGCAGATGTGTAGTAGCTCCACTCACCATCTCTATAGCCTAATTCCTTCCTACATTTACCAATTTCAAATTTGTTTAGCAAAGAATGAGAACTCGTGTACTTATTTATCTTGTCCCATTCCCACTTTCTATATGTCAACCCACTTGAAATTGTGGAACCTTTGAAACTTGTTAGTGTCATAGCATAGAATTACCAATTTTAGAATCTACCAAACCTGAAAATCACAACGAAAGATCAGATAAAAAATTATGTTATTCTTAATTTCCAAATTTGAGCAAAGTAAGGGGAAAATGAAAAATTAAATTTGACTGAATAATATGAACCTATTACAAGGAATTTAAAAAAGAGAAAAGACTTTCTTGTTCCTTTCTCCTTTTAACTTAAAAAAACAAAAACGAAGCTAAACAGAAAAGAGCAAATCGCGAAAGTAACTCGATTGTACAACATATTTTCAACATACACCAACGAAACTCAATTTCCTTTACTTAGTCAAGAGAAAACTTCCTGGAGATTTTCTGTTTGGTTCTCGAGAAAAAAAAAACGAGGCAGACGAAAAATGAAACCAAAGAAACGACGAGAAATTCCGTAAGTAAAAGGAAGGAATATTACCGTTCTAGAGGAAGTGGATCATCGCCATTGATAAACTACGGAGAGGTAGGTTAGCTTCAAATCTCAACAAAAACACCATGGAAAACTGAATCCGATAACTAAACCGTGGGCTTCAATTTTAGTCTACGGTTCATTGCGACGCCCACAATGTTCTTGTCTTCTAGCATATAACCGCCCATTATAAAATAAACGGTTAATTGCATTGGAGGTCCATACATTATAATTCAAATTTTATAGTGGTCCTAAAACTTTGAAATATTTAATTGGGTTAATTTCACAATACATCCCCATACAATGGCCATAATTGTAAATGGACTTTAAACTTTTAAATATTTTAATTTTTTTAATTATAGTTTTTATCGTAAATAGGCTTTTAAACTAGCTGCGGGAAATACAAATAAGGTTGATTTAAGTTGTAAATAATTTAGTATTTATTTAAGTTTAAAGTGTAATATATTTATAAAAATCTTTATTAGAAGGCTCACCCATCAAAACTAAATGTGTGACGTAAGTTTAAGTCTAATATATTTACAAAAATCGTTTAATTTTATTGTGTTCGTTCATGTTCGTTAACATAATAAACGAAAACAAAATGAACATAAACGAATATATTTGCTAGTTAATCGACTTTAAACCGATAAAATTTGAAAAAAACTCTTAATTATTAGTCAAAACCTAAAATTATTCAATAAATTAACTAATTTTGTTTTAGTTCAGTCGATTAGTTCCATTTAACCAAACAGTGAACACCCTTAGACATAAATTAATAAACATAAATGAATGAACATAAATAAACGTAAATGAATAAATATAAATGAATGAATTACCGAACGTTCACAAATATAAATGAACGAACAAGCCCTTTGTTCATTTCATTCATTTAATTAAACGAACAAAAAATCTTGTCCATGTTCGTTTAATAAATAAACGAATATAAACGAATTTTCCAAGTGTCAAAATAAAACTAAAGGTATCAAAATAAAAATAATGTTAAATTCAATTTTATCAACAAAAAAAATATGAGATACAAAAACAAAATTATTATTTATCCAAGCGTCGGTACATTCTTCATCCTTAAACTAACAGAGAAACAGCAAAATTTGTAATAATATCGTTTTATTGGTGCCATTAAAAATTTAAACAAAGAACAACTACAAGGGATCAACCAGATGTTCAGAACCAAAGACCAGAAGTTATCCTTGCATGAACTGAAAAAGAAATGTACATTATGTTCTCACCTTTCTTCCAGTCGACAAAGAACAGATTCGGCGAAGCTTTGTTGTCTGCAAAGTGAAACGATAACTCATTTAGAATACCAATAGCAGATCGATAAACGTAAGAGTAAATAATGAAAAGCATGCTGCATGTAGAAAACCAGTCGAGAATTTTCGGTATCAATTACTGGTCAACTAATAACCGATGATTATGCGGTTATAAGGGTACGTTAATGGGGAGAAAGGATCGAGTTGTAAGCATGCAGATAAAGTATTTAGATGGTAAATTGTCGATGCATTGGCAAATAAACTATGGAGAATGAACACATAGTTGCAGGTATTATTTAAAATCTTGAAAGATATAAGGAAATATGGAAAGGAATAAACAGAGGTTTTGTCGTACTTTCGTTCTCTATGCTTAGGGCTTGGACGAGAATACTTCAGATATCCGTCCCATGGAACCTTTTTAAGACCAGCACGAACGGATATTATGTCTCTGACCCTGTATAGAAGGATATCAGCTGAATCAAAGATCTTGCTTCTCTCTCTAGGGAAGACTAGAAACGTGTTAATCGGTGACCTCAACTACTGACTTCCACTAATAAAGAATAGACCTAACCTCTCCGCAAACTCGATGGGTGTTTCTCCGGGTCTTAGATTCTGGGGCTCTAGGTACCAAACATCGCAAACAACGGCCCAGGATGTCATAAGCTGCAACAGATGCATCGTGAAGGACTGCCTGCAGGAGATGGAATATTGGTAAGACTTCATAAGTATCACAAACCACAAAATGTGAGACATTTTATATTTGTGTAGGGACAGTTGAAAGACCCAGGGATCGATTCCTTACTTCCGACTATTCCAAAAAGCATCAACAAAAATTTTATTGTACTTTATTGCGACTGGGCAAACCGTGCAACCAAGTTCAAACGCACCCTAAACATCATCAAAGAAACCAAGATGTCAAAGAATGCAGGAAACATGAGAAAGGAACAACTTAAGCAATTCTCCCTAAACTCTAGCAACTATACCTTCTTGAACATAACGCTGTATTGATTGTTTACACACGTCCCTTCGGGAAATATGAGAAGAGGGTTATTGTCAGCCCCCTGACTATGATCCCTTAACCTGAAATTCATAAGTTTATACGATCACGAGATGAAAATAATATTGTTTATTAACATTTTCCCAACTCTGATTGTACTTACTTCCTTGCTACAATTTCACGATCTTTAGCCTCTGAACGGTTAAACCAAATACACCCTACACTCTCTAAAATAGTGCTTTGTAGCAGTCCTAGAAAAATTGGTAAAGGATTATAGAGATATCAGTAGGAAATCTTGAAGTTCGTATCAAACAAAACAACAGAAAAGGGAGAAAATTTGCAGAACATGGACGTATATATTTCACAATATGGAGAAAAATATGAAGAGGATTCTATAATGTCAATGGCCTAATATGTAAGAGGGATAGTCTAATATTCTAATAATCAAAACATTACATACAACCGAATGAGAAAAAACAATTAAAGTATACTCGGAAGAACATGCAACAAGAGTAATCAGCTAAATAACAATACCCTAAAACATTAAAATCTATACACAACAGAAATAATCAGCTAACGAAAATTCCCTATAAAATTAAAATCTATATGCTATAGAAGTAATCAACTAATTAAAAATCCCCTACAACATTAAGATATATATATATATATATATATATATATATGTGTGTGTGTGTGTGTGTGTGTGTGTGTGTGTGTGTGTGTGTGTGTGTGCATACTTCTTAAGTACATATGTTCTCACTACTACTTACCGACCCATCCAGGGTGCTTCTGCATAATGACAGCAAATGCAGTCATTTGTTCTAATATGATGAAATCGATCATAGAAGTATGATTGGCCACAAACACCTGTTCAATCCACGGAAGAAAGCTCAGATATATTTTAAATTGCAGAGAGAGAGAGAGAGAGGCAGCATAAAAGGGGTACTAAACATAAATAACCGGACAAAACCTTAATGAAACTAAATCAAAAACCAAAGCAGTGATATAAAGGGCAGAAAGAAGAGTAAGCTAAACCTGCTTGGGCCGCATGCTAGGCCGTGGTCCATGGTACTTAACCACTCCAGTCCAGGAAGCAACAAAGAAGCTGCAGATTAGCTCCACCAAAACCCTCTGAAAAGCATATATGACAAACCAACTATGTTGAAGTATAATCATTTCAATGGAAAATGCACTAGAATAAAGGTAACAAGTTTGCTAGAAAACCACAGGAAATCACCAAAGAGAGATCGATAAAAGTTGCCTGTTTAGAACTTTACAACTTTTCTTCCATCACAAGCACACATGCAAACAAATATACATAGACAAACAAAAGAGAAATAAAAGCTGCACGAACTAGAAATGCATAAAAGTTCACACCTCCAGCTTTTTCCGCAACGCATCATTTCCTTTGAGAAGAAAGTGCACAGGAATGAAGCATGAAAGAAATATTATCCATCCTATTGTCAAAATTAAGACCCTGCGGATCAAACAGCATAACCGAAACTCAGATACAATCCAAACATTTCAACATACCATACACCGAGAGCACACTTCATTCAAACAAACACCATCATGCATTAAACAATCCGAGAAGTAGAAAGGCTAACCTCACAGGGAACAAAATCAAGTACCGAAATACCACACCAAAACACCATAGAGGAAACAAATACACATTCCAGTTCCACGGTTCCGGAGGGTTCGACTTAAAACACCGCGTGAATGAATCCTGCTCGTTGAGAACACATCTATAATCAGTTAAATCTTAAACAAAAAAACCATCATACTTCTCAAGATCAAAACTTTACAGAAAAAAACATATAAACCCATACAAACAAACCCATTAAAACATTTGATTTTTCTCTCATGCCAGAGAAACATGCAGAACTCTTACAAGGAAATAGATATAGATAGAACTTACATCAACAATGGCACCAGCAGCTTCAGTTAAAATGGGAGAAATGTCGAGCAAATCGCGTCTGGAGCCATTTTCAATAAAACCATAACCAATAAACAAATCAATCAAATAATAACTGATTCTTTAAAGAAAAAAATTGGGGAAAGTGGGAATTACAGGTGAAGCTTGCCGTGGGGTTCATGAATTGAGGCTCCAGAAGGGAGATAATCTTCGATGTTGGGTCGATCCAAGTCCAATTCGGAGCTTGATGGTTTGAGCTTCCCTTCACTGTTGCTCATGCTTCTTCCCTTTCGTTGCTTTGCTGCCGATGCGGTCTGGAATCTGGATTAAGCTTGGGTGTAGATAATTTCAGCTTCCCTTCGTGTGTTTTTTTTTCTTCTTAAATTTTAATTATTTATATTTTTTAAATTTATCAAATAAATAAAAAAAATCTTTATTTTTAATAAATAGATCTAACAACGGAAATAATATGTTTAAAATATTAAATTAATTATTTAAAGTAATAAATTAAAAAAATTCTTTATATACTTAACGCTAAAAATTTAAATTCTAGACCTAAATTATAAATCTTAAACTTTACACCAATATCTTAAAACGGTATAAAGATAATTTTAACCCTTAACGTTTATAATTTTTATCATTTTGGCCCTTATTCTTTTTTGGGATAAATTTAGCCCATAATCTATATCTTTTTGATAAATAATTTATTTTTTAACTACCATGATAACTGGACCGTTAAAAATTTAACGGTGATGACATGTCATATACATACGATAATATATTTTAAATGACATGGCATCTAACCTATCAAATACATATATATATATATATGTATATATGAAAAAATCATAACTATACTTAACAATAAAGTATTGGGAAAAACCCACCGATATGGATCGACACATACTTATCTAGCTAAGTATCTGGGAGTAAACCCTCTTTTTTTTTTTATTTTTTTTCTATTTTTTATTTATTTTATCTTTTTTAAATGAGCAAAGAGTATATTCTAATGTGTCTATTATAATGTAGTAAAAGAAAAAATTTGCTTATCTTTCCTCTTCTTTTTTATTTGTTCACACTGTGGCTCCTCACATTCAAAAAGAATGTTAATACTTCATACATATTTTATCATATTTTAATAAAAGATGTTTCTTTTATTAAAATATTAAATTGGTTGTAAATTGGTTGAAAGGCCCAACCAAAAGTCTGGTCTAGAGGAGTTCAAGGCTAGAAATAACCAAGACTCATCTCAGCTAATGACGGAACGGGAAGACCTAGGATGTAGAAGATCATAACATGAGTGGTTCGACAGATTTGGATTCCTATATATCCACTCATGTGGTACTTCATTGTACAATATATATAAGAATTATACGATAAGAATTATACGATATATCCATCTGTATAGATATCATCATCTACATCCGGAAAGCCGTATGCTTTGGAAGAAGCTTGTACAGTTTGGGAAGGGGTTTTGATTGATCGATCAAAAAGAAGAATCTACTTCAACCGATATGCCCTTAGGCACGGCCATACATAACATAGAAATCACACTTGGAAGGGGTGGACAATTAGCTAGAGCAGCGGGTGTTGTAGCGAAACTGATTGTAAAAGAGGGGAAATCGGCCACATTAAAATTACCTTCTGGGGAGGTTTTTGAAATAAAAAAAATGAATGTAAAGATAATCTACTTTCATTAAGTGATTTATTAGATAATCGAAAAGAGAGGATCTTGAATACTATTCGAAATTCAGAAGAACTACGCGAGGGGGCTATTGAACGGCTGGAAAAGGCCCGGGCCCGCTTACGAAAAGTAGAGATGGAGGCGGATCAGTTTCGAGTGAGTGGATACTCTGAGATAGAACGAGAAAAATTGAATTTGATTAATTCAACTTATAAGATTTTGGAACAATTAGAAAATTACAAAAATGAAACCATTTATTTTGAACAACAAAGAGCGATTAATCAAGTCCGACAACGGGTTTTACAACAAGCTTTACAAGGAGCTCTAGGAACTCTGAATAGTTCTTTAAACAACGAGTTACATTTACGTACCATTAGCGCCAATATTGGCTTGTTTGGGGTGATGAAAGAAATAACTGATTAGCCCTTTTTTTTACCTTTTACTTTATTGTAGGCATTATTTTTTTCTTCAAAAAAAATTAGGAAATACTCATGGTAACTATTAGAGCTGACGAAATTAGTAATATTATCCGTGAACGTATTGAGCAATATAATAGAGAAGTAAAGATTGTAAATACTGGTACCGTACTTCAAGTGGGCGACGGCATTGCTCGTATTCATGGTCTTGATGAAGTAATGGCAGGTGAATTAGTAGAATTTGAAGAGGGTACGATAGGCATTGCCCTGAATTTGGAATCAAATAATGTTGGTGTTGTATTAATGGGCGACGGTTTGATGATACAAGAGGGAAGTTCTGTAAATAAGATTTTGATTCTATTATATTTAGGGTTTGGAATGTTTAGTAGCATTTTATTTTATAATTAATTAATTTTTTAATATTTTATTTAAATTTTAATTATTTTATATTTTATATTAGAATAAAATTATATTCCATATATATATATATATTTGATAGGTTAGATGCCATGTCATTTAAAATATATTATCGTATGCATATGACATGTCATCATCGTTAGATTTTTAACGGTCCAGTTATAATGGTAGTTAAAAAATAAGTTATTTGTAAAAAAGATCTAAATTTATCCAAAAAATGAATAAAGGCTAAAATGATAAAAATTATAAACGTTGAAGGTAAAAATTATTTTATGTCATCTTAAAATCTAATCTTAAATTCTAACTTTAATTTATAAAAATAAACTTTAAACCTAATTTTTAATATTGAAATATAAATAGAGGAAAAAATATGTAAAAAAATTATGTTCCTAATATGCTTTTATTATATAAGAGTTTATTGGCAAATGGGAACCAATATTAATGAAAAAAAAAGCTTCTCAATATATTAATATCTGAAAATTATTTTTTAATTTATTAAATTTTCTATAATAAAAATAAAGATGGATTCACCTGAATCCATTTATGAACAATAATTTAAAAAATAAAAAGATAAACGGATTCATCAGAATCAGATTTTAAATAGGAAATCCTTCTTGTTATAGTAATCACTTAGGTAATTCACTGTTCATAGACGGATTCTCTTAAATCTGTCTTTCATTTTAATTTTTTTTTCAAAATCATTGTTTATAGGCGAATTCTTCTGATACCGTCTTTTAGTTCATTGTAAAAAGAATAATAGTTTAGAAAATAATTTGAGAAAAACAATATTATAGAAAATATTTTTTAACAATATCGATAAAAAAACCTAAATTTATTTTTATTTTCTACTTAAATTTCTGAAAATTTCCGAGATGATCCTATTTAAGGGTACATTTAATAGAGTGTTTAATGGTAAAACAAAATATGGGTAGGTGGGGGTAGGTGAGAACATCATTTGGCTGCATAGAAATAGTAGTGTTTCTTTGGATTTGAGTGTCTTAATTATTTAAATTTTAATTGTTTAACGTTTAGATTTTGGGTTTAGAGTTTGATTTTAAGTTTATGATTTAAGGTTTACGGTTTAGGTTTATATTATTTTAATTAAAATAAATTTAAATTAAAATAATTTATAAATAATGAGGTTTAAATTTATTTTTTAAATTAGAACAAAATTATTTAAACGTGCAAATAAAAAAATTAAATATGTTATTATATAAAATATTTGAATTATCACATCACACTTTTAATAACCGTTAACAAGTTAGTGATCAATTAGGACCAAAACTAAAAATTTAATAAATATAATCCTAATTCAACTTGATCAAGATTTTTATATTAAAAGACTCATAATATTAATAATTATTTTTTAATACTTATCTAATAATTAAATTGTATATATAATATTAATTTAACTAAATTTGTGTATAACAAAATTTTACCTATATAATACATTTAATATATAGTTAAACTATATAGGTGTGACCATGTAAGTTCTTGTAACGATAGTAAAAAAAAATTAGAACATTTTTAACATTACAAATTATAAACGATATCTAGTAATATGACATTATTGCCCAAGTAACAAGAAGTCATGATTCGACATAAGTGACATAATTTTTTTTTTGAATTAGCTAATAGTGATTACAGTAGTAGCTGTTTTAGAATATAATCTTCATCATTTGACATTGATCGCTCAATCACTCTACTGGCATCACTGGTGCTTGAACCCGTGACCTCTAGGATTAACAATCGTTCCTTTAACCACTAGGGCTGGAGGGTTCGTGCCACTCATAATGTTAAAATAATAATGACGTCAAGTCTGAAGATCATACATATAATTATGACTAAGAGTAATACTGTGATTATCGCATAATAATTCAAGAAACACGTAACAAGTGAGTTTAATATGTCATTCTTTAACACATAATTATATATTAATTTTGACGATGCATATCAATGATAATACTTTATCACTAACTAATTACATATTAGTCAAAAATATATTATTATTATTATTATTATTTATACCCGTAATAATATTTTACTAAAGATATTTAAAAATAACCATATTATTCTAAATTATTTATTTATACACATAAAATAGCATCTGAAAATAATAATGACATTGTCTCTAAATAAGATAAAATAAATATCATCTATAATCATCTTATAATTATTCTTCGGACATATATACTCTAACATAAAAACTATAAATAAAAAAATATTTAAAATTATTTCGAATAACTAAATATGAAACTTCTTTGAATAACCAATCTTTTAAGTTGAACTAACAATATTTTAGATAAGCTTTAGGTATTTAACAATAAATTTACCGATTTGAAATTAAGATTTAGAATTAAAAAATTAAAATATAAATATTTATAAATAAAAATATAAATTTATAGATAAATTAAATTTTTTAAAATTTAAATAAAAAATCTTCGAAGATTGAAGACTATTATTTTTTCTATCTTCATATATTTTGTTCTAATAAAAATATATATTAAATCATAATTTTCGATTAAAATAATAATTACAATCAAAATTAATCGTCACACAAATTAAGCTGTATAACTAACTAAATCAACTCAAGTTTTAAGTTAACCTTAATAATAATTTTTAAATAGAAATGGATTAAATTAATTATATCACATGTTCCTAAATTATAACCTTCATATTAAATATGTCTTTAATTTTTTAAATATTTCAGTTTCATCTCTAAATTGTGTCTTTTATTGTAAATTAATCCTCAGATTTTTGAATATTTTATTTTCATCCTTAAACTAAGACTTTATTTCTAAATTGGTACCTAAATTTTTTGAATATTTAAATTTTACCCTCAAATTATCATTTATACCATATCATATCATTACATAATATACATCATTATTTCATGAAAATTAATAATTTTGACAATGATTTTATTAATCTATGTTATAATTAGCATGAAGTCATAATTTGGGGATAAAATTAGATTGTTCAAATAGTTTGAGGACCAATTAAAATGAGAGTCATAGTTTAATGATGAAACTTGAATACTCAAAAGTTTGAGGATCAATTTAGAATAAAAATCATAATTTAAAAATGAAATTAGAATATTTAGAAATTAAAAATGAGTGTCACAGTTTGAACATGCAGTATTCAATCGAGTCGAGTCAAAAAATTTCAAGTTATTCGAGTTGACGAGTCATATTTTACAACTCAAACTTTATTTGAAAATTTTCGGTTCGAGTCGAGTCGAGTTTTCGAGTTCCTATAAATATTTAATTGTAATTATTTATCAAGTTATAGTATGATTTGATTCCAATTTAAACAATTTTCTCTAATCATATAAGATATGCATATATAGATTTTTTTCATATATAGCAATATTTCTTTATATTTTTATATATCAATTTATATATATAATAAAAAATTGAGAGCTTCATCTCAAACTTAAAAATTAATCCTTTAATTACTAAAAATTTCGAGTTATTCGAATTTTCATTTTATAACTCGAACTTTATTTAAAATTTTTTCGAGTCGGGTCTATGAAATTTCGAATCGATTCAAAACTAGTCGAGTATTTTTGCCTCGAGTCGAGTCGAGTTATTTGGTTTATTCGATTTTTTCGAATCGAGTGTATGGTACAATTAACTCAAACAAGTCTATAATAGAACTCAAATCTTTCGAATGCAACAACATTTTATTTTTCCGATACTATCGGTTAAAAACTATTTTTTTTACGCATGTTCGAAACTATCTTGTATAAAAAAATATTATTTATTCGAATATTAAAATATATAAATTTATAATTAGTTCAAATATTTAAGTTTAAGTAAATTCAAAACTCTTTTTATTTTATTTCTAATATTAAAAAATATTATGAATTTATCATTAATTCAAACTAGAATATAAATGTTCAAGTTCTGTTAGAGTTCTAGATACGAATCTACCTTGATTCAGAAGGATAGAGTCATCACGTTGATGGAATTTTCAAATTTATTTTGGATTTCTGCCTGAAATTTGGACTGTTTTCTGCAACATATTTAAGAAGATTGGAGCTTAAGAATTCAATGGAAAACACGATGACTACGTTGAAGAATTTGAAACAGTTTATATTTTGTTTGAAAA
This sequence comes from Abelmoschus esculentus, assembly GCA_035048815.1. Lineage (NCBI taxonomy): Eukaryota > Viridiplantae > Streptophyta > Magnoliopsida > Malvales > Malvaceae > Abelmoschus > Abelmoschus esculentus. Next base: position 822,658 of record JAUCBN010000030.1, read on the forward strand.
ATATGATCACAAGAACGAAGAAGAGAGAACGGAATGATGTAATTTCTCTTCATGGCTCCGACGACTTTCATATCAAGCTTAAACTCATCTTCCGGAGGAATCGCCACCGTGTCTTCTCACTTATCTCCGCCGTATCCGGTTGTCTCGTCTTGTTACTCTTCTTCGTCTCCGTTTTCTTTTCTCCGCCTAACGCAACCAATCTCTTCCTCCCTCGTCGCAATTCCGTACGTCTCCTAACTATTTTTTTTTCTCACTATCTTCTTCATGCGATGTTCGTGTAAAGTAATATTCTCCGATTCGTATTCGTTTGTTCAGGTGGTGGAAGAACGAGCGGCGTTGAAATCCGATTTTGAAGCGGTGTTTCGAGTGCCGGTACGATTTACTTTCTTTTTACGGCACGAACTGAATGTTGATTTTTCGTTGTTCGATTAGATGTCTCGTTTGGATCTTAATATCCGAGCTTTGATTAATTGATTTTGTGCTTCTTTTAGGTAAATGGAGGAAGTTTAAGTCGAGATTTATGGAGTTCGAGTCAATCGAAGTTCTACTACGGTTGCAGCAACGCCTCGAACAAGTTTCAAAGTAAAGTATTCCAAATTTGAATCCTTCTACAATTTAAGAATCTTCATTTTTTTTATATAAAAATCTAAATTCTTTCTCCATATAGAATTTGTTATAGGCAATGATAAATTCAAATTATTATACTGTTCAAGAATCAGTTCTGTTCAATTCATTTTTTTAAACATTATTGAAATTTTCCTCCTCTTCCGGTGATTCGAAAGTATTTTTCACGTAAATATTAGTATATATTTGCTCTCTACAGTATTCTTGTTTATTCATTTTCTTGTTACGTTTTAGCTGCTGGTGTGAAAACACGTCCGGATCGATACTTGTTGATTGCTACTAGTGGAGGGCTAAATCAACAGCGAACAGGGGTATTTTTTAATGAATTTTTCATGCTTATTTCGTTTTAAATGCTGAATTCTTATGTATTATAATCTCCATTTGTTATAGATAATAGATGCTGTTGTTGCAGCTTACATATTAAACGCAACACTAGTCATTCCCAGGCTAGACCAGCATTCTTATTGGAAAGATACCAGGTCTGGTGCTGATCTTCATGTTTAATCTCCAATTTTTGGAAATGGTTTACATTCATTGTGTTTATATGTGATGTGGGGTTATTTGGTGCACAGTGGTTTTGCTGAAATATTCAATGTTGACTGGTTCATTTCATCTCTGTCTCGGGACGTTGAAATCATCAAGGAGCTGCCATTAAAGGAAGGTAAAGCTTGGATTCCAGCTACCATGCGTGTTCCAAGGAAGTGTGATCCAGAATGCTATGAGACTCGTGTTCTACCTGTTCTCAAGAAAAAACAGGTAACTAATAGGTTGAAATTAGTTTGATAATGCCATGAATCAACCATTGTTACACTAACTCTTTGTAATTAGGGTTGAGTATTTGATCGAGTCTAATAAATAATTTCTTTTTTCAAGTTAATCGAATTGATGAGTCATATTTTATAATTTATTTAAAAAAAGTTTAAGTCGAGTTTATTAAATTCAAATATCCAATATACTTGGATTGAATTGAAATTCGAAGTTCCTTTTTATAATTTAAACTTAATTTTTAAAATTTTTTAGTTGAGTTTGTGAAATTACGATTTAAGTTAAGTTTTTTCACATCGAGTTAAATTAAAAAATCAAAATTTTCGAATTGAATCAAATTTTGCATACACCAAATTATAATTAACAGCCCAATATTTCTACTCATCTGATGCAGTCTTGAGAATTACTAGTTGGTAAACTATGTTACAACTAACTGTCATGAACATGGAACTATCAAATTATTGAAAAAACTGACTGATTTTTTCACCAACCTTTTCTTGGTTGCAGGCTGTTGAGCTTACAAAGTTTGATTACAGGCTTTCGAATAGTTTGGACACAGATTTACAAAAACTGAGATGTAGGGTAAACTACCATGCTCTAAGGTTCACAGATCCCATTCTTGAAATGGGTAAACTCTTGGTTGAAAGGATGAGGATGAAAGCCAAGCATTTTATTGCCCTGCACTTGAGGTATGAACCTGATATGCTCGCATTTTCCGGTTGTTATTATGGTGGAGGAGACGAAGAAAGGGCTGAACTCGGTGCAATCCGGAAAAGGTGGAAAACTTTACATGTAAGGCCTCACAACTTGTTAAAGAAACATCTGAGAATCCTAAATATATTCTGAAGAAGCATTAAAACATGTTTATTCTGGTGTGGATTGCAGGTGAGCAATCCGGATAAGGTAAGACGGCAAGGAAAATGCCCGTTGACACCGGAGGAAATCGGCCTACTGCTAAGAGCATTGGGGTTTGGAAGTGATGTTCACGTTTATGTAGCATCAGGTGAAGTATACGGAGGTGAAGAGTCATTAGCACCATTGAAAGCACTCTTTCCCAATTTTCATTCAAAACAGACACTAGCCCCTAAGGAGTTGGCACGGTTTTCTTCTTTCCCCGGTCGGATGGCCGCATTGGACTACATTGTTTGTGACGAAAGCGATGTTTTCGTCACAAACAATAACGGAAACATGGCTCGAATGTTAGCCGGTCGAAGGTATGCAAGTGCAACTCCTTCCCCCTTGTCACACTTATGTAAATCAATCACATTCACACCATGTCAACACTCTTTTTCCTATTGCAGGGGATACTTTGGACACAAACCAACAATTCGGCCAAACGCTAAGAAACTGCACCAATTGTTTTCGGACTGGAACAACATGACATGGGGAGAGTTTTCGTCGAAGGTTCGAACTTCTCAGATCGGCTTCATGGGAGAACCGATCAAAGCGGAACCCGGAAAAGGTGAGTTTCATGAAAATCCTAATAGCTGCTTATGTCAAGTTGAAACAATTCAAAATCAAACTTATATGGATAATCATGAAAATGATGCTCTTGAAATGAGTTATGAATATCAGTCTGTTGAGGATGATCCAGATTGGGTTGATGTTGACTATTTAGATAGCATTAGTGTGCTCAATCAGCTGCCTAATAGGGTTAACTTTGTGTTAACCAAACAAGAACTAGCCGAAGTTGAAGAGATTCTTTTAGACTAATTTTTTATTATTATTTTGGATCGAATCATTTCGGGTTTAACTCGATTTGTTTTCGACCTACTAATGTAAAACCATGTACATAGAAACACCAGGAAAGTCAAAATTATCAGTTTTTTTTTTTAAATTAATATAAGGTAGGGTTTACTTACATTAATGTTATTGTTTTTATAGTTTTTACCTCTCTTAATGTTAGATTCAAGAACTCAAATATTATTTATTAAGGGTGTGATTTAAAATTCTCTAAATTTAGAAGGGACAACAATGAAGTACATATTTTTTGAGGGGTTAATTAGACCAAATTTAAAATGGAATTAATTTCAAAAAAGACTAAATTGAAGACAAAAGCAAAGATCGAAGGGCTTAAAAGGTATTAACCCCTTTAAAAACTGATTTAATTTGAGAAAGGATGAAATTATAAATAAAGTAAAAATTATAGAAGTCAATTTATTAGTTTTCTTATTAATAATAATAATAATAATAATTAATACTCCTAAAAAATAGGATGAATCTATCACGTGCTTAAATACCTTAAACTTTTAATAATAATATTAAATTAAGGCTTAAGAGTTCAATAAGCCCTTGAACTTTTACAAAAAAATTAATTAAACCCTTAAACTTTTTTTACACCCAATAAAGCCCTCAAACTAAAAAAAAACACAATTTAGCCCTTAAAATTTTTTTACATCCAATTAAACCCTCAAAGTCAAGAAAAAAAATCAATTTGGCCCTTTGACCGTTAACTTTAACGTTTTTTTTTATTATTTTTTGACACTTGTCGCAATAAGATAATATCACTTATCGGTTAAAAGAAATTTTAAATTTTAAATTTTAAAAATATATAAAAATCTATTTTTTTAATTTTTTTAAAAAAATTCTAAAATTAATTTAAAATATAAAAAACATTTTTTTATAATTGTATACTAATATTTAATTTTTTTAGTTTTTAATCTTTTAAAAAAGTTATTATTTATCATTTTAAATTAAATTTCAGAATTAAAAATATTTTCAGGATTTTTATATAATTTTAAAAATTAAATTTTAAAAATTCCTAGAAACGACAAGTAGTGTTATTTTGTTGCAACACGTGTTAAAAAAAAGTTAAAGTTAACGGTCAAAGTTGGTTAAAGGGCCAAATTGATTTTTTTTCTTGAGCTTGAGGGTTTAATTGAGTGTTAAAAAAGTTTAAGGGCTTAATTGATTTTTTTTCTTGAGTTTGAGGGCTTAATTGAGTGTAAAAAAAATTTAAGGGCTTAATTAACTTTTTGTAAAAGTTTAAGAGCTTATTAAACTTTTAAACTTTAAATTAATTAATAAAAATTAAAAATTTTAAAGACTTAATATATAATTATAAATTATTTAAAATAAACGTTTCAAAAAGAAAGATTAGCCCCGCTTAAAGCACTCTTCCATAGCAGTCGTTCAAAAGAGTTTATAGCCACTGAGAAGTTAGCACCATTTTCAAAGTTTTCGGGTTGCAGGGCTGCACTCGATTATATTATTAGCGATGGAATATTGGAAGCGATGCTTTCGTCTCAAACAATAACGAAAATTAATTTAGGATTTTAATTTAACTATGATATTTTTTTTTGGGTAAATGAAATTTTATTTATCCAAATAACTCATAAAAAATAATAAAATCAAGTATTAATTATACTTTCTTGATAATAAAGAGACCAGATAAAAGAAAAAAAATAATAAATTTCCCACTTATATGTTATATGTTTATCTATTGTATATTTATAGTCTAACATATTAATTTAATTTCATTCTTAACAATGATGAATATATCAATAATTAAACGTGGTTGATGTCTATGCAACCGACTATTTCTTTCATGCTAGATGTGATAGTTGAAATTATTCCATGCAAGTCTCACGATTGCAGCTCTCATGGATCGCCTTTTCCTACCTGCAGTACCCAACCAAACATTTTAGTCCAATTCCTTATGGTGAAATATAGTCTACATGCCTGGACAATCAACAACCATGGTTGCTTTGAGAAAGCATAATCTTCAAACAAATGGTCACAAGATTCTTGTTCTTCTCCATATAGCAAACATAGAGGATCAACTTGACACCCCCATCTCAACATTCTATCTTTTGTTGGTAACCTATCGATGATAACAAGCCATGAGATAAAAGAATGTCTAGGGATTAAAGGGCATCCCCAAACAATTTGAGACCATATAACCTTTTCTCTTTTATGTCGAAGTAGCTCTTAGACTTTCTTGGCACAATAATTATCCTCAAATCCACCACCTCTAATCAAATGTGTTGGGCTTGAAGATGCTCAATGAATAATCGATTAAACTCATCAAGTGATGGAGAATTGGTAATTTGGGTGTTGTTGTGGAAGCAATGAAAGTAGACAATGGACACAATGATTTATAGTGGTTCGGCCTTCGAACAAGCACCTATATCCACTACCTTAGCTTCTTACTAAGGATTTCCCAAATTCACTAAGAATCTCTTCCTTTTGAGGGCAAAGGGTTAACCTTACAACCCTTGATTCAAACCCGAATCAAGCATCCAAAGTTCACAACCCAACTTTAGGAATCCTCTCAACAAAGAGATAAACTTAAGCAAACTTTGATAATCCTTCTAACAAGGCTAATGTTTGCAATCTAAGCACTCACCCAATCCTAATACACTTAAGCATACATTGACAATTGAGCTCACAAGTGTTTTGTCTACCCAAAGATTGGAATTTTGCTCTAAGATAATTTTCTCATCATAATGTTGTTACAATTGAAGCATTAGACTTCTCTTGATGCTTGAGGTTTCCTTTTATCATCCCAAATGAGCTTCTAACCGTTGGTTACCGTTGAGATTGATTTGGAGCCATTTGGAGCTGATTTCAAGGCTTATTTCTTCTTCTGGTATAGGAGGTATCGAAACGCCTAAAAGAGGTATCGATACCGCTGCTTTGGAAAATAATCGTTGAACCTGCATTTAAGAACCGGTATCGAAACGGGTTTCGATACTGTTCCTAGCCGTTAGGGGTTTTCATAAAATCGTTTATGACCGTTGGGGGTGTATCGAAACAGGTATCGAAACCAAACTTTACAGTGGCAAAAATGTATCGAAACTGGTATCGAAACACCTATGCAATTTTGCCTTTGAAAACATGGATGTATCGAAACGCCTGAGTTAAAAACACTTCTTTGGTTTCTTTAAATCATTTAAAACACCTTTAAAAATCTCTCAAAATCTCTTAAATATATTTTCAAGTTGTTTGGACATAAGAACCATTTTTAAAGTCTTTTCAAATTAGTCCAAAACTATTTTTCAATTATTATATCAAAACATTAGTTCTACAAAATAGTCCCTTAATCTTAAGATATTTTTTCATGCCCAACTTTGAGAATTCTTAACTTGTGCAGACTAAATAGAATCACCTTTCAACACATAGTGATTGATCCAAACTACCTAAATAGAACCGACTTGTATAAGCAACAATCATATACACCTTGTAATGCAAGCTTTAATCCAAGTAATAATGTCCTTTACACCTAATCCACCTTCACACTTTAGGTGACAAATCATATCTAGCTTACTCGGGCATCTTGAGCATTCCCACTGATCTCCTTCTAGAGGAATGTATTACATATTTGAGGTATCTTCTGCAATATCCCAGAAGGTAGCTTGAATATTCTACACCAAAAATTTTGAATTCTGCTTGGATAAGTTGGAGTCTACCTACAAAGAACAAAACATTTGGATGACTAACTTTGAATTCTGCTTACAATCTTCCCCACCAATCAATCACAATCCTTCAAAGAAAGCCTCTTTGTAATCAGTGGCACCCCAACTATCGAATAGGCAAAAATTTTTCTTTGAAATTAGAGATCTCTTTAATTGTGTGGACATCATCATTAATTATCCTTACTGTAAACAATTTACACTTTGACTCATTTATCTGTAGACCAGACATTTTATAAAACTCACTAGGGATTTTTTTACACACAACACAGAATCTAAGTCTCCTTTTGTGAAAATCATTAAATCATCTACAAAGCACAAGTGAGTGAGTTTAATTCCCTTGCATTTTGGGTGATACTTTATGACTCTGCAAGAGACATGACAATACATTAAGAACCAAGATAAAAGATAAGGAGATAGTGGATTCTCTTGTATGACCCCTTTCGCACCATCAAAGTAACCATTCAGATTAATTAATCAATCACAAGTGAGTGAGTACATCGCACAAACTTGAATCCACTTTCTAAACTTTGTAGAAAATCCCATCACTCTGAGAATTTGGTTTACGAATATCCAACTTATCGAGTCAAACGTTTTTCTTAAATCAATCTTCAAGGCACACCTTGGTGATAAATGCTTTCTCCCATAACCCTGAACAATCTCTTGAGCGAACATCATATTGTCGACAATATCATATCCAATCAAGAATGCACTCTGATTGCACTCCAATTATTTTAAAAATATATAATAAATAAATTAATTAATATAAATTTTATTTTAAATAATTTATAATTACATGTTGTGTCATTAATATTTTTAATCTTTATTAATCAATTTATCAATGTTCAATATTAGTAGTGTTTAACAATATTCGATGCTAATTATAGAATTTTCCTAAAAAATATCATCATACGACAATAAATACAAAAATAGTATAAGTATATGATATAAATTATAATAATAATGTAATAACAAGAACGTATAACTGTAATAATTAATAAAGTATAAAAACAAATAACTTGAATAAAATTAGCGATTACAAATATATATCCTCGTCGATTTCTTAAGACCCTTTGGTGGTGGGGTAGTTTGCCGGATTGGTTACCATGCCAGATTGTCCCTGGATGCGCATTGAAAGTAGGGTGTGTCTGAGATCATTTTAGATCTATCATTGAGATCATCAATATCGGATTTAAGATATGATAAAGAAATATATCATTTTGATTAAATTTAATTTTTATTTTTATCTAGAGAGGGAAGGAAAGATCAGAGAGACTTTAGAGAAAAAAATGTTTTTAGTGAGTCTTGAACTCGAAATTTAAAGAAGAGATGAGAACAAGTTAACAGTTCCAAGAAAGAAACGTCTTATAGAGATAAAGAAGATTCGTTGCTCCAGATTTTTCAATTTTTGATACATATAATTGTGTTCAGTACAGACTCCAGTTATCTCTTAAAAAAAATAAATATCATTTTTTTTTCATTAAATGACTTGTCATTTTTAATTTTTCATCGCTAAAATCTATTAATAGGGGTGGTAATAAGGTGGGACATGAATGATTTTACATTTTTCATTTCTTTTTTTTTAGATAAGTAATCGTTGTATTTCATAAAAATACTGTAAAAGCAATTACAAGGTTTTACATAACGCTATACATGTATATCCCACCATGTACACGACTGTAACAGAATCCAACATATCTATATGCCAAGAAAGGAGTTTTACCCTCATGACCTCTTTTATCTTATTTACAATGGCATTGAGATTTCTTGATCCCCAAAAATATCTATAATTCCCCTCTTCCCATATACTATATATGAAGGCATTTCAAGCCAAACGAAGTATGAAAACCAAGAGAGACTTACCTTTTAACTAGCGCACAGCCCAACAAAGTTCTTTCACCCACGTCTTGACCGGTTTGGAGATATTGCATAAACTCAAAATGCTACCCTAAATCTCAGCTGCAAAAACACATTAAAAAATATATGGCTTCTAGTTTTCAGATTATCACAAAATAAGCATAAAGATTCAACCAAAATTCCCATCTCAATCAATCTATCTCGAGTTGGGAGCTTGTTTAAGATGGTCATCCAAGTTACAATAGAATATTTAGGAATATGAGAAGAAAATCATACGAGTTTATGCCACTCCATTCGTTCTCCTCTATCGCGAACTCGATCCCAAATCCACTTTATAGTGACCCCTTTTATGTTTGTTAAGGTACCAAGAAGAGTTGATGCCTCTGTTCGAAGTTTGAGAAGTTTTTTAACTATTCAACTATGATACCCTTTACTTTCCAAGGTCCAAAAACTCTCACCTTCAAGCACATATCTCTGCAACCAGGCTATCTATAACGAACCTTCTCCAATTAAAACTGTTTTTATCAGTCCGAAAGGTTATGTCCTACTCCAACAATTAATACTTTTTAGACCAAGATCCCCTACCGATTTCAACTAATATATATTTTTTTATATTCTTTATTTCGTCTTCAACACTTACGGATACGATTTCAAGGAATCATCATTAAACGTTTGATGGATTTTATTCAGCATTGTATCTATTTTTATGAGTTTTTTCGATTTTATATTAATACTTTTATCTAAAAAGTATACAAAATTACAAGCACAAATGTCAAAATTTAATTTTACCAACAAACAAAATATTTTAAAACTATAAGAAAAAAATAAAATATTAACTATTGAAATATAATAACATACATTATCTTAAAAGAAAAGATATAATTTCTATTCTACAATTTAAAATCATGATTTGTTTGTTTTAAAAAGAATTACATTCAATAATATTTCAAACCATATAAGCTACTTATTCTAATTTTACTTGTACGATTTATCGCGAAATTTTAAAGTCACTTATCTTTTTTGTTTTCAGAAATAATCTATAATAATTTTTTCTTTCTAATCTTCGCTCACTCAAAAATTAATAATTTCTAATATATAACATGAAATCAATATAATATTTTAAATTAATTTATATTTTCATATGATTATCGACATATAAGGCTCACTTCCTGATTAATCTTGTAATTTTTTTTTTTATAATTTTTCAAAGTCATTGCTAAAACAATTTTCTAAGAAATTTAGTCATTTTATGAACTTTCAACATTCAAATATTCATATTTAAAAAATACATATCGAAATCGATCACCAAATATTTTAAACAAACTAGATTGAATCAAGTTTACAACGATATATAGATCATTATCTAATTGCTTTTATAAACTTCACAAAGAATTTCCAAACTTACTCCAGTCGATCATACTTGGGTTATGAGATTAGATTTTTTTTTAAAAAAAATAGATAAGTTACTCTTATGATCATCCAACTTTATAAAATATTAGGTATCCCTAGGGACGAAGTTGCCTATGGGGTCCCAAATTTTTTTGGTATAATTACATTTTTAATATTAAATCTTAACTTCGTCCTTAAATATCCCGATAAATATTTTTTGAGTATCCCTACAGTGACTTATACGATAGGTTATCCATATTTAAAACCATTTAAAGTCCACTTTATTCACATTTATAATATCTTGAAAATTTATTATTAAGCAGTTGATAAACCATTCAATTTTATTAAAATCAATTTATGGACCACAAATTTTTAATAAATTTCAATAACTAATCAAAATTTTTGTTGCTATTAATATTAGCACCATTAGAATTATCAACTCAGACGGCTTAAGAGATGCATTTAAAAACTACTCCCGCCGTGTATTGTACTTTTATTACTGTTTTTTGTTTTTTACATTTTTCCAGATTAGGGGTGAGTAAAACTCGAATCGACTTGAAAAAACTGAATAACTTGACTCGACTTGAAATTTTATAGACTCGACTCGACTCGAAAAAATTTCAAATAAAGTTCGAGTTGTAAAATAAAAATTCGAATAACTCGAAATTTTTAGTAATTAAAGGATTAATTTTTAAGTTTGAGACGAGTCTATCAATTTTTTATGATATATAAAAATATAAAGAAATATCGGTATATATGAATATATATATATATACATATCTTATATGATTAAAGAAAGTCGTTTTAATTGAAATCAAATTATACTATAACATGATAAATAATTACAATTAAATATTTATAGGAACTCGAAAACTCGACTCGAATTTCTTAAACTTGACTCGAACCGAAAAAATTTCAAATAAAGTTTGAGTTGTAAAATATGACTCGTCAACTCGAATAAATTGAAATTTTTTGACTCAACTCGACTCGATCAAATACTCACCCGCATCCCAAACTACATTTAATATTATTTTTATTGTATAATAATTATGAAATTTATTAAATTAAAATATTCCTTATATTATATGTTACTTATAGATTTAGTTCTAATTATTCTCTAATTTGATAATTTTAAGTGATATAATTTAATTATATTGTCTTGCTATTATGAGTGAATTAAAAATTTAAAAAATATATAATCTAACCTAACGAGTGATCTTACTGAAAAAAAATTATACGATAATTATACGGTATAGTATCTATTAATGTTTTTTTTATTATTTTAATTTTTTTATGGCTTGCTTCTCATATAATCAGTTCTATTTTATGAAATAATCTATATGAATATTAGATATTTTTAGTTCGATTCTTAAATATATAAATAAATAGAGACAATATATTTTATTTTCTGGTTTATTTCTAGTATTTTATATTATATTTATCGTTGTAACTTATTAGACATATTTTACTAGTTTGATTTTTTATTCTCTAGTTTCTTTTTTTAATTTTTCTTTATTTATTATTTTTATGCTATATTTTTATCTTATTTTAGAATATCTTATCTTACCATTTTATGTCATAATAAATTCTGCCTACATATTATTAAGAAAATTAAAGTCTTGACATATCTCACAATACGTAGCCGTTTAAAGCTGTAAGCTATTTGAAGTCATTAAAAAACATTATTTGCGTGAAGTAAAAGAGTGGTTAAAAGAATTAGGCTCAATAAAATTATTATTATTTTTAAATTCTCATTTAAATTATTATTTTTATTGTATAATAATTGTGAAATTTATTAAATTAAAATATTTCATATATTATGTGTTACTTATAGATTTAGTTCTCATTCTTTAATTTGATAATTTTAAGTGACGTGAGTACGGATTATCTTGTCTCAGTGGTTAAAAGAATACTTGTTGTTCTTAGAGGTCACGGATAGGGGTAAAACATAGGGGGTTTGGGGTCTGGTCCCCGTCAATTGTTGTTTTCATATACTACATAGAGTAAAAGAATTTAAAAAATATATAATTTATTCTAAAAAAATCGTATTTTGGTCTCCACCGATCTAGAAAAATTTTAAAATATATATTTTGGTCCTCTCTGTAAAAAAATTTCTAATTCTACTCCTGGTCATGGGTTCGAGCACTAGTAATACCAACACAGTGATTAAGCGATTAATGTTCAATGGTTGAGAATATACTCTAGAACAGATACTACTGTAACACTGTAATTGATTAAAAAAAATGCAGTGATATGATTTAATTATATTATATTGGTATTATGAGTGAATTAAAATTTCAACATTTTGAAAAGTATATGAATCGAATCTAATGAGTGATTTTATTGAAAAACATCATTATTCTTAACACTATAACAATAAAGATATATATTGTAAATAAAATAATTTAACCTCGTGTCTCTTAAAATAAAATTTATATCGTATAAATAAAATAATAATAGAAAACATTATTAAAAATGTTTGAATAGAAAAAAAGTAATATTATCTAACAATAAAGTTATATATTGCATATAAAGTAATTTAAACCCGTATCTCTTAAATAATTTTTCTTTCTTTATTATTTTTATGCTATATTCTTATTTTATTTTAGAATATTATATAATATCGTGTTGGTTTAGTAGTTAAGTCTTAATGTAACGACCCTTTTTAAAAAATCTTAAAGGTGGAGGTGTAGAGAAAAGGTTATTATTTTGAAGATCTTGAATAATCGAAAATTAATTAAAAATGTTGAAAATTCAATTTGAAAGGTTAAAAAGTTTTTGGGTAAAATGAAATTTGAAAGCGAAAATTAATTTTCAAATGAGAATTTGAAAAATGATTTAATTATTGGAAAGTAATTTAAAAAGGGTTGGAAAGTAATTTAGAAAACTATTGAGAATCAAATTAAAACGTAGAGAAAATATCAAGAAAACAATTTAGAAAAACGGTTGGAGTCGCCACTGGCCATTTAGGTAGGCCGAACATCTTAAAATCAGAAATTCAAAATTAAAAGGAATCGAGAGTCGGTTACAGTTAAAAACGGTGTTAGCATTTTCAAACCGCCAAAATTAGTACCTTAAAAATATTTACAACTTATTTAATATTAAAATTTTTAAATTAAAGTGGCAATTAAATTGATATTTAATTAAGAATTCGAATAAATTTTAAAGATCTTAACATTCGAAGATAAGCATCCAAACCGCCATCACTACGACTGATACCGATCTCGCTTACGATCGAATATTGAGATACCGCATTAATTAGTGATTTAACGATTTGATCTTAAACAAATAATAAAAACGTGCTAAATAAATACAAACAAAAAAAACATGATAAAATAAACATAGAATAATACATCCATAAGTATGTACAACATGATATGTTTAGAAAAATATAATAAACATAATAACACAACAAGAACATACATGTAACAAGATATATTATCTAATATGAAAATAAACCAAGACTTGTAACATTATTAAGTCATGACATATAAAAAATGCATATTCAATACGAATAAAAGAAAACAAATATGTAAATAAATAAGTTGAATATTGATCCTAAAAGATTTATTACCTAAACTAAAGATGAGAAACATAATTAAAAGAAAAGATTAATAAAACATGAGAAAACACACAAAAGACATGCTTGGGTTTAAAAACTTAATAGATTTTTGTCTCTCTCGATATTTAATCCTAGTTCTGTTCCTGAATAGGTAAGTGGCTGATAACAAATTTTTTTGACTTAAACCCGATCCAACTACCTAGAAAAAATCATAGGTCAATTTTTTTAAAGAAAAAGATTTGATTTTTTAAGCTTGGGTCTACGTATCAACGTGTTGGGTGTTTTGGTCGGGTATTTTTCCCGAACAAAAATCTCATGCCTTCTAAGTAGCTTCCTTCAATATCTCATTTTAAAAAAAATTAAATTATAAATTATAACCTTAATTTTTATATCTTAAACTTTAAACCTTAAAATATTAACTACAATCTCTAACCTTAAACCTTAAACCACTATTTTAAAGTAAGACGAGAGATACAATAAATTATTTTAATGCCCTACCAAACATGGCACCATGGTGGGAGATTAGCCCTCTAATTTTTTAGTAAGGATAAATTATTTTAATTTGGTTTAGCTTAATTTTAATTTTGGCATTAGCCATTAGGTTCTTTAAAGAGTACCTAATTTGCAATTAATTTGTTAATTGGATAAAAAAACATTGTTAGTAGGATTGAACATGATTAATCGTAAAATCGAAAATAGAACCAAACTGAGATATTATAGTTTATAAATTTACGAACCGTGGTTAATCAAATTAAACTGAATTTGATTTTTAATTAATTTTTAATTATTTTTTTGGTATAATCGCACTTAAGGTCCCTCTTAATTTAAATAATAGTAAAATAAGGTTTTTACCCCTCCCAAATCTTAGATTTAAAAGTTTAATAGACCTTTATCCCTCTCAATGCTTGATCCTAGCTCCGTCCCTGGCACCCGTAATGATTAATTTATTTTAGTTTAATTGATCATTACATTCATTGCTCCTATAAATCTCATCCTAAACACAACTTTTCATCCTCAAGAATTGGCTAAGAATTTCAAAAGAGAAAAAAAGAATATTAAGATGGGAGATGCTGAAGCTCAAGCTGATATAGACATTTGGAATTATGTCTTCGGACATTCAAAAATATCGGTCGTTAAATGTGCTATTGAACTTGGGATTCCCGACGTTATTGAAAACCACGGCAGCCCCATGACACTGTCCGAGTTAGCCGCCGCCCTCCGATGCGAACCGTCGCGTCTTCACCGTATCATGCGGTTTCTAGTCCATTTCCATGTATTCAAACAAGAAACCATCGGCCAACACTCCATGGGCTTCTCATTGACACCATTGTCTCGTCGTTTGCTCAAACATGGAGACAAAACAATGGTGCCTATTATACTTCTAGAATCCAGCCCTATCATGTTAGGACCATGGCATAGGCTTAGTGCTCGAGTGCTCGAGACCGGGAATGTTTCGCCATTCGAATCGGAAAAAGGGATGGATATATGGAGCTTCACCGAGGCAAACCCCGGTCATAACAAACTCTTTAACGATGCTATGGCTTGTGCGGCTAGAAGGACGATCCCGGCGATAATCGAAGGATGTCCGGAAGTGTTCGACGGTGTCGAAAGCTTGGTCGATGTCGGAGGAGGTAATGGGACTAGTTTAAGTCTTTTAATTAAGGCATTCCCTAAGATTCGAGGCATCAACTTGGATCTCCCTCATGTTGTGTCTGCTGCACCAAAATTTGATGGCATTGAAAACGTTGGAGGAGACATGTTCAAGTCTGTTCCAAAGGCTGACGTTGCTCTTTTAATGGTTAGATACTTTTTACCCTACATATTAAACTATATATTTGTTTAATTATGTGTCGAATATCTTTCGGGTTAAATTAGTATCTAATATTTTATTTTATAACTTAAAATTGATTTTTTTGTAGCAGACGTTTTATTTTCTGTGACCTATTTTTTGTATTTTATTTATTTTTACTTTTATAAATATTAAAAATTTTAATTAAAAAAATTTAAATCCTAAAACCCTAAATTCCCTGCCTTTCATCACCAATCACTATCACATTTGTTGGACTTCACAAGTGAAAACTCTATTATCCCCTTATCAAAAATCAATGAATGAATCATCGATTGCTTAATCGATGAACATCCAACATTAATAAAGAAAAGTGAGACTAGATGAGTTTCTGATCTACGACTAGAGGGTGTTTGATGTCGAATAGTAAGGTATACAATATTTAGGTGGTAAATTATGAACCACTAATCTGATAGGATATCAGACGGTGAGGAGATGTGATTTGAGGATTTGATCTAAAGAAGTTAAAACTTTGAATTAAAAAAAAATATTTTAAAGAAATTTATAAACTAAATAAATAAAATAATTATAGTAGTATTTGTTTTAGAATATAATCTCCATCATTTGACATTGATCGTTCAATCACTCTGCTGGCATCATTGGTACTCGAACCCGTAACCTCTAAGAACAATAATTGTTCCTTTAACCATTTGGTCTAAAGGACTCGTGCTGGATAACAATATCTTTTAACGGTCATTAACGAAAAAATCTAATTTGAGTTACGAAAGTAAACGTTGTACACTAATTTGACCCGAAACGAACGTTAACCACTAAACTGAAAACATCTAAATTACGTACATTTCTGACGTTTAAGCCTATATATTATCGTAACATGATTAATTTACATATATTTTTGTGAATTACAGTGGGTTTTACACGATTGGGACGATGAAGACTGCATTAAAATCCTTAGAAAATGTCGAGAAGCCATTCCGACAGACAAAGGGAAAGTCATAATCGTTGGGGCAGTGTTAGAAGAAGACAGCAAAGCCGATGAGTTAGAATTCGTAAGGTTGATGTTAGACATGGTGATGATGACTCATACGAACAAAGGGAAAGAGAGAACTCTAAAAGAATGGAGCTATGTTCTTCAACGGTCTGGATTTACACGATTTAATGTCAAATCAATCCACGCCGTTGAATCTGTCATTGAAGCTTTTTCTTAAATAATCTATAACGGGTTTTATGGTTAACTAAAATATTATGATAGGTTGTATTTTAAAGAATAATGTGTTCATTTTATTATAATTAATCTTCGTACTAATAACGGTTAATCGTGAACACCTCTGAACAATGTATTTCACAATGGTTAAGTTATGGTTTGTCTTTATTTATCGAAAAATAAATGTTTAAAAGTTTTTTTGTTAAAATAAATATTTGGTTTTATTTTTTATCGTAAGATCTTTTTCTGATGGATATTAAAAAATTAAAATGTAATTAAACATTATATATCGATTATTTTTATTTATTTTGTTTTATTTATTAAAAAAATCATAATAACAAAAATCTCAAAGATATGAAGATAAGAAAATGATTTTTGTACATTAAAATATATATCGAATAAACTCGAAATGAATGTCCTTAAATCTTTAAACTTTCACTACTCTTAACTATGTGTTTTTGAACTAAAAAATAACGATAAGTTGACATCTTATTAATCAGTGATACTAAGATAAATTAACGTCAGTATAATATTACTTTTAAAAAGGGTAGTAAAAATATATATTTATTAATAAATACATATTCTTTAATAAAGTACGGGTACGATTGATCCATATCGATGCAACCCCTACAATCACATATCGGTGTGGCTAAAGCTCATACATATATGACCTATTCGCGAATTCTTACTATTTTTTCGAATTACGATTTGGTACACTTTATTCGATCCCTAAAATTTATGAAAGTTATTAAAGTTGATTACTAATGTGTTTAATCCATTAATACTATTTATTGTCTTTATGATCCCTTGCTCGAATATATACATGTACATTACCGTTATTTTATCCCTTACGGTAATTTCTTATCATAAACATTCATATCCGAACATCTAGCATCCAAACAATACAGTCTCACAATTTAAACAAGGATCACATAGAAATACGAATGTCCACACCTTAACATGTAAGCATTAAACGAGCATAAACGCAGCGGAAAAAGGATCGAAATAAATACCTCCAGCCATTGTCAAGACCTTATGTTAAATGGGATGTGGTTGCACCACCATCGAGCTCGTCGGACCACCGTGGTAACGCCTCGAACCACCGTAAAAATAAAGAACTCGACTACAAAAATAATTAGAACCGCCAAGATCTTCTAAGCACTCAAAATACTCACTAGATGGAATATGTGAATCTTGTATTTGATGCTTAGGGACCTTAGGCTAGGTTGGTATTTATAGGGGTTCATCCATCAAGAATCACCAACCAAATGGACAAAATTGCCCCTTAACTTCCCGGCATAAGGGCCTTAACCGGCAAACAAAACATGGGAAAAGTGGGAGTGAATTTCTTTCCACATTTCCAATAGTGGAAACATGGGAAACGGTTCAAGAGAACCACTAACATGGTTGGTTATACAACCAACATTCTCCCACTTGGTTCATATTGTCCGTGAAAACTTAAAGTTAAAAAATAATGTATGAATCATGGCGACATTTCCTCTAGTGATTGAGTTATATCTTCCATGTATCACAATACATCAAGTTTTAACGCTTTAGCCCATATACTTTATGAATAAACCCAATGTTTATTCTAGGTCCAAGCTTTAGTGATATTTCTCGAAATAATTAACTTAATGTGTACACAACATAAATGAGAAATATCAAACTTTATTAGAGTTTCAACTGAATGGTTCATACAATGAAAAATTACAAAGTAGGAACAAGTCCCATAGTGACAACATGATCCTTAAATTTATGTGGTGGCATGCCCTTAGTTAAAGGATCAGCTAACATCTGCTCAGTGTTAATGTGCTCAATGACCACTTTCTTTTCTTTAACACGGTCCCTTATGGCTAGATACTTAATGTCGATGTGTTTACTTCGACTTCCACTTCTGTTGTTTTTAGCCATAAAGACAGCAGCTAAATTGTCACAATATATCTTTAATGGCCTAGAGATTGAATCCACAAGTCTAAGCCCAAAAATGAAACTCTTTAACCATATTCCATGTGAGGTAGCCTCAAAACATGAAATGAACTCGGCCTCTATAGTGAAAGTAGCAGTCAAAGTCTGCTTAATGCTCCTCCAAGATATAGCTCCGCCGGCAAACATAAATATGTAACCTGATGTTGATTTACGTGAATCAACACAACCAGCAAAGTCTGAATCGGAGTAGCCAATCACCTCCAAATGGTCGGATCGTCTATATGTAAGCATGTATTCTTTTGTCCCTTTGAGATATCTCAAAACTTTCTTTGCAGCTTTCCAGTGGTCTATACCTGGATTACTCTGATATCTTCCCAACATCCCAACGGCAAATGCAATGTCAGGTCTTGTACAGACTTGAGCATACATCAGGCTTCCAGCAGCAGAAGCATATGGAATGTTTTTCATTTGCTCCTTCTCAAATTCGTTCTTCGGGCATTGGTTCAAATTGAACTTATCACCCTTCACGATAGGAGCAACATTAGGTGAACAATCTTTCATCCGAAATCTTTCTAAAACTTTGTTGATATAGGTTTCTTGAGATAGACCTAAGATACCTTTATGTCTATCACGATGAATCTTAGTGCCAATGACATAAGAAGCATCACCCATATCTTTCATATCAAAGTTTTTAGAAAAAAATTGTTTCACCTCATGTAGCATACCCTTGTCATTAGTTGCAAGTAAAATGTCATCCACATATAGGATAAGGAAACAAATTTTACTCCCACTGACCTTTTGGTATATACATTGATCCATGATATTCTCAACAAAACCAAATGAAGAGATAACTTCATGGAATTTTAAATACCACTGGCGAGAGGCTTGTTTCAATCCATATATAGATTTCTTTAACTTGCAAACTAAGTGATCACCTTCACTAGAGGAAAATCCTTCAGGTTGTTTCATGTATACCTCTTCCTCTAGATCACCATTAAGAAAGACAGTTTTCACATCCATCTGTTGTAACTCAAGGTCAAATTGAGCTACTAATGCTAACAAAATGCGTAAGGAATCTTTCTTAGATACTAGACTAAAAGTCTCAGTGTAATCGATTCCTTCTTGCTAAGTGAATCCTTTAGCAACGAGTCTTGCTTTATATCTCTCTATGTTGCCTTTTGAGTCTCTTTTTGTTTTGAAGACCCATTTACATGCAATGGCTTTTACACCATCAGGCAACGGTACAAGATCCCAAACTTCGTTGCTCTTCATAGAATTCATCTCATCCTTCATAGCATCATACCATAATTGTGACTCAATGCAGCTCATGGCACTTGAAAATGACTCAAGGTCATTTTCAGCTCCAACATTATAGTCAGATTCTTGTAAATACACAAAATAATCACTAGAAATTACTGATTTTCTTTCTCTAATAGATCTTCTTAATGTTGAACCAACATTCTCTTGTGGATCATGTTGTTCAACTGGTTGTTCAATAATTTCTGGAATTTCTTGAACAACTTGATCTATTGGAGTGTTTTCAGCAGCTTATGGAACTTCATTGATTGGTTGTTCAATACCCGATTGAACTTGAGGGGTGTTATATATGATAACTAATCTCTCACTTGAAGTGGATGGTTGATCTACGGGTATTGAATCCCGAGACAGATCACTCCCACTGATTGAGTCATTTTCAAGAAATTTTGCATTTCTTGATTTCACAATTCTAGTGCTATTAGATGGACAATAGAATCTGTAACCTTTGGACTTTTTGGTATATCCAATGAAATACCCACTAATAGTCCTTGGGTCCAGTTTCTTTTCTTGTGGGTTATAAATTCTCAATTCAGACGGGCATCCTCATATGCGTATATGTCGCAAACTAGGTTTCCAACCTTTGAATAACTCAAAAGGTGTCTTTGAGACAGCCTTAGTTGGGACCCGGTTTAATATATACACAGCCGTCTTGAGAGCTTCAACCCATAAAGACTTAGGTAGCTTAGAACTACTAAGCATACTTCACACCATGTCCATTAAAGTTCGGTTTCTTCTTTCTGCAACACCATTCTGATCAGGCGAGCCTAGCATGGTGTATTGCGCAACTATACCGTTGTCTTGAAGAAACTTCGTAAATGGACCATGTGCTTGTCCATCTTCTGTGTATCTACCATAATACTCACCACCTCTATCCGTTCTCACAATCTTTATTTGCTTACCGCATTGTTTCTCTACTTCAGCCTTGAAAACCTTAAAGGCTTCTAACGCTTCACTTTTATGATGAAGCATGTAGAGATACATGTATCGTGAGTAATCGTCTATGAAAGTGATGAAGTATTTCTGACCTTGCACATCCATATCTGGACAACAGATATCAGAATGGATGATTTCCAATATGGTCGAACTCCTCTTGGCATCTTTCTTTGACTTGTTAGTCTGCTTACCCTTAATGCAGTCTACACAAGTATCAAAATCAGTAAAATCTAAGGTATTGAGTACCCCATCTTTTACTAATCTTTTAATCCTTTCAATGGAGATATGTCCTAATCTCCGATGCCATAAAGTAGAGGAATCTTCATTTATAACACAACGCTTAGTACCAGTTTGAATGTGCATAACATTATGAGTGGCATTATTTTGTAAATCAATAGAGTAAAGACCATCGCATAAAATTCCATTTTCAACAATTTCTGATTTATAAAATAAAATAAAACCAACATTCGAGAAATTAAAACAATACCCCAAGGGTACAAGTCTTGAAATAGAAATTAAATTTCTTGAAAAACTAGGAATATAGAAAGTCTTTTCTAAAATTAAAATAAAGCCACTACTAAGCACTAATTCACAGGTCCCAATAGCTTCCACATGCGATTGCATCTTGTTTCTTGAATAGATGTATCGCTCAGCTCCCACTGGTTCCCTCAGGTTTTTTAATCCCTGTAAGGAATTTGAGACATGGATTGTAGAACCAGAATCAATCCACCATGTGTTATAATTAACATCAACCATATTTGACTCAAAGCAAACAAGTGAGATTGATTTACCTTTCTTTTCAAGTCAGCCCTTATACTTGACACAGTCCTTCTTCATGTGTCCTTTCTTTTTACAGAAGAAACACGTGGACTCTTTCTTGATGTCAGCTTAGGGTTGTATTTTAGCTTTCCCCTTTTGCTTGGCTTGGACTGAATTCTTTCCTTGAGTAACCATCAGTGCACTCTCTCTCATCTCTAGTACGAGCCTACCCTCTTCTTGATCACACATGGTCAAAAGATCATCAATAGACCATTTATCTTTGTGTGTGTTATAAGAGATCTTAAATGGCTCGTATTGAGGAGGAAGAGTATTCAATATATAGTGCACCAAGAAAGATTCAGACATTTCAACCTCAAGTGCTTTAAGTCGAGCTGCCAAATCACGCATCTTATTGATGTGATCACGCACACCTCTCACCGTAGTGAGCCTTAGAGATGTGAACTTCATAATTAAGGTGCTGGCTAATGACTTTTGAGAAATCTGAAATTGTTTCTCTATAGCGTTTAATAGCTCTTGGACATTCTCATAATGCTCAATTGAACCACGAACATCAGCAGGAACCTTGCTCTTAATGAACATAATGCTTAAGCGATTAGATCGCTCCCACTTTTCATATAGAGCAAGATCAGCCTGATTGTTGGTGTCACTGACATGTGGCTCAGGTTTCCTTATAGCGTAGTCAATATCCATACACCCTAATTGAAGAAGAATACCTTCCTTCCAGAACTTAAAGTTCTCACTAGTTAATTCAGGGATATCTACTCTATTATCAGAGATATTCATAGGTAATAATGCTGCAAAATAAATTGACATACATGCTTAATATAAATTTGAGGCAAACATAAGCTATAATTTACCAATGCAAATTATAGAAATAATGAATCTAGTGACATAAAAATTGCATGTGGGCTAAATTTTTAATTCGATTATATTCATTTGATAGAATATTTTCTATCCTTTATGTAAAAATTATTAAATTTATTTTTATAACTCTTGTGGGTAATTATAAAAATTCGTCTAATAATTTTTACCTTGATGTTAAGGGATTTAATATCTAAGCTTCTATATGTGATTTTTAACCTTAGTAATTTTATTTAACTAAAGATGCTGAGGTTAGTCTTTAAGTAAATAAAATTATGAAAATCACTTAGCTAGATATTAACCCTAAACTTTATTTAAAATGTTGCTTGTCATTATGCAACGTTCTATGTCTAGTCCTTATGAGATCCTTAAAATAATTTTATTTGATTAAAATTGCTGTGGCTAATTCTCTAATTAAATAAATTATTTGGATCCCTAGACATATTCTATAGTTTTATTACTAAAGCTTTATGCAATAAGTACTAAAGTTTTATGTACCTAATTTTATGTATATAACTAAGTTATAACATATCTTAATTTAGGCACATATTATATATTAATTTCTAAAATTTATTTAAGAAAACATAAATTAATAAATTTTAGAAATTAATCTTATAAAATTTCTGCAACATAATTTTTCTCAAAATTTTAGAATTTAAAGATCAAAAATGGCATTTTAATTTTGAGAAAAATTAAACATGACAAGGCAGAGATTTAACATGGCTCGCATACCAAATGTAAGCATTAAACGAGCATAAACGCAGCGGAAAAAGGACCGAAATAAATACCTCCAGCCATTGTCAAGACCTTATGCCAAATGGGATGTGGTTGCACCACCGTCGAGCTCGTCGGACCACCGTGGTAACGCCTCGAACCATCGTAAAAATAAAGAACTCGGCTACAAAAATAATTAGAACCGCCAAGATCTTCTAAGCACTCAAAATACTCACTAGATGGAATATGTGAATCTTGTATTTGATGCTTAGGGACCTTAGGCTAGGTTGGTATTTATAGGGGTTCATCCATCAAGAACCACCAACCAAATGGACAAAATTGCCCCTTAACTTCCCGGCATAAGGGCCTTAACCGGCAAAACATGGGGAAAGTGGGAGTGAATTTCTTTCCACATTTCCAATAGTGGAAACATGGGAAACAGTTCAAGAGAACCACTAACATGGTTGGTTATACAACCAACATAACATACAATATCGTCAATCATATGTATCATATTCGAAGTATAATCAACCATCACACATATATCTACCTATTTTGCATATACCGACATGCAAGACAATCACATTTATGATACATATGAAACAATATGATTTTGAGGTGACCGAACCTTAAACCAATATCGTCAAAATCCTTATCTAAACTTCTGTGATAATCCACATAATATGAGGTCCGAACTCAGACAATCTTCTTATAACAAAAAAATACAAAAGTATATTTATTTCATGAAATTTTTATATTATTCATAAGATCAAATGCATAAAAATAATTTAATAGGTTTGAATTTGACGAAACAAACTATACCACTGAATATGGAACGTCGAGAAACTCCTAAGAAGAGTCTATTGGAAAAAGTCAATGTTAGTAAACGACATGCAACGATGCTCATCTGTGGTTATTGGCAACTAGCGGTGATAATGGCTTTATTGGATCAGCTTATCTCGGACTAGCGACTTGACTTGATTCAAACTAAATCAACTCGATCTGACTCAACCCAAATCGATCAAGTCAACTTGATGGGCTGAAAAAAACCATGCCCACACGTGGGCAACAGCGTGTGGAGCATGTGCAATGACCTTTGATGGTCGTTCAGTGATGGCAAGGTTTTTCCGTAGCTCTTCGCACTCTTGAAAACGGTGGTGGCTTTTGTTTTTCGATTTGAACTTTCTCCCTTCAACTAGAAAACCTAAACGTTGTTTTCTTGCACCAACCATTTAACCTCATCGGTTAAAGGAACGATTGTTGTGACTTGACTCAAAATTTTATATACTCGATTCAACTTAAAAAAAAATTCAAATAAAGTTTGAATTGTAAAATGAAAATTTGAATAACTCGAAAGTTTTAGTAATTAAATGATTTATTTTTATGTTTGAGATGAATCTCTCAACTTTTTATGATATATATACATTGATATATAAAAATATAAAGAAATATTACTATAATATATATTATATAATTAGAAAAAGTCGTTTAAATTAGACTAAACTTGTACTATAATATGATAAATAATTACAATTAAATATTTATAGGAACTCAAAAACTCAACTCTACTTGAATTTCTTAAACTTTACTCAAACTGAAAAAAAATTTTAAATAAAGTTTGAGTTGTAAAATATAATTCGTCAACTTGAATAACTCGAAATTTTTTGACTCGACTCGATCGAATACTCACTCTTACTTGATCGGATCCCCAACCATTAACTCATAATCCGGATCTAAGACCCGATTTACTAACCCAAAATTGAGTCTTACAACAATAATTCTATAGAAACCCGTTTTCAAAGCAAAGATAAGGCCATGTAAGAATGCGATGGCCTCTACCTAAAAAGCTGATCCAGTATGGTATGGAACTCGACAACATGGTCCGAAAATCTAGCCATCTTCGTCTTCAATTAGAATGCCCAAACTTAAAATCTACAACAAGTAACCAATATCAATGTTGATTTTGACTATCCACCCATCTAGAGAAGACCAATTGGCATGGTGTGAGGATTTAGGATGTGCTTTAATGTCTTCCTAAAGAATAGGATGTTAAACGTCTTTGTTTATGTATTTTAAAACCTTCCTTTTTCTTTTTTGATGTATGATTAACGACTCTGTTTCTTCTCAAACGTGAGATTCTTCCCACTTAATCTCGTGACGTTCTCACTACGAGCTTATGCTCTTATAATTGGCCTCTTATCATTGTTGTTTATCCTACCTACTTCTCTTATGGGTGTTCGGCGTAAAATCGGATAATAAAAGAGTCATTTTGTTGTCACTTGTCACGAGACTATTCCCCTTTTTTGATAGGATGTACAGACTATAACGTCACTGTTTACGTATCTCAAAACCTCTATTTTTCTTTTCGATGTGGAATTAATAACTTTGTTTTTTAAAGTAATATTTATGTGTCTTTTTATTTAATTTTAAAATAAATTAATGTGTTAATTTTAAAATAGTGTTGAAGTTGACACAACACTTGAAAGTTGAAAATGTCCTAAATTACCTAATTCCATCGAACAAAAAACAAAACATTTAATTCCAATCAACAGAGATCACTAGTAGTAGAAGGTATCTTCTGTGTCTAATTATCTACCACAAGTAGCAGAAGGAATCTTCTATGTAATAATCTCGGTTTTAAAGACAGAAAAAAGGGACAGAAAAAAGAGACAGGAAAAGAGATCAAGATGGGGGATACTGAAGCTCGAGCTGAAGCAGGCATCTGGAATTATGTCTTCGGATATTCAAAAATGGCGGTTGTTAAATGTGCTATTGAGCTTGGGGTTGCCGACGTTATCGAAAACCACGGCAGCCCCATGACACTATCCGAGTTAGCTACCGCCCTCGGATGTGAACCGTCACGTCTTCACCGCATCATGCGGTTCCTGGTCCATTTCCATGTATTCAAACAAGAACCCATCGGCCAACACTCCATAGGCTTCTCACTGACGCCGTTCGCTCGTCGTCTGCTAAAACATGGAGAAAAAACCATGGTGCCTTTTATACTGCTAAATTCCAGCCCTATCTCGTTAGCGCCATGGCATAATCTCAGCGCTCGAGTCCTCGAGAGTGGAAATATTTCCCCGTTTGAAGCAGCACACGGGATTGATCTATGAAGCTACACCGAGGCAAACCCTGGTTATAGCAAACTCTTCAACGATGCCATGGCTTGCGGTACTAGACTGACGATCCCGGCGATAATCGAACGATGTCCTGAAGTATTCGACGGTGTCGAAAGCTTGGTCGATGTCGGTGGAGGTAACGGGACTGCTTTGAGTCTTTTAATTAAAGCATTCCCAAGGATTCGAGGCATCAACTTGGATCTCCCTCATGTTGTGGCTGCTGCACCAACATTCGACAGAATCGAAAACGTTGGAGGTTGTCCCAAATGCCGACGCTGTTCTTTTAATGGTTAGAAACTTTTTATCCTACATATCAGCAACGTATGTATATTACAATTTACCTTAACATGACTGATATATAGGCGAAAAACAGGTCAGTCGGTTAAGATCATTTCGGTTTTAACTATATTTGGTTTGAATTTAGTTTCGTTTTAGTTCAAATTTTCGTTTTAGTTCGTGTTTACGTTGATTTCTGTTTGGGGATCGGGTCAAGTCAGTTGAGTTTTGGTTCAATTATTTCGGGTCGAGTCAGTTAAGTTTTGGTTCGATTATTTTGAGTCGATTGATTTCGAATTAGGACAATATCGGGTTAGCAAGAGATTAATCGGTTTCGATCAGGTTTTTAGGTCAAGTTAAGTTTTTACACCCAATATATCACTATGTATAATATGTATATTTAAATTTTGGTGAATTGTGCAACAATTCACATCCTATCTATCTTTATTTATTTTAATATATTTTCTTTATTTTGGGTTGCCTTCAATTTGGGTGAAAATCAATTCGAGTTCATTCGGTTCGATTAAAAATCGGTGTGAGTCTATTTTGGATTCAACTAGAATTTGGATTAGTTTCGATTTGGTTCGATTTAGATCGGTTACGGTCAAAATCAGGTCTTCACATTTGAGTCAATTCCGGGTATCGATTCAAGTAAATCTATTCGATTTTCGGATCTCGGGTCAAGTTTCCGATTCTACTGATATATATGTTTTTTCCCTGTGGATTGCAGTGGGTTTTGCAAAATTGGGACGATGAAGAATGCATTAAAATCCTACATAAATGTCGAGAATCCATTCCAGAAGATAAAGGCAAGGTCATAATTATGGAAGCTGTGGTTGAAGAAGATAACGAAGTTGATGATCTTGAATCTGTAAGGTTGGTGTTAGACATGGTGATGATGACTCATACTAACAAAGGGAGACAGAGAACTCTAAAGGAATTGATCTGTGTTCTTCAACGGTCTGGATTTACACGATTCAATGTCAAATCAATCCACACCGTTGAATCTGTCATCGAAGCTTATCCCTAGAGAAAGAAATCTATGGCTCTCCACATTGGTTTATCTTGTTAAAGAAATTTTATGACCAAGTCCAAATGGACTTGTTTTATTATGATGATAGTTTGTCCTAAGAAATAAATTATTAAGTGAATCCTGTTAATCACGTCATCTATGGTCTCAATTAATCAGGATCGTCAATTTTAATTTTTTTTAAGTAAATCATCACCTCTTCCCTGCATGTACTTAGTGGGTGGATAGCTATTAGGTGGTTATTTAAAGATAACGGTCTTGATTGCTTAGATCATAGATGATGTGATGAAAAGGATTCACCTAATAATCTCTCGTCCTAAGGGGTTTGATGGTTGTTAGAGTAAGTAGAATATTTTATAGGGGTGGTTCGAATATTTAAGGGTAATATACAATATAATAAAATAAAGTTTTTAATTTAAAAAATATCATTAATGTTTGATTGAGTAATCATTTTATTTTTAATTTTTCAGTAATTCTAGATAAATATATTGATTTTAAAGAAAAATAATTTTATAAAATAATATAAATATAAAATATTTTTCTATTGACTTATTATTTTGTCAAGTTATTTTAAATTGTTTACCAACATTTTTTAACAATTTCCATACAATTTTTATCTACAGATTGATCATTTTGACCCAAAATAAAATATTGAGGGTTGAATTACTCAAAAAATAAGGTCCAAAGTGACTATTCAATCAGACATTAAAGACGTTTTTTAACTTTTGAATAAAAATGAGTATAATATGACTCAAAATCTATGAAGTACATTAACATTTTATTATTTCTATTAAGGATGAGTCTACAACGGACGTCGAATACCGCTGAACACTGCTAATGTTAAATACCGTTGAACATTATTAAATTAATTAATAAAAAAATAAAAATCTCAAGGACTCAACTTATAATTAATAATTATATGTTGAGTCTATCACTCTTTTAATAATTATATGTTGAGTCCTTAAAATTTTTAATTTTTATTAATTAATTTAATGGTATTCAGCTATATTCAACCGTCGTTGTAGAATTTTTCTTCTACTAATTTACCATAAGTCCATAACTATTCTTTTTTCCTTCTTATAAACAATTAATTTAATTATTTATTTCGTTTGTTTATTATTAGGTTTTTCCATTGAGTTTCAATAATAAATAGCCGGTGGGTTTATTGCTGTGTAAATTTTGGTAGTTTTAATCTTGATATTTCAATTCGTATTTAAAGCAACGTTTGTGTGGGATATAATCTGACATCACAATAATTAATATTAGAGTTTCGGGAAAGTTATCTCAATTGCTATAAATTATAAATTTGCAGACAATGTGTATCGATACAAGTTTATACCTACTAGTACAAATATATGCATACTGATACAGATATGCATATTTGGATAAAATGATTAAAAAGAACATCGATATAGGATCAAACGTATCAGTATGAATTTTTGACATTAAAATTTAAAAATTTAACGGGTACCAATAAAAAAATCGTATTGATTCTCTCATTCATCTATAGCTTGGTACAGTTATGGAATAGTTCGTACTTATGTTGAATTCCGTCTTTGAAATTTGAGAGTTATACTCACAACATCGGTTTTTACTGTATAGTTTTTGATATTATCATCGGTAATATTTCTGATCCGGTTCTCTACCAGCCAAAAATGAAGTGTTTCATGATTAATGACCGTAACAAGATAGAAAGGCTCTTTGTTAAATCCAATTCTACTTCATAATTACTCAAAATTATCTTATCCGTAATTTTATTAAACTCGTTAACATATGCAGGACGTAGTTATGTTGAATATGGGAGGGGTTTTGTCCTTCTCAAATTCTTTTTGGTATAATTGCATTTAAGGTTATTATTAGTTTAAATAATAATAAAATAAGATTTTTGTCCCTCCCAAACTCTAGATTTATAGCCTTCATGAACAATTACTCCTCTCGATATTTGATCCTAATTTCGTCCTTAAATATATGATTTTATTGTAACACCCTATTTTTTTTAATACCCATCTAATACTATGTAACATTTCTGTGTCACTTTCTGACAGTTTCCACTTTGGGTAAACTAAGGTCCAAAAAACCCACATCTGATTTGGTCTGACAGAGATTGGACTTGTTTGCTCTTCAAAACAAAATAATGGACCATTTCCCAAAAATCTTTGGAAAAAATGGATTTTGATGAATGGGCTTTAATTAGATTCTGATAAAAATATATAATATCTTTTATAAAATATAAATATTTTATCATAACACTTGTTTTTTTCATAATCATACCACTTGATATTATCAATTTGGTTTTAGACAAATTTATACAGCTGTCAAAGCCATATACTTGGATTCTTTTATCTAATACACAACATACTTATCTCAAAGAAAAATCATATCATGAATCATTCTCGCCACGTTATTTGTAATTTTAATTAATTTGATTCATTTATCTTATATATTTTTTAAGATAAATTATCATCTCTTTTTTACTTGTAATAAATGAATGGGTAGTTATAGGAGTGGGCAAGATCGGGTACCCGACCAATTTGAAAAGAATTGGTCCCGGTCTTGATAACCATCGGTTCCTAAAAATTAGAACCAATCTCGGTCCCGATCACACCGGGTCCTAAATTCTAAGAACCGGTCCCATTACTGGTGGGTACCGGTTCCAATACCGAATACCTGGTCAATTAGTTTATTCTTAAATTTTTTTTGAGTAATTGGAGGAAAAACTTTTAGCCACCAATAATAATATTAAATAATAAAATTAGAATATTGTAGACTTGAAAATTAAAGTTTTAAAACGATCATAATATTCATACATAAAGAGAAAGTTTGATAAGAAAAATAAATAAAAGAAAACTAATATTGGATACTTGGTATTGGTCTCGGTCCTACTGGGTACCCACCGGATATCAGGTCCAAAAAATCAAGATCTATTTCCGGTCTCGATTATGACCGAGATTTAAATTTTGGATTTGGTCTCGGTCCTACCGGAATCAATACTAGATCAGGACCGAGACCGAGTATTAGATAATTACTTAAAGATAACGAATTTGATTTATGAACTACAGATGATATTTATTATAAATGTACAAAGTCTTTAATGAGAAAAAAATAAAATGGATAAGGAAAAGACCCTAATATGCCTGGTAATAGGATAACATTTATTATTACAATTTGGACTCAAAATACTAAAACATGTTTTTTTTAACGATGTATTGTTATCATAAAACCGGCTACATTCGAGCGTCGACCACTCGCCGCTTCGCTGGCAATGTTCCTACCCTCACCTCGTTAATCTCACCCGACCGTTGGTGACCCTCAAAGGCCAATTTGACACGTCATCCATTTCAAGGCCCACACGTACAACGAAACTCGGATCATTCCTTCCCCAGATCCGGATCCTCTTTAGTCAACTACCTCATCTTCCTCTATATTTGCGCCACGTGGGAGTACGAACTCGTGTCATCCAGTCCCACGCCACGTGATATATTTTATTACAATAATAATTAATAAATTAAATTGGCAACTAATCTGTTTCTACCGGATAAATTATATTACGAGGCATTATCATAACATTATATATGAAATCAACCAATTAAAAGCATTCATTTAATTATTTTTTATACATCATTATTTTTATCAAATGAATTTTTAATTGATAAAAAATATTTCTAGATTTAATTTACTGTAAATATTAATGAAGATTCACTTGATAAAAATGATAAAAATAAAAAATAATTAAATAAATAATTTTAATTGATTAATTTTATGAATAACATGATGCAAATAACTCATAATATAATTTTCTTAAAATTAGAACATTTATTAAAAATGCTTTAGATTAAAACACGTGTATTTTAAATTCTTGGTAGGCATAGGTCACATCTCATTCATTAATTGTTGAGTCGTTCGATTATGACTCGATTATTTATTAATTTTTTAAATTATTAAAAATTATTTTTCTTTTAATTTAAAAAATAATAAATTAACGTTTAAAAATTCTAATTAAAATCATTTCTTTTTAAAGTTAATTCTTTTGATATTAAAGAGAGGTAGCCAAAATCAAAGGTGACCCTACTGAAGAGAATGATGCTCCAAACAATGAGGAGCCAAAGCCATGACCATACTTTCGGGTTAATATATCATTTGATATTTAAAATTTATTTCAATGATTAATTTAATATTTAACTTTTTTAAAATTATAAATTAATATGATGATAAATTATTATTTAATCTCTTAAAAATATAATTTATTATTATTCCTATAAATTTAAATTTTTTAAATAATAAAGTAGATAAATAATATTAAATTCCGTCAAATCTTTATTATATACGCTACACATAAATATCTAGTTACCATTATATTGTTCTGTCCATATTTATGGTCTAGGGTCCCAATATGGGTTTTTTCATGTTCACGTTTTCCTTAGGTATTTGGGGTTGTTGTCACCGTTTATGTATTAAAGTGAGTAAAAATATTCGATTCGATTTAAAAATTAAAATATTTATTTTTATTTTTATCAATATTTGATTTGATTTTAAAATTTTAAATCGAATGTGAATCATTAAACAATTTAAGTTCTAGATTATTCAAACATCCAAAAATTCAAAATTTTATGAATATTAATATTTTAAAAAATTAATATTTTTATAGATGTAAACCTTATTATATTTAAAACTTTGTTACTATTTATATTTGAAATTTTTAAATTTTTATAAATAATATTTAAATTAAATTATATATTAAATATCAAATATTCAATCTAAATATCTAATATATTTATTTTTTCTAAATTAGATAAGAATCAATATTTTTATTGATCCAAAATTTTAAATATAATTTTTTTAAATCAAATCGAATCTAATCCGAAAATAATTCCCTACCATGTACCTTCAGACGATATTATGTCTCAATTCTTTCTTTCGCTTGCTGAAATGTTTGTAGGCGATATGATTACGAATAAGATATTAATTTATAAATAAAATCCTTTCAATTTAGTAAATACATTTTTTAATTCAATTTAATGTTTATTTTTATATAATAATTAATATCTAATTAATTAATTAATCTGAATTAATTATTAGATAAAATTTTATTCTTTTTGATGTTCTTCATATTTTCAAACATTAAAAAAATAAATTAAAATTATTAATCTTCAATTCTAAATTGTGAACTATAAATCATAAAAATACACGAATCTATAATTTTATAAATCTTAACACTAAACTTTAAATCTTATTTGTTATATATGTGAGGTATAGAAAGAGACATCAAAAAGAAGTACAAGATTTCTATTATCGACTATTAAATAGCTTATTGTGGGAGAAATTTTCTAATTTAATTTATTTCATTCACGACATTAAAATTTAAACCTCTAATTTTA
Source organism: Abelmoschus esculentus (assembly GCA_035048815.1). NCBI lineage: Eukaryota > Viridiplantae > Streptophyta > Magnoliopsida > Malvales > Malvaceae > Abelmoschus > Abelmoschus esculentus. Next base: position 855,611 of record JAUCBN010000030.1, read on the forward strand.
TTTTAAAATTTAATATCTCATCTCATTAAACTAATTAATTATTAGTTAGATTCCACATTTATCATAACTCTAATGTAACAGTAAGAAATAATGAACCGCGCTTGTCAATATTTTTTTTCTCTCATCGCTTGTTTTTATTTTTATTTCAATTGATCAACGATAATATTAATTTTAATATTATTTATTGATCATCAATATTTTTTATTATTTTGTATATTTTATTTTATTTTTTATTTAAAATTTTTTCTAGTTTTTTTTTAATAAGTATTCTTTGTTTTGGTTCATATTTTCGTAATTTTGTTGCACTTAATTTATTTGTTTTTGTGATATTTTTTTATACAAATCATTTTCTTTTATCTTTGTGATAGATTTGTATTCGGATAAAATTTCTCATGATGTTTTATTTTGATTTACGTTTGTCGATTTTTCAATAATAATCTCTTTTTATGATTGACTGTCGTTGTATTCGAATTTATTTAATATAACAATCGAAAAAATTATATTTTCTACCATCAATATTATATCATATTTTAATATTTTTAGTTAGATCGAGATAAAAAATATTGATTATTATTGATTTTTCAAAAGAATATATTATTTCTTTTTTTTTCCTTTAAATTTTATCTGTAAAATTTTTTAGTGGAATTAATCCCCAAATTCCTTTTTACGAGTTGTATTATTTATACCGCACCTTCTTTTGTTTTAATAAAATTTAATTTATATTTTTAAAATTAACCAATCACAAAATTAATAGTACGATGGGGGCAGAACTGTCTTTTTCATATCCAGATCTTATCCAATTAATGGAGTACCAAGAATATGCCGGATCTTCTTTTGATTATTAGATATCAAATATTGAATAAATTATTAAATATATTTTATAATATTATCTGTTCAAGTTGAATCTCGTGATTTCTCATTTTATGCTTCAACGCATTTAAATTATTTATTGTTGTAAATAAAATAAAGAATAAGAACAAAATAAATGAATAAAGATGAGAGATAAAAATATAGATTTTTATTATATTTTTAAAATAAGGTCTGTACAATGTTTTCTTTAAAAGTTTATAATTGTAGACATAAGATGAAAATCCTAATTTCAATGGGTATTAAACCCTAATAATAAAGGACAATAAAGTTTGATTAAATATACAGATATTCATCATAAATGAAGATATTCATAACACTTATTCTTGGATATCCATGAAGATAATGTGTCTCGTTAAAATTAGGTGTGTGCAAAAAACCCAAAAAATTGAAGCGATTCCGAAACCCGAAAAAACGAACCGAAAAAGTGGTTAACCGAACCAAAAAAAAATCAATTTTGGTTCGAATTTTTTTATAGAAATTGATTCGGTTACAGTTTATGGTTTTGAGATAAATCGAATAACCGCCCCGACCGGTTATATAATATGTATTATATTATAATATTATATGTTATTTTAATATTTTATATTAAAAAATCAGTTTTTATTTTATAAAATTTAAATATTTAACCTGTTGGAATTAAAAATAATAATAACATTACGTGTCATTTATTTAAAAGTATATTCTTTTTTTAACATATTATTAAATTATATAATTTAATAAATTAAATAAAAAACTCGTTACCCGAACCAAACTGATATTTTCGATTAACTGGATAAGCGGTTAACCGATTGAATGGTTACGGTTTAGGGTCAAAAATTGAATAACCCAAATTTATCGGTTAACTGAAATTATGTGTTAATGGTTAACTGAACCCGATTTTGCACACCATAGTTAAAACCTTACTAAGATAAAACACTGTGGGAAAAAAATTCTTAGTGAAGGAAAAAAATACACACATCTTTAATACACATAACATGTTGCCTCATTAAAAACCTTACCAAAAAAACTATTGGGACAAAATATCGGTTAAGAGAAAAAGAGTGCAACACGTATTTACTCTCCCTCATGAAAATATCACATAAAATCTTTGAATCTTCATAATTTAATATTGAATAAAATTTCAAATGTTGAAGTAGATTATGCACTAATGGATAAATCTTCTAAATTATTGCTTGAAATGATTCATCGAATACTATTCTTCTGAAGATCATGAGGGATAAAACTTTAAAGAAATATTTTTCATTTTATCACATTTGATGTATCCATTTTTAGATATAAATTTTGCATATCTCTACACAAGATAACTTGCATCTTATCTTGTGAAAGCAATTCACATATCTTTTGGATATGTTTAGTCAGACAAGTATTTCAACTATGCCTCAAGCATAGTAATTATTTAAAGGTAATAGTTCAGTAGCACTTTAAATAGTATTTATGGACCATCTAAGTTAGAATGAATCTTTATTTATATTAAGAGACCTAACAACCATAAGGGTGATCAATGAATATGTGTTATACAAGTAAAATCTCTTTAAACATTTTTTTTGTGTATGTCGATTGATGTAAAAGGATTCCATTGTTAAGGAGATCTCTCCATGAGTCTCAATGATATTCAAATCATCAACATACACAAGAATAACAAATTCAGAGTTAAACCTCTTAATAAAAATACTCGGGGAAATTAAATAATTCATATAACATTCTACTAATAAGTATTCAATGAGGCGATTATATCAAATACGCATAAATTGTTTCAAGTCATAAAAAGATATATTCAATACGATTGAATAATATTCTTGAGAACTTGAATTAACTGCTTCTGACAATCTAAATCATTCCAGAAGTTTTATGTAAATATTACTATCAAGAGTCCATACAAATAGGATATAACAACATCAATTAGGCGAAAATCGACTAATTTTATTTATTGTCAAACTAATCAAAATATAAAAGTAGTTGCATCCACTAACAAGGAATATATTTTTCTCATAATCGATTTCATGTCTTTGTGAGAATCCTTGTGCAACCAAATGAGCTTATATCTCGTGATTTCCCATTTTGATTTCTCTTTCTCATAAAGGCTTATTTATATCCACGAGCTTTACATATTTCAATGTACGAACTATAAGCCTCAATACTTCTCTTTTCGAAAAAGATTTTAGTTTCGCCTCAATTTTCTTTTTCCATATTGGCTAATCATTTCTTTGTTTACATTGCCCAATTGACAATGGTTCATGATCCACATCATTAAATAAAATCTCTAATGCTATATTGCATGCAAATATATTATCAATGTCGATTTAATTTTAGTTCCTCTTATTACCAGACATGACATAATCTATTTAGATCTCTTTATTATCAGATATTTGAGTCATGTCAATATCTATATTAGATACCTTTTAATCTCTTCTAGAGATTTTCATAATATGTTTATTCTTCGATCAGACCATCATAAAATATAGCTCTTTTCTTTTCCGAGGATTTTTATCTTTGGAACCTACTTGTCTACCACGTTTCAAGCGTAAGTTAGACTCATTATCAACTAAAGTTTATGTAGAACTAATATTTTGACATAATAATTAAAAAATAGTTTTAAACTAATTTGAAGAGTTTTCAAAAAAAGTTTTATTTCCAAACAACTTGAAAATAAGTTTGAGACCTCTAGAACTAATGTTTTGGTATAATAATTGAAAATAGTTTTGGACTAATTTGAAAAGATTTCAAAAATAGTTCTTATGTCCAAACTACTTGAAAATATATTTAAGATGTTTTTGAGAGATTTTAAATATGTTTTAAATGATTTAAAGAAACCAAAGAAATGTTTTTTAACCCAGGTGTTTCGATACACCCTCAAGGTGTTTCGATACTTGTTCTTCAATGACATGTTTTCAAAGGCATAATCGTAGTGGCATCGATACTGGTATCGATACCTTTTCACCATTGTGAGGTTTAGTTTCGAACCTTGTTTCGATACACCCCCATGAAAACCCCCAACGGCTAGGAGCCGTATCGATATTGGTATCGATACCAGTTCGTAAATGTAGGTCAACGACTATTTCCCAAAGAGGGAGTTTCGATACCAGTGTAAGGGGTATTGATACCTCCTACACCAGAAGAGGAAATAAGCCTTGAAATCAGCTCTAAACGGCTCCAAACCAATCCCAACGGTCACCAACGGCTAGAAGCTCACTTGTGATGATAAAAGGAAGCCTCAAGCATCAAGAGAAGACTAATGCTTCACTTGTAACAACATTATGATCAAAGATTTGTCTTAGAGCAAAATTCTCATCTTTGGGTAGACAAAACACTTGTGAGCTCAATTGTCAATATATGCTCAAGTGTAATTAGGAATTGGGTGAGTGCTTAGATTGCAAACATTAACCTTGTTAGAAAGATTAAACAAGTTTGCTAAGTTTTCTTTGTTTGAGTGAATTCCTAAAGTTCGGGTTGTGAACTTTGGATGCTTGGTTCGGTTTTGAATCAAGGTTTGTAAGGTTATCCCTTTAGCCTCAAAAGGTTGAATTCTTAGTGAGTTTGGGAAATCCTTAGTGGGAAGCTAAGGTAGTGGATGTAGGCGTGGCCGAACCACTATAAATCCTTGTGTTCATTGTCCATTTCACTGCTTCCACAACTAACACCCAAATTACCACTTCTCCACCTCTTGGAAAGCTTTAATCGGTTGTGAATCGAGCATCTTCAAGCCCAATAATTGGTATCAAAGCGGGGCTCAATCGAGAGGGATTAACATCCCATTGAAAAGATCTGGAGAGCTCGATCAATTACCGATCAATCGACAACTCATAGCGTAATCCATTGACATGCCACCTTTCTGTGACGGGTTCAACTATTCCCAATGGAAGATAAGGATGAAGTATTTCATCAACTCAAGAGACTACAAGCTATGAGATATAGTGGAAGACGGACCATTTGTGCCAAAGGGAACAAATGCGGAATGGAGCGTAGAAGATCGTAAGAAGATGATGCTTAATTCCAAGGCTTTGCACATTCTCGTTTGTTCATTCCATCCAAGAATTTATGAGAATATATCTTCTTGTGAGAGTGCCAAGGAAGTTTGGGACAAGCTAGAAGTCACATACGAGGGTACTAACGAAGTAAAGGATACCAAGATTGGACTCCTCAACCAAGAGTATGAAAACTTTAAGATGAATCCGAAAGAGGGCATAGCAAAAATGTTCGATCGGTTCTCCACCATCACCAATGGACTTAGAGGCTATGGAGAGATCATCCCGGAAGAGAAGCTCGTTCGTAAGCTTATTTATTCCCTTCTCGAGTTATGGGACTCAAAAAGGAACGCCATCATCGAAACAAAGAATTTGAAGACTCTCAAGCTTGATAAACTCATGGGGTCATTACTCACACACCAAATAATGATGAAAGGAAGAGAAGAGGAGAAGAAGGAGGAAGAGATTAGATCGATGGGGAAGAAGAATATCCAAGATCTTGGTAAAAAAATGTCAACACCGTTGCTCTCAAATCCTCCAAGCACATCCACTTAGAAGATTCAAGTGAGGAGGATAGTGAAGAAGATGAAGAGCTTGCCAAACTCTTCATTGACTTCGATCGATTCGTGAGGAACAAAAGTAAAAAATCTTCAAAGCACGAATCAAAGAAGAAGATGAAGAACTCCCACAAGTCTATCATGAGGGGATCATCTTCAAAGAAACAAGCATATGTGGCTACTTGGAGTGATGGAGACTCCACCGAAAATGAAGAAGCCAACCTATGCTTGATGGCCCTCAATGAGGGGAGGTAGCTTATAACTCTCAAACTTTAAATTCTTATTCATTTGATGAATTGCAAGAAGCTTATGATAAATTGGTTTTTGATTTCAAAATTACATTTTCAAAGAAAAAGAAATTGATTTCAAAGTTAAAAATTGAAAATGATTTACTTTTGAAAACCAATTTAGAGTTTAAAGCAAAAATAAAAGATTTTGAACTTAAAATTTTTTATTTACAAAATTTGCTTCAAACGATGAAAAAAGATCATCAAATTGTTTTAGATGATCTTAAAAAGGAAAAAGATTTGATTTTCAAAGAACTTCAAAAGAAAAATGATTTGAGAAAATCAAATTTTTACATGAGACAATCTAGTACCCTTAGATTTGTGAACAAAAAATGTTTTAGAAGTGTTTGGGTCCCAAAAGGACTAATCACTTCAACCAAAAAGGATGAAATTAAAAAATGGATTCCTAAGGGGACTAAAATTTGCGCTACTAACGTTAAAGGATCCAAAGAAATTTGGATACCAAAAATTACTTGATTGTCTTGTTAGGTGTGATGGAGGTACGAGCAACAAAGTGCAAAATTAAGGGGGAGCTCCAAACACACAAGAAAGACACTTGAAGAAGGAAGGCTTCACATCCTACCTTAAGTTCAAGTGTGGTAAAATCTAGTTTTAGCTTTAATTTTGTTTATCTTTTGTTTAAACTAGATTATCATAATTGTTGAACTAACACTTAGTGATGCCTTGAGTAAGGGGGAGTCTTTTATTTTCATAAACTATATTTTTTATATTTGATTTTAAAACAATTGACCTTTTCAAAATTCTCCTATGTTATGAGCTTTAAAGATTTTCAAACTTGTTTTGAACCATTTTTGATATAACAAAGAGGGGGAGAATATTGTGAAAAATTGATTTTTCAAATGGTTTAATGAGTAAGGGGGAGCTTAAATGTTTTCGAATCATTATTCTCTTATTCAAAGTCTTATTTCACAAAGGGGGAGAAATCTCAAAAGTAATTTTTCAAGCTGGTTTTATTATATCAAAAAGGGGGAGATTGTAGAACTAATGTTTTGATATAATTATTGAAAAATAGTTTTGGACTAATTTGAAAAGATTTCAAAAAAATATATTTAAGATGTTTTTGAGAGATTTTAAATATGTTTTAAATGATTTAAAGAAACCAAAGAAATGTTTTTTAACCCAGGTGTTTCGATACACCCTCAAGGTGTTTCGATACCTGTTCTTCAATGACATGTTTTCAAAGGCAAAATCACAGTGGCATCGATACTAGTATCGATACCTTTTCACCACTGTGAGGTTTGGTTTTGAACCTTGTTTCGATACACCCCCAACGGTCAAAACGATTTTATGAAAAAACCCAATGGCTAGGAGCGGTATCGATATTGGTATCGATACAGTTCATAAATGCAGGTCAACGACTATTTCCCAAAGAGGGTGTTTCGATACTAGTGTAAGGGGTATTGATACCTCCTGCACCAGAAGAGGAAATAAGCCTTGAAATCAGCTCTAAACGGCTCCAAACCAATCCCAACGGTCACCAACGGCTAGAAGCTCACTTGGGATAATAAAAGGAAGCATCAAGACAAGACTAATGCTTCACTTGTAACAACATTATGATAAAAGATTTGTCTTAGAGCAAAATTCTCATCTTTGGGTAGACAAAACACTTGTGAGCTCAATTGTCAATATATGCTCGAGTGTAATTAGGAATTGAGTGAGTGCTTAGATTACAAATATTAACCTTGTTAGAAGGATTAAACAAGTTTGCTAAGTTTTCTTTGTTTGAGTGAATTCCCAAAGTTCGGGTTGTGAACTTTGGATGCTTGGTTCGGTTTTGAATCAAGGTTTGTAAGGTTATCCCTTTAGCCACAAAAGGTTGAATTCTTAGTGAATTTGGGAAATCCTTAGTGGGAAGCTAAGGTAGTGGATGTAGGCGTGGTTGAACCACTATAAATCCTTGTGTTCATTGTCCATTTCATTGCTTCCACAACTAACACCCAAATTACCACTTCTCCACCTCTTGGCAAGCTTTAATCTGTTGTGAATCGAGCATCTTCAAGCCCAACAAGACCTTTTCTAGGACTTGTTAATATGTTTTAAATGTTTTAAAGAAGCCAAAGAACACAAAATGTTTCAAGTGTTTCGATACACCCCAACAACGTTTTGGTGCATTTTTGTCTCTGGATAAACTAGTTTCGATACTTCAAACCACCATTTTGATACATTTGTATCGAAACGAGTTTTAGGTATTTTGATACACCTTCAATGATCATTTAAAAAAAACCCAACGACTTTATAAAAAAAAACGGCTAGGAGTAGTACGAAATGGCTAAGGCTTGATTCGATACCATGAGCTAAGGGTTTTGATACACCTTATAGGTGTTTCGATATCTGTTCTTAGATACAGGTTCAACGGTTATTTCCCAAAGCAACTGTATCAAAACAATTTTCACGTGTTTCGATACCGATCATACTAGAAGCATAAATAAGCCTTAAAATCAGCTTCAAACGGCTTCAAATCAATCTCAACGGTCACCAACAGTTAGAAGCTCATTTGAGATGATAAAAGGAAGTCTCAAGGATCAAGAAAAGTGCAATGCTTCATTGTCAACAACAATATGATCAAGAATTTGTCTTAGAGCTTAATTCTCATCTTTTTTGGGTAGACAACACTTGTGAGCTTAATGTTTATGTATGCTCAAGTGTCTTAGGATTGGGTGAGAGCTTAATTGAAAACAATTAGCCTTATTGGAAGGATTCAAGTTTGCTTAAGAAATCTTTTTGTGAGTGAATTCCCAAAGTTCAGTTGTGAACTTTGGATGCTTGATTCGGATTGTGAATCAAGGTTTGTAAGGTTATCCATTTGTTCCTCAAAAGGTTGAATTCTTAGTGAATTGTGGAAATTCTTAGTGGGAAGCTAAGGTAGTGGATGTAGGACTTGGGTTAGAAGTCTGAACCACTATAAATCATTATGTTCATTGTCTACTTTTATTGCTTCCACAACAAACACCCAAATTACCAATTCTCTATCAAATTGGCAAGCTAATCGATTTTCCATCGAGCACCTTCAAGCCTAACAGTTTATCCTTCCAAGACATCAAATTTAATCGGAGTATTCATAGCTGGTATACATGACTTAGTCACTCTTTTAGGGTCAGCAAAATCATCTAGAAATTGATTTTCTAAATGAATTATCCTTTGAAGTTATAATTCACTTTGTTGAATATATGGATCAAACTAAGAAAATGATAATTCATTCTAACTTATTTCTTTTTCTAGCTATTTTATTTTCTCCCCCTAATATTGGGTAAATTGACTCATTAAAATGATAGTCAATAAATCGACTGTAAATAAATTTCCTATCAGAAACTCAAGATATTTAATTATCAAGGGGAATTTAAATCCGACATATATTCCCAACATAACTCATCTTTGTATGTTGTGGTGGAGTAATTAGAATATATACCGCACACTAAAAAAATCTAAGATGAAAAATATTTGGTTCCTGACCAAAAACCATTTGTAATAGGGAGAACTTATGATCATATATTGGTTTGATGTGAATTAGTGATACTACATGCAAAATAACATGTTATTAATATTATCAACAACGATTGTCTTTATAAGATAATCTAGAAAATGTGCTTGTAATTTTATCAATTAAGCAAGTAACCTCGCAAACACTAAGTTGCGGGTTAATAACAAGGATACATATGACTATTTAGTTGATCGATTAAAATCCTAAATATCTAGATGGACTGTAAGAAAAGTGTATGGGCCCACATATATCACCTTGTATCCGTTCTAGAAAATTAATAGATTTACACTCTATCTTAGCTGATGATGATTGAATAGTCAAATTGCTCTGATAGCAAGTATCACATGAAAAAAATTATCTTGAAGAAAATTTTAGTTCTTCAATAAATGATCACATAAAAGTGTCAATAAATTTTTGCATCATAATTAAACTAGGATGGCCTAACCGATCATGCCAAATAAAATTATCAGTAAACAACTGATTTATAATAGCATGAGCTTTAATTTGTATTAATTCTTCTGTAATACAATATGGATAACAATGCATGTAATTTTGTCAAGATTTTCTTATTGCCTTAAGTTATATATACTTGTAATATTTTACACCTTATATACCACTATATATAATATGTAATTTAATTTTTTTTGATGAATTGTGCAACAATTCACATCATATATTTCTTTCTTTATTTTAATGTATTTTCTTTATTTCATATTATCTTTAATTCAATTTGTTTTCGGTTTGGTTCCATTCGATTTGATTGAAAACCGATTCAGTTCTATTTAATTAGATTAAAAATCAACTCAACTCTATTTTTCAGTTCAATTAAAATTTGAATCGATTTTAATTCAGTTTATTTTAGATTTTAAGTCAAGTTTGGATATTATGTTTGAATCATTTTTAGGTCTCGATTCAATTCACAAATCTCAGATCAAATTTACCAAATCTATCGATAACATACTAATCGAGCTGCATTTAATATATAATTATATCAAATTCTTAAATAATATCACACTTAGATCATAATGATTAAAAATATCAAACTTTTTATTACCTGAACCTATTTACTTTCATGTAAATAAATCCCACAACGGCAACATGATTGAGTGGTATTGGGGTTCAAAAATATCCGATTTGATTTATTCGATCCGATTATTCATTGATCCGATCTAAAAATACGGATATCCGATCTAATTTTTATTTTTGGACTTGATATCCGATCCGATTTTAAGTTTTTCAGATTGGATACGGATCACAATATTTCAAGTTTTGAATTATCCAAAAATTCGAAAATCAAATTTTCATTAATATTAAGCTTGTTATATTTAATAATTTAGTGCTTGTTATTTTCAAAAATTTTAAAAAATAAAACTTTTATGAATGTGATTCTTGTTGTATTTAGTAATTTCTTGTTTATTATTTTCGAAATTCTAAAATTTTCATAAACATAACCTTCAAATTTGAAAAATTAATTTAATCAAATTATATTTTTAATAATTGGATATCCGAATATCCGATATCCGATATCCAAATATGTGGATATCCGCTTTCTTCCAGATCGGATATGAATCATTATATCATTGATCCGAAAACCCGAATATTCAAAAAAATCAGATCGAATCTGATTCGATACCCGATAATGAACACCTCTATTGAGTGGTGCGCACACTATAAATAAACCATTAAATATTCAATCCAAAATGATAATATTTGCTGAAAATGATTCATTAATTAATAATAAATGTTAAATCTGCAAATCTTATATAAACTCAACGTAAACGAAAAGCAAATCATCATCACGCTCACGCCTTTCCTTTTTTTTTTTTCAATGGTGATGGAAGTAAATAACGAGAGTTGCGGGTGCAAGGTGAAGGACGCGTCGCCGTTCCAGAGCCGCCACCAACAGCGGCAGAAACTCGAAGTGTACAATGAAGTGCTGCGGCGGCTTCGAGAATCCGGAAAAGACGAGGCTAATCGGCCTGGTTTCGAAGACGAGCTTTGGAATCACTTCAAACGTCTCCCTACACGGTATAATCCGTTTAGCATTTATTGTTTTCCTTCAAAATTTACTACATGCAGAGAATACAATTTTTTTTTTTAAAAAATAAAATCTACTAAGATTTTCGCATTTTTTGTTATATATCTATATCTGTTGAAGTACTGAATCTCAGGTACGATTTTTGATTTTTAATGTTTGGATTTGGTGCTTCGATGAATATAAAGCCTTTGCAGTTGAGGAGTTGTTTGGCTTAATATTACGGTTGAATCAGTAGCGCTTAATATGGAATTTTCTCGCTTAATTTTTTGTTGAAATTCTTAATTAATGGGTTAATAATCTTGTTATTACTTTTTTAGAATTACTTTTTTGATGTTTGGCTTGCTGCCGATAAGATCCGAAACAAGTAGAGTGAAGCAGATTTGATAGTTTCCTTTTTACATGTTTCTTTTAATTTCTCTATAAACTGAATATTCTGATTTTTGTTAATTGAGTGTGTGTGAATATATGTTCAGCTATGCATCGGATGTGAATGTGGAAAGAGCAGAAGACGTTCTGACGCACAAGAGATTGCTGTATTTGGCTCATGATCCTGCCAACAGACCGGCCATGGAAGTTCGACTTGTGCAGGTGACTAGCTTTCTTGTATAGGAATTGTGATTTGCTCTGAACTTATAGTATAAGCAAAATTTTGTTGTTTTTGAACTTTTTTTTTTCGTTCTTAGAATGATCTGAATTTTTGAAAAATCAAAATTTGTCAGATCTCCCTTCTTAATATCTCACCGTTCTTTTACATTATTAGAAATATTCATTGTATATGACATTGCATACAAGGGTGACCATATATATGCGAAAACAATTGGGACTTGAAATATTATTTTGGTCTTTAGAGGCTCTAGTCGTGGTTTCCTGCAAATTAAAAAGTTTTGCTTTGCGTTTTTGCAATCAAGTGACTCTATTCAGCTGAATTCTTTATCTTTGACGTTTGAAAAAATGAGTGCTGAAGTGCATGCATCAATTTTCACTAATTGTTAGTGTTAGGTTTATGGATCTGGACTCCGAAGGATTTGCCCCAAATCTTGGTAGGCTAGTATAAGGTCTTTTGGTATTGATTTTGTCTTCAATTAGTTGGCTGCAGAAGATGACTTATTCTTTTAGTTTGTGTCTGTGTACTTTATCTTCACATCATAGAGACCAATTTTCATGCTTTTATGTTCAATTCATAGTAATGGTGGAAAGATATTTTTGTTTATCAAAACCTTCCTTCATTAAGCATACACTCTTTTACAAAAGATTACAAAGCTGTAAGGGGGGGGGGGGGGAATAAACCCAATTGGATGGACAAGATCCAATATAATGAATGTTTTTTCACATACATAATGTTATTTGATTGCTTGTTGGAATTGGTAGGTGCATTTTTTGGATGTTTATCTAAGTTGTAGATTATCCCTTATAAATATTTCTAAAATGAATGTTAGCATTGAATTATAGCTGTCAATAAACACATCAATTATCTAGTTGACAATGGCAGTTGCTACTGCTGAATATGGCTATAAACTATGAAGTTACGGAAGCTAATGGGCCATAAGATGTTTTATTTGATATAATGCGCATGCTCAACACTATTAGCATTTTAATTATAATGTTTTCTAAAACACATTTCCCCCTTCTTTTTCTCACCATGTAAACCGTAACCATGTGATATCTTATGCAATTCATTGTTACTTTTAAAGTGCATTTGTGTTTCTCATTCTTCAGGAATGTTCCTTCTATTGTTATTGCTTTTATACCCATCTCTGGATAAGTTCATGTGAGCATCTACAGATTTCTTCTACGCATTCAAGTTCTGCATTTGAAATAATATGTTGTCTAAATGTCATATTCTATTGGTCCAAGAACTTTGTTCTTAAACGTTCAGTACTTTTTTTAAACTTTGTTTGCAGTCAAATATATCATGATGGTTATCTACCTGTGTAGGTTCAATCTACATCTGATGAGAGTTTGGCTGCTTCCACTCTTTCAAACCTCCCGTGTGAGGAGTCTGCTCAAAATTCTCCAAGACACTCTAGCAGACAGAGGTTTGCTTTTTATATTTTCCTTTTCACATTGACTATGTCGTTAATGATACTGACAATTCTAGATGGCTTTTCAATTGTCAGCATACATCCACCACCTGCCTTTGGCTCATCGCCTAATCTTGAAGCTCTTGCACTTGAAGCAAATCAGTCTAAGGATCAAGATGGAGACAGTTCTATACCTGCCAATTCACATGTTTCCCGGTATTTAACTATTTGTTTCTACTAAAACTTTGGTTAGGTTAGTGGTAGTTTGATATTTTGGATTTGACCATCTTATAGTAGTTTTTTTTAATATTTTGCACGGGATCTTTTTAATAATTAGGAGTGCATGAATTGATAAGGTCTTGTAAAGTTCAACCTCCTTACCCAAGAGCAATGCTTCCTCACCCACAATGTTATGTTGACTTCAATTTTAGGTGTGTTTTTGCACAGTTATATGCTGACATCAAATCATATTCAGCTTTCATCTGCCTGCCTTACTGTTCACTGATTGATACTCGTGTCATTCTTGGTGAAACTTATGGATGATTTATAACCATTTTGGATGGTGAAATTTACATTCTTTCATGCTGATGCAGGCCCATGCATGAAGTTACATTTTCAACAGAAGACAAACCGAAACTTCTTAGTCAGGTATATGATAGGTTTGTTTGTCTTTATATATGCATACGATATAAAAAGGGTTCTTGAATTCTTAGGAGCTTCATACAAGAGAAAAATCTGGCTAGTGAAATTATATATTCACATAAGCCTGAGAACCAAAATGTGACACAAAAAGGGGTATATGCTCCCATGATTATAAGAAGTAAGAAATTGCATTATATGAAGACCTGTTTCCTCATCGAAAATAGACCTAATTGAATTAGTGGAATTCTTTCCTTCCCTTTGAAAACCTATTGGTCCTAATCTCTCTAGCTTTTGTAGCACCAGAAAGTGACTACCGTTCATCGACTTTGTGTAGCAGTGAAAGTTTGGAACCATGAGTCTGAGAATTGGGTGTATTTTTTTTATCACCTGTTATCTTGAAGTTGCTTTAATAACTCAGATGGTTGCACTCCTAGATTCTTTTGGAATAAAATAGGAATAAACAATGCTCCTCAGGTTACATATGAGTTCATGGTTCAATCGACTGCCCAAACATATTGTTCTCGCATTGGTCATATTGCATGTAAAAGTAGGTACTTATTTTGTTGTTATCAAAACTTGAACTACTCCAGTAGAAAGTTCACAAGCTTATATGCGAAATGTATCTTTTAAATATTTTGACAATGCAATATTACTTCTCTTTCCGTTGATCATGCCAATGCGATACTTGCAGTTCAGCTCATTGCTTGCTGAGATTGGGCTGAACATCCAGGAAGCACATGTATTTTCCACAATCGATGGTTACTCATTGGATGTTTTTGTTGTTGATGGTTGGCCTTATGAGGTACTTTTCATTTTAATATCACACATCTATAGCAGTATAGCTATAGCCTATAGACATAATTGTTTTCTACAATTAATATTTAACTAAAACTAATAAAAAAAAACACTTCTCATGATTTGTTTTTCTATGTTATGTTTATGTCAAATTATGTCATTTCCCCCTCAACTTATGGATTCTTTCATTTGTTAGTTATTTTTGCTTTCCTTGTATTCAAGTAGAAATTGTATTTAGAGAACTAGATGAGTGTATGTTGCTGTATGAAATGGATTAAGGTTTGGTATTATTAGAATTATAATTGTTTTACATCTTGCTTGACAGACTTCTGTTATAAAATTGTCAGGAAACCGAGTTGCTTAAAATTGCTTTGGAAAAGGAAATCTTAAAAATTGAGGTAATTCTCTACGCAGTTTAAGTGTGTTAATTTTCTTTGAAAACTTATTGTATCTCGGATATTAAAAATGAAGGATAGTTTTTGCAAGATATTCTTATTTAGTCCTAGCAATTTTAAACATAATAAGACTAGAGAAAGATATACAAAACACGAATCGGCACAAAAAATAATTTAAATATGACATGAATACATGAACTTGTCAAATTTTATATTAATATACGACACTCTACTGATTAATATGGAATGTTGTGGCGTTTGTACAGAACTGTCTGTTTACCTTTTTCACCTTACCTATCATGTTCATATACTTATTGAGACTTGAGAATCTAATTAGAAGAAGTTCTACTGTCGCTTTTATGCTTTTTTTATATAGAAGCAATATTGGGTGAAGCAACATTCCTTTTCTCCTTCGAGGGACAATGATGGAATGGACACCAATGATGACCAGAATTATGTGGCAATTCCTAATGATGGGATTGATGTTTGGGAAATTGATCCTAGACACTTGAAGTTCGAGAACAAAGTTGCATCTGGGTCATATGGTGATCTGTAAGTGAAATTACAACTTCCTGACCGGTTTATTTATTTATTTTGAGCATTGAGATAATTGAACAAAGGTCCTTTTGGTGAATGAAGTGGTAACTTTCTGATTGAGTTCTTTCTGTTTCGAGCTTTGACATATTGTCCTTTTAAACCTGTTTTAGGTATAAAGGTACTTACCGTAGTCAGGAAGTGGCTATTAAGGTCCTCAAGCCAGAGCGAATAAATACCGATTTGCAGAAAGAGTTTGCCCAGGAGATTTTCATCATGAGGTTTTTGGCGAAATATTGAATTTTAATATTTTTATGAAACTAGAATTCTTTCTTTTTGGATGATCATTGGTTTTAGGAGATATCTGTTCCTTTAATCGGCTATTTCCTTCAAAACTCGCAGGAAAGTTAGGCACAAGAACGTTGTACAATTTATTGGTGCATGTACCAAGCCTCCAAACTTGTATATTGTAACAGGTACCCTGCTGACTCTTTAGTTGCTTTCATTAACCTGTTGAAAGTGAGATTTACTAATATCAATATTCTTTTCTAAATGAAAAAAAGTACTAATATTAGCTTTCTCTCTTTTGTCTTCTACTTGCTCGTCTCCCTGCAGAATTTATGTCCGGTGGAAGCGTATACGATTATCTTCATAAGCAAAAAGGTGTTTTCAAGCTTCCATCCTTGCTTAAAATTGCGATAGATGTTTCGAAAGGGATGAACTACTTGCACCAAAATAATATAATCCACCGGGATTTGAAGGCTCCCAATCTTCTTATGGATGAAAATGAAGTAAGATGCTTAAACTTTTGCTTAAGTTTGTTATTTCAACCGTTTTAGATAGGGGTGTTCAAAATCGGCCCAATGGGTACCTAATGGCCCAATAAACTCATAATACAAGTTTTAAAAATAAAAAAGGATGTTGAAATATAGTTATAATATAGTATTGATATTGGATTTATTGGGCCGATGGGTACACATTGGTCGGTTTTGAACACCCCTAGTTTTAGATCGGTCCTTAATTAGCCTGAGTAAATTAATTTTCTCCCCTAATAACATAGTTGGTGATCTTATAATGATCTAATTATAAATTTCATCTGTCTACGGAAATTGAGGGGTTAATCTCTTTACTTTATAAAAAACTGACTACTCCAATTGAGTAAATACTAACTTCATATATTTGTCATAACTGAACTAATTTCTCATTTTTTCAGAAATATGGACAAAATTCTGACAAATTAAAATAGAGCAACTTATTTTTTAGTTTTTGTAAAATAGAGAGATGAAATTTAGAATTATACCTTTCAAATTTAACGCTTTCATGCAATGTTTACATCTTAATAAGCATTTGTTATGTGATTTTTATACAGGTGGTTAAGGTTGCTGATTTTGGTGTTGCTAGAGTGAAAGCTCAGTCCGGAGTTATGACGGCTGAAACAGGAACGTATAGATGGATGGCTCCTGAGGTGAGCTCTTGATTGAATATTAGAATAAGATCAAGTTACACAGTGTAAAACTTATTAAGTTTTACATGTGTTTTGGATCGTTGAATGATTAAAACGGATGACTCAGATTAATATTAACAGTTGGTTATGTGAAAATTATCATTTAAGAAAAAAAAGTAAGAAGTTAATTTGAGTCATATATTTCAGTCATCCAACGATCCAAAAATCATGTAAGAGATTTGCACTATGTAACTAGTAGGGGATGGCAATGGATCGGATTTGGATCGGACTTTATAAAGTCCAAGTCCAATCCATTTAATAATCGGACTTTCAAAAAAAATCCAAGTCCGAATCCAAATCCATTTACATAAATCTAAATCCAATCCAATAAAATATCTAAAATCCAAATCCAAATCCAAAAGACCAAGTTCAATTATTTTTTAGAGTAATAACTTAAATAAATATCTTTAAATAAAAAAAATATGTTTTATCAAACAAATATTTTAAATTTATAGCACAAATAAATCTCAACAAATATTATAATCCAATATAAAACAAATTAAAGTAACAACTCAAACTTTTTAAATATAAAAATTTTAAATATTTTTATTCGGGTTTATATATGGATCGGATTCATATCGGATATGGATTCGGATTGAATTCGGATCGGATCATGGCAATATCCATATCCGATCCACCTCCTATTAGGACTCAGACATTATTTTTGGATTTGGATTCAGACTTTTTTTAATCGGATCGAATTCGGATTATATTGCCATTCCTAGTAACTAGATCCTAAATCTTGAATATATATATATATATATATATATATATGGGGATTAGGATCAACTTACATGATGTAAAACTCATTTAGTTTTACACTAATTTTCTTATTTTTTAAGTGATAATCTTCACATTTTCTACTACGAATATTAAGTTTTATACTAATTCATAGCCATTGGATAAATGAGAGTAACAGTAAAAAATATAGATTTTCACTTTAAAAAAGGTAAGAAAAATAATCTAAGCTATTTATTACTATCATCCAACGCTTCAAAATTAATATAAAAATTAAATGAAATTATTATTCTTATTCTAATCGGTTGTTCATCTCATCGTTTCCTTAAGACAGTTCTTTTTCATTGAAGGTTATTGAACATAAGCCCTATGATCACAAGGCCGACGTCTTCAGTTTTGGAATCGTTTTGTGGGAGTTGTTAACCGGAAAGGTTCATATTTAACATGTTTGGATTATTTTCATTAAGATTTGCCTGGTTTCTTATGGTTAATTCTCATGGTTACTTCTTTATATTGTTTATTGTCAGCTTCCATATGAAAGCTTAACACCATTACAAGCTGCTGTCGGAGTCGTTCAAAAGGTAATTCATCGATTATCAAGTTACGGTCGTAATCATGTTTTCGATTGTAACGTTTTATCACAGTTGCATATAACAAATGAATTACGGTTATTACATATCATTATTTTCATAATAGTAACTTTATATAGTGTTAAAACCTTGAAATAACGGTCCCGATAACAGTCACGGACCCAAATTTAAATCTCTGTCGATAACCGAGGATTATTCCATGGTGCTTGGAACTTTACTATCCCATAGAAGTGATCATTTTGGTTTTTGACATATTGATTTTAGGGTCTACGTCCCATAATTCCGAAGAACACTAACCCAAAGCTTGCTGAACTGCTTGAGAGATGCTGGCAACTAGATCCAACACGAAGACCCGATTTTTCGGAAATTATAGAGATTTTACGACAAATTGCCGACGAGGTACGTTTTTATTCTCTACCCCCATAACTAGTTTTTTATTGCAGGGACGAAGTTAGAATTTTTTTTAGAGATATGGTTGAATAAAAAATTGAGAGGTTGAGAGGTCAAAATAAGATTTTTTATCGTTGTACTAGGTTCATTTTTTTTCCAATTTTTGAAGGCATTAAATCATAAAGGTATCATTTTTGTGACTAAAAATGTAATTTTATTATTTTTAAAGGGATTAAACAGAAAAATTACCATTTTGGGCTGTCCTTTTAGGCAAAAATTCTGTATTTTTTAGATTCCACTTTTTATGTTCTAACCTTTAAAAAAAATTTATGTCCTAACTTTAAATTCTAAAAATATAAATAACGACACTGAAAAGGATATAAATTTTTTAGACTCTGATATTAAACCCGAATTTTAAATTTTCTAAACTTTAATATTTTGACTTATCAACGGTAGAAACTGATATAATTTATTAAATTTAAACTTTGATACTAAATTCAGTGACCTAAAATTTAATTACCCATTTTCTTCCATGCTCTTTTTAGTGTCTTTAACATATAGATGAATAGGCTAAATTATAAAATAAATATCTAAATTATGTTTGTTTGTTTTTTGCAATAAGAGATTAAAATAATTTTAGATAGAATAAATATTTAAAATTTTATTTTTAACTTAAAGAAGTGTCTAAAGTATTTTGGTCTGAAATAAATATCTAAAATTTTATTTTGACTTGTTTTAAAATTAATTAAGGTAAGTATTTATTTTAATTAAAAATAATATTTTAAATTTTTTAACTAAAAAATATTATAATTACCTATTATAATTAGAGGTGATAATGAGCCTGTCCGGCTCGCGAGTTATTCGGGTTTGGCTCGGTCAAAGCTCGGGTCAAATGAGCTCGACTCGGGCTCGGGTTCAACTCGGGCTCGGGTTCAACTCGGGATCTAAATGAGCCAAGCCGAGCTTACCCAAGCTCGGCTCAAAAAGCTCGTGAACAGAATCGGAATAATTATATATAAACATACATATATATTTATATATACATTAAAAATAATTTGTTTAGCAAAGAAAAATAATAAAATAATTGAGAATAAATTCACTAAAAATAAATAAAAATAAAATAAAATAAATTGAATTAAATATTATCAACTAAAACAAATTTATAAAATTACAAATAAATAAATAAATAAAACACAATAATATAAAAAATTATCCATTTCGAGCCAAACCGAGCCGAGTCCGAGCCTGACGAGCTTTGAGCCCGAGCCTAGCCCAGTAATATTATTTTCGAGCTGAACTCGAGCCTCGAGCCGAGTTGAACCCAGATATACCTGTTTTCGAGCCGAGCCTGACCTGGCTCGGGCTCGACTCGGCTCGTTATCACCCCTAATTATAATGACATCGTAGTTAATGAATATGATTGTTTGCTTTCACTTTTCACCTTCAATATATATATCAAATTCTAACACCAGATGGGTCGTAAAACAGGTGAGAGGCGAAGTCAAATACCGCCGCGAGAACCGCCGTAAAGATAAATCTTCAGGAGGGTTTCTGTCTGTCCTTCGAAGAGGAGGTGTCAGCCACTAAGGTTAGCCATTACTATACAGTATACAGTTGTGTTTATTGCCTGATCATTAGCCATAGTCTTTTTAAGTATGCTGCCCACCCACTCCCACCCTTTTCATCGGCACTGTATAGTGATTTATTCGGCGATCGAGTTCTGTAATCAGGTTTTTGTTTCGATTTCCTCGTCTTTCTCATCGTTGTTTAACCTGACATTCCTTTGATCTTTAGGGTTTAGGGCTTCTGAATCTGTAACAAAGGTGGCCAAGAATGAACTTTGTAACTTGTTATTTGTACTGCGGCCTTATTATATTCAACACAACATTACACACAAGACGGATCAATGGTTAAAGGAACGGTTGTTGTTTTTAGAGGTTACGTTTCGAGTACCAGTGATATTAATATAGTGATTGAGCGATCAAAGTTCAATAGTTGAAAGTATATACTAGAATAGATACTATTATAACCATCGTAGCTGATTAAAAAAATACATTAGACACAAATTGTTTGATTTATTTTGTTACATAGAATTATCATAGAGATAAGATCAAATTACATAGTATGAAATTCTGTAAGTTTTATATAATTTTTAAATCGTTAGATAATTGAAATAAATATCTCGAATCTTTTTTTTAAGTGATAATTTATACATAATCGATTGTCAGGGTCGTCTCAGAGATTTTCGGGACCCTGAGCGAAAACTAAAATCAATATTTTATATAACGAAAGTATATTATTATTATGAATAAAAAATTATTCCTTTTTAATGTCTTTTTATATACCAACAATAAAAAATTTAGGTTTAGAGTTAATTATGATTTAAGATTAAAGTTAGGGTATTGGTAACATTGAATTTTTTTTATTCATCTCGTTTGTTTAAACAACTAGTTTAATATTTTTAAACATTTTATTTTCATTGTTAAATTTATTTATATATTTAAAAATTTAATTTTAACCATTAAATTAATTTATTAATTTAATAAATTAATAAATTAAAAAAAATAGGGTCCCCGAGCGGTTGCTCGGGGTGCTCCCCTCACAGTCGGGTCTGTCGACTGTTAATATGAGCTATCCGTTTCAATCATACAACAATCTAAAAAATGTGTAAAACTTAGAGAGTTTTAGACTTTGTAACTTGATCTTATCCCATTACCATATATTTATATTTGACAAATTTTATATAGTATTATAGGGTAATCGTTTCATACACTGACGGTAAAAATTAAAAAAAAGTTTTTATTGATTTTAGGGTTTATAGATTTAATTTAGGGTTAAGGTTTAAGTTATAGTGTTAAAATTTAGGATAATGATACGAATTTAGGGTTTAAAGTTAAAATTTATGGTTTATAAATAAAAACTTAATTCTCTTGTCATATTACCATTACCATTAACCTTAACCTCTAATTTTTAATTCTAAATTTTAAATTTTAACTATAAATTTTAATCATTATACCTAAATTCTAAATCTAAATATAAAACATAAATTATAAATTAAATCCCTATAACTTAACTAGGATACATACAAAAATTTTAGTTTCTATATCGAATATTGAATATAAATCCATATTTATAAATTAAATTAAGATATTTCATATTTGTAAATTAAATTAAGACATTTCACAAAAAGTTTTTAAAAATAAATTATAAAGTCAGAGTCACTTATTGTATATCTAAATATAAATTAAATTAGCATACTCATTGACACAATTCAGACATTGCATCTTAAATCACTTTAGTGAAGCTTTTTGTTACATCAAATGAAATTTTATTAGATTAAATTTTTGTTCATCTTTAACATTTAAAAGTTGAAAAAATGTAAAAAAAATATATATATACTGAAATTTTGAGTGTCATGTTTTGTTTTATTAAAAAAAATGTAATATTTTGTATACATGTTGAAATAAAAAGTTTCTACAAGCACGTTAGTTTTAAGGTTTAAAATTTTTGCTTATTATTTAACGTTTAGAAATTTAAATGTAGGAGTTTTAAATTTATATGTGTTATTAGAATTTAGGGTTTATAAGTCAAAACCTAAATCCCTAACCATATTACTTTAAATTTTAACTCTAAATCATAAATTATAATTATAATCTTAAATTCTAAACTTCTACGTTTAACTCGTAAACCATAACCTCTAAATTAGGTCCATAAACCATAAAACTAAGGGCGTTTGTAAAAACTTTTCATTTTCACTACAAGTATATGATATACTTTCTCTAAAATAAATATTTTTTATGGATTTATATCTTATACATTACAGGTGAAGATTAAAAAATTTCACAAGCGTCTTAGTTTTAAGGTTTAGAGGTTGGCTTTTGTTTTAAGGGTAACATGATTATGATTTAGGTTTTAAACTCTAAATTCTAAACCTAAAACCAATTCTAACTATTATCTCTGAATTCTAGACACCTAAACCTACAGTCTAAATTAAGACCCTAAACCTTAAAACTAAAACACTTGTAAAAACTTTCAGTTTTCACTGCTGGTGTATAGGATAATTTATATACATGCTATGTTATGTAAAAGAAAGGTAAACTACACCAAATAGCATCAAACTTTTTGGTATATATCAATTATATTATTAAATTAAAATCGATATTGTTTTATCATTTAACTTCAATTTAGACTTTAATTATATTATTGGGTTGTTAAAATCTCTCTATGTGACCGCAAGCATACTATTAAGATTCTTCTATGTCATCAATTTTAAGGGCATAATGATATAGTTGAGGTCTAAAATAAATTTACATGTAAAACAATCTCGATTACTAAAGTTCAGTGTTAAAATGGCATTGATTTCTTGTTTAGTGGTATAATCGATTATTGTAAAAAGGTTGGGTAATGAATAAAAAATTGATGCTCAAAGTAGGAAGGTCAAGAATAAATTAAGTAAGAAAGAATCCTTTATCCCACATGGATGGGATAAATGAAGTGGGAAGTGTTTATATACACTTGCTCACATAATAGTCATTGAATGACTTAAAAAGAACTTGTATCTCACGCGTAGGGGGTGCAGATCCAATCTTATTTGAGTTGGGGAGCACCCGTACGATATAGGTGATACAAATGTTTAGATCGTTTGGGCCCTTCATGGACCTGTAAATATTTTACCCAAAATTAAGGAGAAGTTGAATTTCCCTTAAATTACGGATAATAAAGAGATAATGCTAATTATCCTTTTAATATTTTAATTTAATTCAATTAAAAAAAAGATAATGTACATTATCCCCAGAATATTCGAATTTAATTCGTTTAAACTTCTCACTTGTTACCCTAATTTTCCCTATAAATATGATTGAAACTCTCAGGTTTCAAATCATCTCAAAACGATTTTTCTCTCATTTTTCTTCTGGTGATTGACGAAGGTAAGAACAGTTTGGGATCTCTACAGCAATGCTAATGTTAAAGATCATCTTGTTGTTATATCCTGTGAGACAAACTACCAACAAACTCAAGCACCATTGGAGTGGCAAAAAATCTATCTTAAGAAAACTGTGTTCGTGCAGGCCTCAACACGATTCATACTTATCGTTTAAATCGGTTTAAGTTTCTATTTTTATTTTTTTTTGAGATTAATAAATTTCTTTTTACGATTTCTATCGTCTGGATTGATTAATGTGTAACAATTTTGGGTTTAGTGTTTATAGGTTAAAACTTATACCCTTAATATATTACCCTAAAACTTAACCTCTAAACTCTAAATGTTAACCCTTAAATTTTAATTATTACACCTAAATTCTAAAACCTTGCACCCAAATCCTTAAATCTTACACCCTAAACTATATAACTGAACACAAAAGTTAGGGCGCTTGTGAACACAAAAGTTAGGGCGCTTGTGAAATATCCACTGTCAGTGTATTGGATATAAATCATTTCTTCATATGTATATATAAGGTAAAATTGATAGTCTCGATTCAAAATTTAAAATTTGATACACTAATTACTAAAATTTTTAAGTTATTCAAGTTATTTGAATTTCCATTTTATAACTCAAACTTTATTTGACAATTTTCAAGTCATGTTTATAAAATTACGAATTAAGTATTTTTTAATCAATTTGAGTTACATAATTTAATTTTTTAAGTTAAATTATTTTCACTTCTAATTAAAAAGATTTTGCTATTGACAATCCTAAAGGTTGTCGGTAAGAATTTAATAAATTCTTATGATTAATGCTTGTTTTACTTCTTTAATAAAATTAATAGAACATAATTAATTACATTTTTAAAAAATTATGTTTAATATAATTAATACTCACCTAAAAGAGTTTATTGGTGACGACTAGGAAGTCTTATGCTTTTACAATAAAGCATTCATCCATCCACCTTTTGCCAAATTATAGTATTTAAGTTGTCGATCCCACGAGGATCGACGTTAATTACGTAATTTATTATTCCTACACAATGAAAAATTAAAAACACAAATAATTGAATTTGAATTATAACTAAGAAAACTAATTAAGGCGATAAAGATAAATGATCAAGAAATCAAGAATGAAGAAGTAGGCCAGGTTAGATTTCTTCGTAGGGTGAAATCAGAATGTAATTGTCTCGTTCTTATAATACAATAGGTTGAACTGTCGCCGCGACGAGTTGCACGAAGGGTCGTCTTGGCTACCTCGGCGGGGTTATGCCTTGTCGATAATTCAACAACTCATATTTCGAAAGAGCATCCTTAATTGTCTCCTCCTTATCCCTAAGCGAGGAGAACTATTGAAACATACGTCTTGATAATACCTCCCGGCGTGAATAAATGATGAATAACAACCGATTACATGCTTTCTTTAGTCGCTAAAACCCTTACGGATTAGTCAATGCCCATGAGCAAAGACCGTATTCTCTCGTTTCGTGAGCCTAACTCTCCTGATATTAAACAAATAGATTTTTCTTCACAAACTTATCTTTTGAGCTCGTAAGTAAAGAAGAGTAAAAACCAAGAGAGAATAAACTATGAATAAAAAACTTGCATTAATAAGAACTAAACAAATTACAAACTTTCTTCCACAACTACTCCACAAACTAATCTAAACCCAAAGGGGACGATGGAGGAATTTAGGGTTTTCTATGAATACTTGATTCCGAGATACCTCTTCTCTACATAGACTACGATATTTATAGGCTTAGCCTAGGGTAAGTCTTTCTAAAGTAGGAATTCAACTTGGAATAAAACAAAAGTTAAGTACATAAATAAAAGATCTTTATTTTATTTCCTAGTTTATTCCTATAAAGATTCTTTTTTCACATGGCTTTGACCTTAACTTTTCATGCGTTTCCCAGCTCCTATTTCTATGTTGCTTGTCTTAAAACGTCCACCTTGTTTTTCTCTTCAGATTGTCTATCATATCAACATTTGTTTTCCAGGTGTTGCCTTGGCATCGGTTGCTGCGGCGGGTTACTGTAATAATGGTTGTTGTACTTTTTCTCGACTTAGAACTGCGTTAGTACAGTTCTCTTGGCCTGGTTTGATCTGCTCATTCCTCAGCGTAACATGTCTATGCGATGTCTGGTGGCAAATCTTGACTACAGTTGCCATCTTGCTACCTTGGCAACCTCCGCCGAGGCAACCTTCCGTTGTGGCATTTTACCTGTCAAAGCATAAAAACAATAACAATATTTTTTTTATCAAATATTGCATAAATTCTGGATTTAAGTGTATTAATGCTGAACTATAGAAAATATGCAGTAATGACTCATATTGTCACTCAATTAACTCGAAAACTAACAATAGTTATAGTAAAAAGAGGCTTATAAAATAGGACTTTTAAACACTTATCATTTATGATTTATAGTTTATTTTTAGGCTTGAAGGTGCTCGATGGATAACCAATTTAATTTGGCTAAGTGGTGGAGAAATGATAATTTAGGTAGTTTTTGGTGGAAGCAAAAAATATAAAACAATAAACACAAGATTTAGAGTGGTTCGAACTTCAAACCCAATTCCTACATCCACTACCTTAGCTTCCCACTTAGGATTTCCCAAATTCACAAAGAATTCAACATTTTAAGGCAAAATGGATAACCTTACAACCTTGATTCAAATCCCGAATCAAACATTCAAAGTTCACAACCAAACTTTGGGAATTCACTCAATAAGAGAAAACTTAACAAACTTGTTATCCAAGGATATTTGTTTACAATCTAAAGCCCTCACCCAATTCGTAAGACACTTGAGCATACATATACATTAAAATCACAAGTTTTGTCTACCCAAAGATAAGAATTTAGCTTTAAGACATTTCTTTGATTGTAAGATGTTGACAATGGAAGCATTAGTCTCTACATGATGTTTGAGACTTCCTTTTATCATCTCAATTGAGCTGCTAGTTGTTGGTGACCGTTGGGATTGATTTGAAGCCGTTTGTAGCTGGTTCCAAGGCCAATTTCTGTTTTTGGTGCATGTGGTATTGAAACGCGTGGTAGTCATTTTGATACTATTACTTTGAAAAATATCTGATGAACCTGTATTTTAGAACCGACATCGAAATGCCTACAAGGCGTATCAAAACCTTTAGCTCATCGTATCGAAACAGATAAAGACTTTTTTGATACAACTCTTTGTCGATGAGGGTTTTATAAAGTCGTTGAGGGGTTTGTAAATCCGTTAGGTGTATCGAAACACCTAATACAAGTTTCGATACTGGCATATCGAAATGGTTGCTTTATGTATCGCAAACAAAAATCACAATGGAAAATGGTATCGAAACCTTCCAAAACCTCATTGAAACGACTATGTAATTTCTCCTTTATAAAACATAACGGTATCGAAACACATAGGAGGTGTATCGAAAACCTGAGTTAAAAACACTTCTTTGGTTTCTTTAAGTCATTTTAAACACCTTTAAAGTTTCTCAAAAACCTCTTAAATATGTTTTCAAGTTGTTTGGACATAAGAACCATTTTTGAAATCTTTTCAAATTAGTCTAAAACTATTTTCAATTATTATATCAAAACATATAGTTCTACAATCTCCCCTTTTTGATATAATAAAACTAATTTGATTTTTTTTTTGAGATTTCTTCCCCTTTGTGAAATAAAATTTGAATAAGATAATTAAAGAATAAAATCATTTAAATTTCCCTCTTATCCATTTAAAAATATTTGAAAAGTAATTTTTCACAACATTCTTCCTCTTTTTGTTATATTAAAAATGGTTCAAAACAAAGTTTAAAAATCTTTAAAGCTCATAATATAAGAGAGTTTAAAATTACAAATTGTTGTACAAAAGTTTTGAAATAAAATCCCAAAAGTTATTTTTCAAAACAAAAGGCTCTCCCTTACTCAAGGCATCAATAAATGTTAGTACAACAAATATGATAATCTAGTTTAAACAAAAGATAAAAAAAATTAAAACTAACTGGATTTTTACCACACTTGAACTCATGGGAGGATGTGAAGCCTTCCTTCTTGTGTGTATGGAGCTCCCCCTTAATGTTGCACTTTATTGCTCATACCTCCATCACACCTAAAATAAGAGAATCAAGTAATTTTTGGTATCCAAATTGCTTTAGATCCTTTGGGATTAGTAGCACATAATTTAGTCCCCTTAAAAATTCATTTTTCAATTTTATCATTTTTTGTTGAAGTGGTTAGTCCTTTTGGGACCCCAAACACTTCTAAAACATTTTTCATTAATAAATCTAAGGGCATTAGATTATCTCATATAAAAATTTGATTTTCTCAAATTATTTTTCTTCTCAAGCTCTTTGGAAATCAAATCCTTTTCCTTTTTAAGATTATCTAAAGCATATTGATGATCTTTTCCCATCTTTTGAAGCAAGTTTTGCAAATAAAAAACTTTAAGCTCAAATTCTTTCAATCTTGCTTCAAACTCAAAATTGGTTTTTGAAAGCAAATCATTTTCTAACTTTAACTTGGAAATCAACTTTTGATTTTTAGAAAATGAAACATTAAACTCAAAAGCCAATTTATCATAGGTTTATTGTAACTCATCAAAAGTATATGAATTTGAAATAGATGAGTTTGAAGTTACCTCCCCCTCATTGAGGGCCATCAAACATATCTGGGCTTCCTCATTTTTGGTGGATTCCTCATCACTCCAAGTGGCCGCATAGGTTTGCTTCTTTGAAGATGATCCATTTTTTAATGACTTGTGGGAATCCTTCATCCTCTTTTTGGATTCGTACTTTGAAGATTTCTTCATTTGTTCTTCACGAATCGATCAAAGTCCATGAAGAGTTGGGTAATCTCTTCATCTTCTTCACTATCCTCCTCACTTGATTCTTCAAAGTGGATGCAGTTATAGGATTTAAGAGCAATTGTGTTGACATTTACACTAAGCTCTTGAATCTTGTTCTTCCCCATTCTTCTTATCTCTTCCTTCTTCTTCTTCTCATCTTCTCTTTCTTTCATCATAATTTGATGTGTAAGGAGTGACCCCATGAGTTCATCAACCTTGAGGGTCTTGAGATCCTTGGCTTCGATGATGACGGTCTTTTTGAGTCCCAAGACTCGGGAATAGAGTAGATAAGCTTTCGAACAAGCTTCTCTTCCGAAATGATCTCTCCATATTCTTTGAGTCCATTAATGATGTTGAAGAAACGATCAAACATCTTTGCTATGTCTTCTTCTGTATCCATCTTGAAATTCTCATACTCTAGGTTGATGAGTCCAATCTTAATCTTCTTTACTTCGTTTTTTCTCTCGTATGTGACTTTTAGCTTGTCCCAAACTTCCTTGGCATCTTCCCAAGAGAACATCTTCTCATAGATGTTGGGAAAGAATACACAAAAGAGAATGTGTAATGCTTTACAATTTACCATCATTTTCTTGCGATTTTCCACGTTCTATTCCGTCTTTGTTCCTTTTGGCACGAAAGAGACGTCTTCAACTATATCCCAAAGCTTGTATTCCTTTGCTTCGATGAAATACATCATCTGTGTCTTCTATTGTGAGTAGTTGGACCCGTCAAAGAATGGTGGTTTATCGATGGAAAAAGCCATAGATCATCGGTTGGTTGTATATTGGTCAAGTTAGCCGGATTGCCTTAATAGGATGTTAATCCTCTTCAATTAAGCCATACTCTGATGCCAATTGTTAGGCTTGAAGGTTCTCTATGGATAACCGATTTAATTTGGTCAAGTGGTGGAGAAGTGACAATTTAGGTGGTTTGTGGTGGAAGCAAAAAATATAAAACAATAAACATAAGATTTAGAGTGGTTCGAACTTCTAACCCAAGTCTTGCATCCACTACCTTAGCTTCTCACTAAGGATTTCCTAAATTCACTAAGAATTCGACCTTTTGAGGCAAAAGGGTAACCTTACAACCTTGATTCAAATCCTGAATCAAGCATCCAAAGTTCATAATCGAACTTTGGGAATTCACTCAACAAGAGAAAACTTAGCAAACTTGTTAATCCTTCTAATAAGGCTAATTGTTTGCAATCTAAAGTCATCATTCAATTCCTAAGACACTTGAGCATACATATACATTAAGCTCACAAGTGTTGTCCACCCAAAGATAAGAATTAAGCTCTAACACATTTCTTTGATCATAAGATGTTGACAATAGATGTAACGACCCGTATTCGGATCCGAGTGTCGGTTTAACCCGATGGGTTTGGACTTCGGTTTTGGACCCCGAGTTTGTGTAGTTTGGGCCTTAGGCTTGTTGGGCCTGAGTGGTTTAGGGCCTTAAGGGTTCTTAGAGAGGGCATTTTGGTAAATGCCAAATAAGATGAGTTGGGGAGAGGTTTAAAGTTTTCAGACCATGATCTCATCTTTCCTTTTTTTTTTCTTCCCATCTTCTTCACTCTTGTAGCAAGAAAAGAAACAAGCAAAAGGTGGAAGCTTGGTAAGTTTTGTTGGAAATCTCGGTTTATGCCTAGAGGGTAAGTTGTGGAGGTGTTTGTGTAAAAAGAGGTAAAAATCTGTGGGTTTGGTTTGGTGGAGGTTTTGTTGGGGTTTAGGGTGTAATCCGGGTCTAAGTTTTGAGGGTTTGAAATTTGAGTTTTTCTAGTGTTTTAGGATCTAGAATCATCCCAAGGCGTTGCTAATCCGTTCTTCATCCTTCTCTTGTAGAGAAAGAGGGTTGTGAGCCCTCAACAAGTTTTGGAAAGAAGAAAGCTTGAAGAGGAGTGAGCTCGGGTTTGTTGCTGTTTGTGCAAGAGGTTGGTACTCCCAACTCTTCTAACTATCTTGCATTTCATGGTAGAGTGCATAGCATATAGAAATCCATGTATGAATGCTTGGTGTGTATGTTTGAGGACATTAATGGTGAATTTCGTAATTGTGTGTTTGATGACTTGAAAATAATGTTAAAACACTTGAAACCTTTCTAAGAATGAGTAGGAACACTTTAGAATCGAATAGATTAATGTTTGGGAAGAATCCTTAGAAATTTCTAAGTGTAGACCTGCATTTCGTGAAGGGGTATCGATACACGGGCTATCGATATCGATACCCATGAGTGAAAATAGGCTAAGTGACCAAGTGTATCGAACCACGGTTCGATACCGGGACCTTTAGTGGCATAATGGCATCGATACCAGTATCGATGCTGGAGGGTCCCCTTTCGTTGACTTTGGAAATGGTCAAAGGGTATCGATACTGGTATCGATACCCATGTTTCGATGCCTTCTTTGGGTGGGTTTCGAGGCAGGGTGGTTCGATACCCCATATAAGGGTATCGATACCCCTGCGTGAACTCGATAAGTTTGGTACCGTTTGAGGTTCGATAAGGGTATTAAGAGTCCTAATGAAACCTATATATGAGAAAATGAATTGTTTAACCAAGATTGATGTTTATAACCCCGAAAGACTAAGGTATGATAAGTCTTAATATATCTTGTTGTGCTAAGATCCTAGGTGGATCGTTTGTGTGGTTTGAGTCCTTGTGTGATGGAAATCCAGATATCCATAAGTGTTGCAACACGTTGAAGGCCATCCGATGTAACATGCCGGATGATGTTTTAAAGACTTTTATTTCGAGTGTTGGGCGGCTTCACTCGAAGATGTTCGATGTAACATTCCGAGCATGGGGTTGGTTGGGCGGCCCCCACCCCTTTCCGAACGTTGGGCGGCCTCGTTCGAAGATGTCCGATGTAACATTTCGGGCATAGGATTTGAGGGCGGCCTTAATCCTGAGTGTAGGATCCCGATGCTGTGTGGACGCGGGCCTCACTTTTGTGTGTTATTTTGTGATGTGACATGTATATGCTGTGTGCGATATTATACATTGTTTATGCCATGTGGAAGGCAAGCATGCTAGATCATCATATCATGCACGATGTTTATATGTTATGCTTTACTACTTATGATATGCATGATGTTGGCCGAGTTCGGCGTACCCACTGAGCTTTAGTAGCTCAGCGTTCGAAATGTGTTTTCGTGCGTAGGTTAGGTGAAGCCAGTTCATGGAGCACCATCGAGGTTTGGATTTCAACATCGACCTATGTCAGAGTACAGTTGGACCCTATGTGTTTTGTAACTCTGTTATTATTTCAAATCGAATGTTCAAAATGATTTGTAATATTTTGGAGCTCCGATTTCTTTATACTATTTTGGGCTTACGTTTTAACTTGAATTGGATTTTAATTGTTGGGCTTTCGAAAGAATTTTGAAATACGGGTTTTGGGCCGGAGGCCCAATGTGACATCCGGGCCGGGTGTTACAATAGAAGCATTAGTCTCTACATGATGTTTGAGCCTTCCTTTTATCATCTCAATTAAGCTTCTAGCCGTTGGTGATCGTTGGGATTGATTTGGAGTCGTTTGGAGCTGGTTTCAAGGCCATTTTTTTCCTCTGATATATGTGGTATCAAAATGTGTGGTAGCCGTTTTGATACTGCTACTTTGGGAAATAACCGTTGAACCCGCATTTAAAAACCAATGTCGAAACCTTTAGCTCATCGTATCGAAATAGCTAAAGACTGTTTCGATACGACTCCTAGTCGATGGGGGTTTTGTAAATCCGTTAGGTGTATTGAAACACCTAAGACAAGTTTTGATACTAGCGTATCGAAATGGGTGCTTTCTGTATCGAAACCAAATATCACAATGGCAAATGGTATCAAAACGGTCCAAGACCGTATCGGAATGGCTATGTAATTTTTCATTTGAAAAACATAGTGATATTGAAACACCTAGGATGTGTATTGAAACGTTTGGGTTAAAAACACTTCTTTGGTTTCTTTAAGTCATTTTAAACACCTTCAAAGTTTCTCAAAAACCTCTTAAATATGTTTTCAAGTTGTTTGGACATAAAAATCATTTTTAAAATCTTTTCAAATTAATCCAAAACTATTTTTTAATTATTATATCAAAACATATAGTTTTACATTTAGGATTTAGAATTAGATTTAGGTTTAGGATTTAATAGTTAAGGTTTAAGGTTTAGAAGATAAGGTTTATGTTTAGGGTTTAGGATTTAAGGTTTAATATTTAAGGTTTATATTTATGTTTTGTGTTTAGTAGTTAAGATTTAGGAGTTAGGATTTAGGATTTAAGGTTTAAGATTTATGATTTAAGGTTAATGTTTAGTGTTAGATTTAGGTTTAGGTTTAATGTTTAAGGATTAATATTTATGGTTTAAGGTTTAAGAATGTAATTAATGAAATACAATTTTTAAAAATGTAATTAATTATATTTTATTTAAAATCAAATAAATATTAATAATAAAAAAAATTAAAATTTTATTTACAACCCTAAAAGCTATCAATAATAAATCTATTAAAAATATTAAATAAATTGAATTCACTATATCATTCATGATCTCTATCAATAAAGTCTATCCTATAAGAATTTCTCCTTGGAATGCTTCTTTATGGCAAAGTTTTTCACCGTTGATAGTTGATACTGCAACGTGTCAAACTGTCATTGATGAACCCTTCACAGCACAAAACGGTACCGTTTGGCTTTTATTTTAGACGTACGTGCAAAACAATCGCGTAAATTGACGCGTAAAAACCTAAGCACAGAAAACTCATATAAAGACAGCAGAGAGACGAAGATGCTTTAATGGTATTTCAAATTTTTTTCCCGGAAAAATAAATAAAAAATCAAAATCAAAACTTGTTTGGGTTTCAATTGCGAATTCTTTAAAATATCCATGTAAGACACATTGCTTCAACAATCACTTTTGAGTTTATTTTTATAATGACGATGAAGAGTAAAAGGACAAGTGTGGACAAGGCGGTGGTTGATATTTGGCAAAGGGAAGTCGGTGCACTCTCGACTAGGAATTTCGCCCACCGGCGTGCTGCTTCTGAGGTATTAATCTATTCTTTTCCTGGATAGCCTTATCCCTGTTTCCTCCCCCCTTGTTCTTCTACTGATTCTCAATGGGTGAGTTTATTAGTGATCGGTTATTAATGAAACCGATTCTGGGTTTAGTTCATTTATTTGTTTGTATTTTGATTGGTTGATGGCATTTTAGTTTCTGTTTTTCGATTTGCAACGTCGAATATATCTGGGATTTACAAAATAAATTGTGGGTCTGAAATAGTGATAGGAAAAAAGCAGTGATCAAGATGTCATGGTGGTTCATGTTCCGGATTCGTGACTGTTTAAACCCGGGTTCTCCCAAGAACACCCAACACTTGTTGGTGATCAAAATGTCTTTTTTAACAAAGATTATATCAGAAGTAGTTTTGATCCTTTTCTTTCTAATTTTTCTTCAAAACATAGATATAAGTAATTCCAGTGTCAGTACTCTCCTTTGAACTGCTATAATTGTTGTCAGTCTTATAGACTGCCATTTGATGTAATTCCAGTGTTAGGTAGCCATATTAAGCTCTGACTATTCCGGACCGGAGTCGGATCGGACCCAAAATGGGGGGGGGGGGGATAACTTTTTTTCCATTTGATGTAGTTGTTAATTAGCTTTGTTTCCTTGTGTGTTAATGTTTTGAATGAATGGATGTGATTATTACGTTGTTTTTGATTGCTAATATGGTTATGATATAAGTTTGAGACAACTGAGAATAAATGCAAGGTGGGAATCTGAAGTTTTAATCTTTATATCTTGCAATAAGTTTTATTGGTTAATTTATCTTATGTTCCCAGGATCTTGTGCTCTGACTTGAGATTTACAAGAAACTTGAAAAGCACCGAGGTTGTGTGAACACTTTGAGCTTTAATGCTGATGGTAACATTTTAGTCTCAGGCTCTGATGATAAGAGAGTTATACTATGGGATTGGGAAACGGGGCATGCCAAGCTTACATTCCAGTCAGGCCATGTCAACAATGTTTTCCAAGCAAAATTCATGCCTTACTCAGATGATCGCACCATGGTTACTTGTGCTGCTGATGGACAGGTGAATTTTTATTTAGGCATGACCCTTTTTTTTAAGAAACATGAGGATCAATTTAGAGAGCTCCTCAAGTCCAGTGATCAAATTTCATCATGAATTGTGTCCCTTTTTGTGCAAGTGTTAATTGTTTTAGTGTAGCATTAATTTTGTCCCTTTGATGAGCTTGGGTGATTTTTTGTCCGTCTCCCTGAGGGGAGACAACTTTGTAGCTCTAGGGTAGATATGAAGGTATACCCTTTAAATGAAAGCGAACCATGGTAGCCTATACTGATTTGTGTTCCTTATCTTATGCATCAAACCCTCCTAAACCCATCTCGACAAAAACCATGAAAGTCGAAACTAGCTTCACTCCCTTGTTTTATTCATCTACCCCTTGTACAGAAAATATTACCAAGCGCAGAAATGGCAAAGAGAAGGATGAAGAACTTATATTATAATTGTGATGAATCATATACTGTTAGGCACCAATGTATGAAGCTCCTTTGGTTGGAATTAACTGATCAAAATGACGTAGAACTAACTAGTAACTGAAGTTGTGACCAAACTGGGCTGATTATATTGTCAAGTATCCTGGCTTCGAGTGCGATGATAAGCTCATTTCCACTAGGGGAGTATTGTTGTGTACGCTTAGTAGTTTTTAGGAGGGACGTGTAGGAGAAGTTATTGGTGGGACTCAGAATAAAAGTTGTTTTAGATTCTTAAAATAGATGTTGTGTTGGTACGATGTTTTTAGTTTGATTTACTTTAATTAATGTAATCTCTATTTAAATGGACGATTAATAAAACAATGGCAAGTTGACTTATAATCAAAACCCTAACTAGATCTGGGTCTCTCTATAATGAGTTCTAAGGTTTCAGGCTCCCTTTCATGAGCTTGAATGATTTTCGTCCATCCCCCATGAATCGATACCGGACTCATGGTCGTAACAGTTTACAAAGTTCTTAAAGCTGAATGAGTTGACTCAAACTGAGTCACCATTCTTCTCTCTTTGAATGCCATGTGAGTGAAAGTTAAAAAGCTAAGTTTCTTTAAGTTTTCTCCTCTTTTCTGGATTCAAAGTTTTTTAAATTCTAATCTATTAATATTGTGAATAATTTCAATTCCCTGTTATACGGTATGTGGTAATTAGTAACAAAGCTTTATGAAAGTGGTGTGCTAAGCAGCTAACCTTTAGCATGTACGGTAGCAAATAATTGTGTATACTGAATATTAAGGGATTTCTTTTTAATCTTAATTGGGAACTGTTTTGTAATTGTAGGTTCGACAAGCTCAAATTTTGGAACGTGGTGTCGAAACTAAGCTGTTGGCCCAACATCAGGGACAAGCTCATAAATTGGCCCTTGAACCAGGGAGCCCTCATATATTTTACACTTGTGGTGAAGATGGATTAGTGCAGCATGTATGTTGTATTGCTGTGTTTAACTGCCAAGTCATCATTATTTCTTTTAAATCCTTTTAGTTGATAATTTATGAAATTTTGTGGGATTGAAGAAGAAGAAACGTCTGGTTAACGAAAACTTTTATTGAGTCATACACCCGAGTTGGAAAACCTTGAATTTGGTTTTTACCAGGTTCTCTGCAGTTAATTATTTTCGTGTTATGGTTCTCTTGTTTATGCTGTATTGATAACCTTTCCTCTAATGATATGATTTTTTATGGATTTAATGTAACTGACTTGAACATCACTTTCACTGCATTTCAGATTGATCTTAGAACTGCAGCACCCACGGTACTTTTCACATGCCGTCCAATTGATGATAACGGAACTTACGCGACATTTATCCGTCTCAATACTATTGCTATCGATCCAAGGAATCCAAATCTCTTTGCAGTTGCAGGATCGGATGAATATACTCGCCTTTATGATATTCACAAATATAAGTGGGATGGCTCAACTGATTTTGGTCAACCAACAGATTATTTTTGCCCCTCTCATTTGATCGGTGATGATCAAGTTTGTATAACTGGCTTGGCTTTTTCAGACCAGAGTGAGCTTCTCGTCTCCTACAGTGATGAGTTCATCTATCTCTTTACACGGGATATGGGGCTGGGGCCCAATCCGGTCCCATCATCTCCATTATCTGCATGTAATGAAGCAAGTGAAATCAGATTTGATCACTCAGCTATGGATGCCGATGAAAAAGCTATTCCTCAAGTTTATAAGGGGCATAGAAATCGTGAGACAGTGAAAGGTGTGAGCTTCTTTGGACCTAAATCCGACTACGTGGTTAGCGGATCCGACTGTAGCCGTATATTTATTTGGAAGAAGAAAGGCGGAGAGCTCATTCGTGTTATGGAAGCAGATAAGGATGTGGTAAACTGTATCGAGTCTCATCCTCATACCACAGTTGTTGCTAGCAGTGGTATCGAGTCCAACATCAAGATATGGACTCCAAAAGCTATTGATAAAGCTACTATTCCCGTAAATGTCGAACAGGTATGCCTTCTCCTTCTAATCTCCTATAGAAACAAAAATATTAAGAAGAAAATAAAATTGTATTACAATTCAAGCTCCATTACTTTGCCAATGGTTTCGGAACTAGCTCTCTTTCCTTGTCGTTTTAAGTCTTTTTCGGTGTTGATGATGATGGTGAGACCAACGATAACGTGATGACGATGATGATGATAGCATTTGCAACATTAAATAGTTCCTTGGTACTTACAATGAATGCTTATTGTTGACGACGATGGCGATGATTGTAATTTTGCACTTTTTTGTGTCCAGTTTGAACCAAAACCTAGGAGCTGGATGTACCAACTATCTACGCCGGAGGAACTGATGTTGCACTTGTTTTCATTGCAAAGGGGAGATAGTATCCAGGGACGGGATGCGGAAAACTCGTCGTCATCACCAAGCCGGGAACTTCTACAGCTTATATTGGCATTCAACTCCCTAGGTGAGGCTTCTTCGGACGAAGGTGGGAATGCCACCGGTCCGGAGGACTTGTTTTGTTGAATAGATCATGCATTCAAGCCATGGTGGCAGGCAACCTGTAGCCATGCTTTAGTAAATTGTACATAAAATGGGGATTTAAATTACATTAAGCAGGTGAAAAGCAAAACTCGATTAAAAAAAGTTATTTTTCGAGTTGACTCGAAAAATCAAATAAAGTTTGAGTTATTCAGCCATGCTGCCCGAAGTTTCCAAACAAATTACAAACCAGAAAATTTTATGCTAAAAAACACAGGAAATCAAAGGGATTAAACTGAGTCAAACACCTTGGATTGCAAGGCATCAAAGACGTGTTGCCAGAGTTTTCATTCTCCCTGTTTTCTGTTTGGACAGATAAGCATAGCTTAGCATCGAGCATTGCTATTCATGTCATTTAGATCGAATATATTTATATTTGACACTCGCTTTCAAATCTTAACAAGAGAATTCAAAAGATTTTAGGTTTGAAGGATTAGAATTTAAGACTAGTGGTTAGAATTTATGATTTTAGGTTTGAATTAAAAGTTCGGTTAAAACTTAAATCATTATCTTATCAATTTAAAAATTAAATTCTAACTTATAAACTTTAAATTTTAACTTAAAACTTTATATTCTAATTAGTATCTTTAAATTCTAGATCTTTAAACATTATACCTTAAACTAAATCTCTAAACCCTAAATTAAATTTTTAAACCATAAAATAAAAACACTTATAAAAACTTTTAATATTCTTCCCTAAAATATAAATCTTTAGCTTAATAAAACATTAAAAATAATCAAATTCAACCAAATCATTAAATTACTAATTGGCTTTAACAACTTAGACAATAAAGCTTGACCAACCATCTAAACTTTAACAAGTAGCAAATCAAATAAAATTATATGAACAAAATGACAATTAATTAATCTCCTCAAATCAAAGTCCAATCGTTAAACATTGATTTTTTATATAATTATCTATAAATTTTATTATCAATTAATTTAGATCGAATATCGTATCGTATTTACAAATTCAGCCACTAATTAACAGTCAAATCTGAAAAAAGAAATTCAGTCAGCTTTATCGTGGTCATCGTCGGTCGTTACCGCTTCCGTCGACGGCAAAAACACCTCTTTGACGTTCCTCAAAACAACATCGAATATCCACAAAACGCATCCACATTCACGGCAACACCTTTCCTTAACCCTCCCGAGCAAACCCTTTTTGCCGTCCATCGCCGGGATTCCGCCGGGATGCAAATAAGCTAACGCAGCATGCTTGACGAGTGGATTCTTGATGGGAACTTCTCGCCAGCTAGAATTATTCGCCGTCGTGTTCATCGTCGGAGAACTGAGCATCAGACTCGACGACCCCGGCGACAACAAATCCTTCAAGCTGGTGTAAGAACCAGACTGCACCGTTATCATCTCCACGTCGGAAAACTGAGATGAACCGAAGCCGCCGTTGTGTATGAAAAAATTTGGAGAAGACGATGGAGAAAATATTGAAGAACGACGATGACGGTTGGTTTCTTTATTTGTATTTGGGTCTTCAATTATGGGATTGTCGGTTTCCATGAATCAATAATGAAAACAAAAATAATTCCTTTTTTCCTGTAAAAATTTTCCGGGAATGACAGGGAAAGCTGATGTTTTAAGGTTACTGGGGAAGCTGGAGGAGAAAATGAAGAGTAGCTCACGCGCTTTATAGAGCGTTTATGAAACGTATCAGTGGGATAAAGACATCTGTTGAGCGAAGGACTGGCGACGCTTGTATGGCTCTAGATGCGCGTGGGGAAAGTCGAAAATGTTTTAGAATTATGAGTTATTCTTGTTATGTTATTCATGTGATCAATTAATTAAAAATATTTATTTAATTATTTTTTATCTTATCATTTATCAAGTCAATCTTTACTGGGTAAAAATTATTTTTAAATTTAATTTACAATAAATATTAATGAAGATTTCATAAACCCTTTTCACCATGTCACTCAGTGGTCTCAATCAATTATATTCATTCATTTTATATTTTTTAAGGTGAATCATCACCCATTTATTACTATAATTAGTGAGTGGGTAGTTATCTGACAATTACTTAAAGATTAACGATCTTGATTGTATGGATCCCGAATAACATGGTGAACATAGTTCATAATATAATATGTAGTATGACATTGTTTTTAAAAAATCCGATGAGAAAAAGATTTTAAAAAGTAATTTTAAAATATATTTTTAAATTGTATGATTTAAAATAAAAATATTTAATATTATTGTTAAAATATGCTTTTATTTTTATTTATTTTAGATATTTTTTTAAAAAATATAAAATAATTGATAATATAAAAAAATTGTTTAAAAGTGTTTTTAGAAAAAATAAAGTCTAAAAATTTTAATTTTTAAAGATTACTTTTTAAACTAAGCTGAAAAATATTTTTGATTTGAAAAAATATCTATTTTATATTGTTTTTTTTCTTCTCAAAATCATTTTTAATTTAAAAACATTTTTTAAAAAAGCATTAAAGAACGAAGTCTTAGTCTAATATTAATTGTTTTATTCTTAAGTCAAACAACTAAAAATAAAAAGGTTATTTGATCGAGTAAAATTAAAAAAATAATCAGTTGAGTTAGAAAATTTTATTTTATAACTAATATTTTATTTTTTTTTTATCAAATTATACAAAT
The DNA here is from genome assembly GCA_035048815.1 of Abelmoschus esculentus. NCBI lineage: Eukaryota > Viridiplantae > Streptophyta > Magnoliopsida > Malvales > Malvaceae > Abelmoschus > Abelmoschus esculentus. Next base: position 895,859 of record JAUCBN010000030.1, read on the forward strand.
TTTTGTTCAAATTTAATTATATATAATTATAACGATATAATACTAATTAATTTTAATTTAAATTATATATATATTAGACAAATTTTTTTGAATATTTTTTTTTGTATTAAGTCAAATAAAAATAATTCATTTTTCATATGAAAAATACTAAAGCCTAATGGAGCTCGAGAAATGTTTTTTTATACCGTTTCTTTATCATTTTCATGCATTCCCAAGCTAGTTAAGTACCAAAAGGTATCTGTTATTCCACTTGTTTTCCTAATCTTCTATGAGGTCTCAGGGGGACCTTTTGGCATTGAAGATAGTGTTAAAGCAGGTGGCCCTCTTTTAGCTCTACTTGGTTTCTTGCTTGTTCCATTTGTATGGAGTGTCCCGGAGGCATTAATAACGGCTGAGTTAGGCACAATGTTCCCGGAGAATGGTGGCTATGTTGTCTGGGTCTCATCAGCTTTAGGTCCTTTCTGGGGTTTCCAACAAGGATGGATGAAATGGCTAAGTGGGGTTATTGATAATGCATTATATCCGGTTTTATTTCTCGATTACCTGAAATCGGATATTCCGGAATTGGAAGGCGGTCTGCCGAGGACGATCACGGTGTTGGCATTAACCATAGTTCTTACTTATATGAGCTATAGAGGGTTAACCATTGTAGGATGGGTGGCAATATATCTTGGGGTCTTTTCTCTTATTCCTTTCATTTTCATGGGATTTGTGGCGATTCCAAGATTAAACCCTTCAAGGTGGCTTGTAACGGACCTTGATCATGTAAATTGGAGTTTGTTCTTGAACACACTCTTTTGGAATCTGAACTATTGGGACTCAATTAGTACTCTTGCTGGTGAGGTCGAGAATCCGAGCAAAACACTTCCGAAATCTCTTTTTTATGCTCTTTTGTTAGTCATTTTCGGATACTTTTTCCCTCTTTTGATCGGCACCGGTGCGGTTCCGCTCGATCGCGAGCTTTGGACTGATGGATATTTCTCTGACATTGCTAAAATGCTTGGAGGTGTCTGGCTGCTAACATGGGTACAAGCTGCGGCTGCTCTATCGAACATGGGGATGTTTCTTGCCGAGATGAGTAGCGATTCGTTCCAGCTCGAGGGAATGGCGATTCGAGGGATGCTTCCCGAGATTTTTGCAAAGAGGTCACGTTATGGAACCCCTTTGGTTGGGATCTTGCTTTCTGCATCTGGTGTTATACTACTGTCATGGATGAGCTTCCAAGAGATCATGGCAGCAGAGAACTTCCTATACTGTTTCGGAATGATCATGGAGTTCATAGCATTCGTGAAGCTAAGGATAGATCATCCAACCGAATCAAGGCCATACAAGATCCCCGTCGGTACGATCGGATCTATTATAATGTGCATCCCTCCGACACTGATGATTCTTGTGGTTTTAGCCTTTGCATCTTTCAAAGTCATGGTAATTAGCATGGTTGCAGTGATAATTGGGCTTGTTCTTGAGCCATGTTTAAGGTACACAGAAAGAAAGAGATGGTTCCAATACTCCATAGTTGCAGACAACCATGAATATGATCCTGCAGATCAGTAGTGTAATAAAAAAACATAGTAGCATGTAACCACCATTCTCTGTTGTTCCATTTTCCTTTTCCTGTAACCACAATTTTCTCTTTTGTCTGATAAAATGTCAGCACCAAATAGTTGTACTTACAAGTGTAACAAAAGTGTAAGAACCAGTTTTGCTTCCGGCAGTGCTGTAGACTACTATTAATTAAATAAAGAGAGATGAAAACTATCCCAGGTGATTCTCATCTTTGTACTCTTCTTGTGTTCTTTCTAAGTTTCTCAGCACAGAAGCTGACTTCTCGGGACCTTGATAAGTATGACTAGGGGTGATAACTAGTCGAGCTCGAGCCTGGCCAGGTTCGGCTCGGCGAGCTTGGAATTTTAGGTTCGGGTTCAGTTTGGACTCGTCAAGCTCGGTTAGACTCGACTCAAAATGAAAAAAAATACCTAATTTATTTTAGTTAATTTATTTTAGTAGATTTCTCATATTTTATTTTATTTTATTACTTTTCTTTTGTTAAAGAGATTACTTTTAGTGTATATGTAGTACATACACAATATAATTATTTTGAGCATGTTCACGAGCTTTTCAAGTCGAGATTGAATCGACTCGGTTTGACTCATTAAGGTTTCGAACCGAACGTGAGCCGGAGTCGAGCTTACTTGAGCCGAACTTTGACCAAACCGAACTCGAGTAGCTCGCGAGCTGGTCAAGCTCATTATTACTCCTAAGTATGATCACGTCTTATAGTATGATCATATATTCTTCACACAACATATAAAATGTATGTATTTTTAGTCTTCAATACAATAAAATCTCGTCATTTATAATCATGAGATGATTATAGTGTCTGAGAGATATTTTATCGTACTAATTTGACGATGTTTAAAGGTATTCTTATATCTTATTATTAATATAATAATTTAAACAGAAATGATTGATTTTCTAATAAAATAATTGGTAAATTACATAAAAAAACCATTTAACTATAGGATTAGTGTCGAAATAATCATCATTTTTTAAAAAATAACAAATATATCATTTAATTAAAAAAATTACAATAAATTTATCTTTAAGGGAACCGAACCCATATTAAATAATTGATCAACCGATCCCTAACTTGGTGTATAATTATCTTCTTTTACCTCACCTCTAGGGTTTCAAGTTCAACATCCTAATACCCAAAACAAAGTGCAGGTTAGGCACGAATCATCTAGTCTCAATGGTTAAGGGAACGATTGTTGTTCCTAGAGGTCATGGGTTCGAGACGAGCACCAATAATATCAATACAATGATTGAGCGATCAATGTTCAATAATTGAGAGTATACTCTAAAACATATACTATTATAACACTATAACTGATTAAAAAAAAAAGTGTAGGTTAGAAACCTTTATTACTGCAACTACAAGTTGGTACAATTACAACAAAAATACGAAGATGTCTTAAATCTTAGCAGTTAACAATGTTGTAATTGGTGAGCTGAACAAGTGTGGTGGTGAGGTGTATGTGAAGAAGTATCCCAAGCTTAAGGTGAAGTTAGTGGATGGGAGTAGCTTGACAGTGAGAGTTCTTCTGAATAGCATACCAAAGGGAACAACTCAACTTTGCATTGTCTTGAAGGAACATGAGTGTGGTTACACCATCTCCAACATTGATAAAGTTTGGGAGTTAGGAGGGGCAATAATCTATTAAACCTTTAAATTATAAAAAGAATAAAAATCTTTATTTAATTAATATTTAAACTAGAAATAACTAAAATTATAATTGTAAAAAATTTTAGGAGGGGTTGTTGTCCCTCCCAACACATACACAGCTCCGTCCTTGGTCAACCTCTGAGGATCCCAGTTCTATCAAAACCCTACAGCATATTCCTATAATATGATATGATTTATGTATTGGTGTTAGTATTTATAACATAAAAATATATGTTCGGTGTGATGGTGACATGTGTTACCACTTTATTAGAAGAGAAAAATAAATTAAAAAAAATAAATATATATAAATAATATTCTTCGATAAGTTAGTGATACATGTCATTATTTAATTTAATAATTATATTATTTTATTAGAATAAAATTAAGATTAAATTTAAAAAATTATAAATAGCAAAGACTAAATGTGTAATTATACTATTTTATTTTTGATTGTCATGTCACCTTTCCGTCAATTTTTAACAACGAGTAACTATATTAGAAATATTTTAATAATTAAATAATATATTTATCATTTTTAAAAAATGATAGTAATTTCGATACTAACCACATAGTTAAGTGATTTTTATATAATTTACCCTAAAAATCTATATCATCTCATTAATTCTAAGAATAATGATGTGTCAATCTTGTAATCTCAACAATCATTCAATTCCATCAAATAAGAAATATTAGTAACCCAAGATTAAATCTAATCGTAATATGGATTATAATTAGGGTTTAGGGAATTAGAAGTAAGGTGTGTGTTTTAGAATGTATGGTTTAGTAGGGACGGAAGCCAGGATTTGGGTTTGAGGGGGACAAAACATAAATGTTTAGAAGTAGGGGAAAATTCATAAAAAAACAAATTTTAAAAAAATTAAATAGGGGGACAAAAATAAAAAAAAAAGTTCTTTAAGGGTGGGATATAAAAAATTAGGTTAGAGTTTAGAATTTAAATTTTTAAATTTTTTTAATATGGACATGAAAAAAAAACATAATTAAGAGAAAATTATTTTAAAGAAATAATAATTATAATCAAATAAAAAAAATAAAATTTAGAATATTTTCTTTATAATTTAATTTTTTATTTATAAGATCAAACTCTAACCGTCTATTTTAATTTATAATTTTTAATGTTTCTTTATCAAATTAATAAACTCTTTTAAAATATTTTCGTAATAAGATTCTCATAACCCAAGAGTTTATAATAAAATAAAGATTATATAATAGGCATAGTAATAACAAAACCTAAATCCCTCTTTATTCTTCGTTTTCTCTTTGGCTTTCAAACCCTAAAAGGATTGTCTTCACGCCTTCGTCATCAGATCAGCATCTAGAGCTGCGCGATTTCACCTCTTGTCGTCGAGCCGTTAATCCCTTCTCTCCAACGTCGACCAAACCTCTACCTGTAAGTCTCATCAACTCGCCTCCCTTTACACTCTCACGCTCACTCTTATCGCCCGCGCATGGATTGTTTTTTTTTTTTTTTTTTTTTTTTGCTTTTACAGTAACGGAAGAAAACGGGGATAACGAACCGTTACTACAATTATTTACCTCTACCCGTTAGATTGTGGCCTCGATCCACCGTTGTTTTCGCTGATAGCGATTTCGGCCGGCGGCTTTACCGCTAAACAACGGCCGCTATAGCGGTAGAGGGCCGTTTTTTGAAACCCTGAATTTATTGGTATAATATGATCAAATTGAGCCGACAAGTTTGATGCGTATGAATTTTGAACAATTCATTAGTTAATTCGTTTCATTTGCTACTTAGTTTTATTAATTAATGATTGTAAACTGTATGTCGGTGAAAAATATCTAGAATTTTGCTTGTGAAATTTATTTGAATTATCTGAAAGTGGTACTGGAATTGTGATTTAACCTTATTTTCAGGTAAAAGCTAGTAAAAATAACATGGAAGAAGACCGCAGAGTGCACCCGGATTGTATCAATGCATCGAATCCATACCATGAATGTGTTGAATATTGCTTTAGAAAGATTGCTGAAACCAAGGCAAAAAAGGATCAAGAAGAGACAGGTTTTAATGTTGTTCTTGTATTTGTTACATTAATGGGGTTTAGGTTTTATCAACTCAATCTCTGTGTTTTTTTCATTGCAGAAGCTGTGTTATCTGAGCGTGGCCAGTCTGCTAGATGTGCTGCATATCAAGAACAAGATGTACAAGGTGGAGCACCTGAACCAGAAGAAAATTCCGATGATGATAATAACCAACCAGCTGAAGAGGACATTGAAGTAGATGTTACGAACCTTACCGGGAGGCAGAAAAAATTATTTGAATTGAGGCTGAAAATGGTTAGTTTGCTTAAACTTTCCCAGAAATCTTTTCCTTTTTATCATCATTATGTTTAATTTTGTTACTGTGATTCCAGAATGAGGCAAGAAAAGCCAATCAAATGGCAATGGTGGCTGAAAAGAAAAGAAGGGAAGCTCCACCGGAATCTAGAGGAATTTCTAAGCAAAAATGGCTAGAGGAAAGAAAGAAAAAGATCGGAAAACTTTTGGATGCTAATGGCTTGGATTTGCAAAAAGCATATATGCTAGATACTCAAGAGGCAGCGGAGGCAAAATATAAGAAATGGGAAAAGGATCCTGCTCCATTTGGTTGGGATGGTATGCTTTGAACTTCTACGTGTAATCTATATTTTATTCCATTATCTTTGTTATTTTGTTATCATATTTCATGGTTTGTTATGTTACTCTCTTTTGCTTTTCTGATAGAAGGTGAAGAGAAAAATGTAATAAAAGGAACCAAAAGCAGGGACAAATATCAAAAAGAAAGAGCACTTTAATATGTCAATGAGTCCAATCTGTGTGTTTCTATGAATGGATTTCACAGTTTTCAACCAGAAGACATTGTACAATGCATACAAAAAACGGACGAAGAACATTGATGTTGACCTAGAAGAATACAACAAAATGAAAGAAGCTGATCCTGAGTTTTATCGTGAAGCTTCGAGTCTCCAGTATGGGAAGGTATGGTTGCTTATTTCATTCGGTATCTTGGCAATGTGATTGAAGTATTTGAATGCAAGTTTCTTGCGTTATTGCACAGGCACCTAAGGTTTCAGAAGATAAGATTGAGAAGATGGTGAAAGAGCTTAAAGACCGAGACGAAAAGCGCAAGTCATTTAGCAGGAGGAGGAAGTTCCACGATGAGAAGGATATTGATTCCATCAATGATCGAAACGAGCATTTCAACAAGAAGATTGAGCGAGCCTTTGGAAAATACACATTGGAAATCAAAAATAATCTCGAACGAGGAACTGCATTGCCTGACTAAGGTATATATATATATATATATATTACTGGATACCATGCTTTTGTCTGAATGCCTTAACCTAACTGAAAGCCTTGGGGTTCTTTTGCCTGGTTTTTCTTGCATTCATAAATTCATGGTTATGTATTTCATTTTCTTAGAATCTCAACATGGCTTTCTGGTTTGATCGGATGACACTTATCTGATGCCTTGTACATTTTGGAATGTATTTCATTTCATGCTGTACCTTTGAGCTTGGCTCTACCATTAAGTTTTCCCGAGTTCATTAAACTTAAGTTTTCTCTTTCATTGCGGTCTCGGGCACCAATCGTTTTGCTATTCTGATGTATAGACATTCTGTAGCAAGACGGATACTCCGACGACAAATTAAGTTTTACTGAATCCATTCTTTTAAACTAAAATTTTCAAGTAAATTGATTGGATATTTGATCAAAAATGGTTTGGGATGTTGGGCGTGTGTTAAGTAGCAGAAGTCACTCCTGAATACAAACAGCCGCTCATAAAAAAACCTGCCGGTGTTGATTTATGGCCGTAGAAAAGAGTAGGCGTCAAACACCAACAAATCCTGCTTTCCCATACTCGAACATATAAATCGAAAAACATTGGGGCCTCTCAAATCAGGAAAAAAGGAAAAAGAATGTTTCAACTGATTATGCTCCACAGTTTCGTGAGAAAGCTGAACTTGACTCATGGACCATTAAAGGGATGTAATTTTCACTGGTCATCTTTCGGCTGCTCTTCTTCATCCTTCTTCGGTTGCGACTGGTAGCAAGTAAAAGTTACAATAACAAATCAGCTAACTACCAGGCCAGCAATCTAAAATGTCATTGAGTTGTTATGTTGAGTTCAATGAAACAAACCTCTGATTGGCCAGGCAAAGATGCTAGCAGATCTTTCACATTTGGGTCATTTAGGTCAACTCCTGGAAGCTGTAAATGCCATAACACATCAGAATATACAAGAAACCGGTTATGGGTTTAAAAAGGCAAAATCGATTAAGACTTACTGATGAAAGAATGGATGAGATAAAAGACTGATCTCTCAACACTTTGCTGACATCTGACAGAGCTGGTGAATCCTTTGAACCATCCTGCATGGACATCTGAAGTGCTGCGAGGAAGAAAGTTTGGCATTTCGTTTAGAAGTGGGTGATATAGATCCATGCATTGGATATATTTATATATCTACAAGTAGAATGCAAACCAATGTGAAGGAAAATCCTAACATCTCAATTGTACGCATAAAACAGCTTTTAAAATAATTACCCTTACATTAGAGATAAGAGATTGTTTTAACATTTAAGTATGCAAACTAAACCTGGTACGGTTTAAGTCTTAGGAAAGATTCGATTTGTTGGATTGAGTTATTGTATAAATAAGACTAAGGACACTGCACTCAAAAGGATTGGTAGACCATTTTTTCCATAGAAAGAGAGATGTAGCTTGATGCAAGTATACATCTTAATAAGTTGAAACAACCAACAAAATAAAAGGACATACCCAAGGCAAATTCTGGATCGTCATTAGTTGCCTCGGACATTTGAACATCTCCTGCAGAAGAATCAGATCCAGGGATATTCGTTGACAATGCAGTGCCCTGCTTTAGCAAATCATCCTCATCCTGCCATAATATCAGTCAGCAAAACCCAATTCAAAACTCAAGATGAATTGTCCAATGTTATTAGATAGTAATTTGTGGAATGGTAAAATATACCGACTTCAAGGTAATACTTACCATTGGATCAGAAACTTTTTCAGTAGCAGTTGAAGTAGTGTGAGAATCAGACTGTGGTTCTGCTTCATCTCCTTTCTCTTGTCCATTAGCTTCCTCAGCTTCTCTCTTGGCAGCAGCTTCTTGCCTTGCCCTTTCCTCTTCCATGGAAATCCTTAGAACAAGAGCCAGCTCTGGATCTATATTTTGATCTACGCCAAAATCAAAGCCCGAAACACCATCAGCAGCAAAGCTGCTTCCTCCATTCCCATCACTAGTGAACACAGATGTGCTGGCATAGAGAGAAAAAAAATTAATATCATTCACAAAATCACTATTTAGTAAGCAGCATAAGCGAAGACAGCCAATAGCCTCTTACTCAAATGTGAGAATTTACACACACACACACATAATCTGAAGAAAGAATCAGAAGGAACCAAGTGAAACCTGCTAAGGACATCGGAAAGTGCATTCTGAGTCTGACTAGGACAAACATGAACTATGTGACTGGTGTCATTATTATTAACAGATCCAAGAAGAGCCTCCAACTTTTCTGACTTTCCATCTTCTTCCTCACCAAAGTCGACAATATCAAGGGCTACGCTATTCTTTTTCAGTTTCTTTCCAATAATCTCCAATGCCTTTTTTTCATACTTAATAGGGCTGAGAACATAAAGCATATGAGAAAAAAAGGGTTATATTCAAACTGAAACAAACAAGCAAATCAAAGGCTAACATGATATACCTTCCAGCAAAAACTATAATCCTTTGCTGCTGCCTTTTGTTTTGGCGATGCTTCAGAGCCAACTGAGCAATCAGAATTCCAGCGGCTAGGTTCATCTCACCCCCCATTTCAAGATCTGTGAAATGCATTGAAAAGCATACAGAGAAGGTGACGGTGATGAGGCAACCGAAAGACTGGAAGGATGATGACCTTCGAGTCCGAAATGCGTAAACAAAATATTACAGATTAATCATTGATTATATGCTGATTTTGCATGAAATGGCAAACTACATTAAATATATAACTACTGAACGCAGCCGGCAAGGGCAAGTTCTCCATTTCTGAACTCTAAAGTAGACAAATCAGTACCATACTTGCTTAATTTTATCTTCCATAATAAAAGTAAAATGGGGTTCTTTCAACATAAGCTAATCTATTGCCACAAGCAGTTCAAACATAACTAAAAACCCTAAATTAAGAAAAGAAATAGGTGAATCAAAAGTACCATGCATGCAAGACAAGATTTTCCCGTGATCACTAGTAGGAGTAGCCAATACACGAACTCCTTTTCCCGCCATAGTCAAAATCCCAACCGTGTTCTCCGGATTAGACTGCAATTAATCCATTAAACAAAATCAAATTCCCAATTCTCATCAAGAAAAGAAGGGGAAAACCTAGCTGAATCTCACATTCACTAAATATCTTAAGAAAAAAACAGTAAGTTTTCACCTGGGTTTTAGCTCCACATATAAGATTGACGGCGTCAGCTTGGGCTTGAAATCTGGTCGGAACATAATCGCCGTTTCTCATCCATTCTGAGTTATCAATGCATATCATAATAGCCTAAATGATTCATTTGAAAAAAATCAAAAAAGAAAATGAGAAAATCAAAGAAACCCTAATTCAAGAAACGTATAAAGATACTTGAAGAAGGAGATAAAGGAAGGATCTTTTGGAATGGGTTACCTCGAGAACCATGGCTGCAGAAGCGACGGAAGACGGAGAGTAGTAAGCTTGGAAGAGAAGAAACTGAACACACCGATGTGTTTCTTGATTTGCTTCTCTTCCCCTTTCAACTGCTAAAAAATATATTTATTTATAGAACGGTCCCTGAAAATTTTAGCTTTTGCATATTTGGGAGAGATGAGTAAAACTCGACTCGAAAAAATTGAATTTTTCGACTTGAATCGAGGTGAAAAAACTCGAATCATTTTGACTAGACTTGAAATTTTATAAACTCGAATCGACTCGAAAAATTTCAAATTAAGTTCAAGTAGTAAATGAAATCGAATAAATCAAAACTTTTAGTAATTATAGAGGCTAATCACACATTTAACCCATATAGTTTTATTTTCAGTCACTTTTTTTATATTTTAATTTTTTTATAATCTACTCCGTTCTAGATTCTTTTTTATTTTATTTAATAGAATTTTTATTTATATCTTTTATATTAATGTTATTTATTTTTTAATTTTTGTATTTAATTTATATCATTATTTTTTTTAGTCTTAAAGAAAGTTATTAATAAAGTATTTAATTTAATAAAATGACATATTCATACTTAAGATATTTAATTGATAATAATAATAATAATTTAAATTTTTTTATACATGTAAAAAGTAATATGAAAAAATATGTATGTAAATATAAAGAGAAAACCGTTTAATTTACAATCAAACTATATTATAGTATTATAAATAAGATAATTAAAATTTATACATAAAATCGAATCGACTCAAACTCGCTAAAATCGACTCAAATCGAAAAATTTCAAAAAAAAAAATTCAAATTGTAAAATATGATGACTCAACTCGAAATTTCTTGACTTGACTTAACTCGACTCGCTCGAACGCTCACCCCTAATATTGGGTTTAGATAATAAAATATATGAGGTAAATGGCACATATACCCTATTGTTTAGCAAAACATTTACTGTGATACTTGCACTTTTTAAATGTTTAATATATTTATGTATTTTGCCTCGGTTTTTAAAAATATCTAAATTTAATAAGCGATTTTAGTAAAAAAATAATATTTATTTTAAAAAATAAATTCAAATTTATAATTATTTTAAAAAAATATATCTAGATTTAACATAATAAAACACATAAACCAACCTGATATTATCACATGACAGTTAATTAAGCATAGACATGGTACTAGTGTTACCCTTAACCTTGTGTATAACTTTTAATTTATTAGGTAAAGATGATTCTACATATGTTTGATAGGTATGATCGTATATAATTTATAATTTAATTTTTTTATTTTACTTTTTAAAATTAAATTAAATTTATAAAAAATTTAATGAATTTTAAGTCAAGTTAAAAAAATATTCAAATCCCTATTTAAGTTAGTGAAATTATAAACAACAAACATTCGATAAATTGTTTGTGAACTTTTTTATCAATTTTTTTATTTATTAAACAAGCGAGCAAAAATAAAATTTACTATTCATTTGATTAACTGAACAAACACAAATAAAAAACTTATTCTTCATTTATATTTATAAACATATTTTCTATTCGTTTGATTAAATAAATGATCTCGAAGAAAAAACTTATTCGTTCATTTATAATCGTGAAAATTCAATAATCCAAATATTTATTTATTTATTTATAATCGTAAACATTCAATAATCCGAACTCGATTTACAAGTCGTATATATTTTTCACCGAATAACTCACTATTTTATTAGGAAAAAATACTTTTATTCTCCCTTCTAAGTTCTACCCACCCAACACGAGTACTACCATCACACCACCGGGGTGTCAAAAACTTTTTTGTCTTTTATCTTCGTTTATGTTTGTTTGTCTGTATTCATTTATCATTTTAATGAATAGATATAGATAAATATAAATAAACTACATAATTTAACGAACAAACTCAAAAAAAATATTTATTTAATTATTTGTATTCATTCAATTAAATTTAAAGAAATAAATAAACATATCTTTATTCGTGTAAGCTTTACTCGACCACCAAGCAATGTACAATTGGGAATGTTGGACACAAAATATGAATTAAAAACACAATGATTTATGAAGGAAAACACTTTCAACACTTGTACATATACATGGTACTCAAAGACATGAGCCGCTAGACACACAGGTGTGTTTAAAATTATCCGATCCAATTGACCGATTATCCAAAACAAAAATGATAGGTAATTCTCGAAAAAAATTATCCAACCGGGCCGGATACCCAACCTGAGAATAATGGAGCAAAGTTTAAATTGACTTTTTTCAATTATCAAGTACCCGACCTGACTAATTTTAAATTATGTATTTTTTAATTTTAAATTATATTTTTATTATAAATTCCTTAATATTTGTACATAAAATCAAATTTAAATCTTTAAATTAATTTTATATTTGTATTATATACTTTTAATTTTAATTTTTTTTAAATATATCTTATTAATTTGTTAATATCGAAAGAAAAAATATTAATATTTTAATATCATTTTAACGATAAACTTTAATAAATCTATGTATATATATTTAAATATTTTAAAATTAACTTTAAATCATTAATTTTTATGTTTGTTCATATATTATAAATTTTTAAAATTTATGTTCAATATGTTTATTTTTATTTTAAAATAAAAAAATTAAAAAATATATACGAACCGGGTACCCATTACCCGATACCTGGATTTTACAGGTACCCAATATAAATAGGCTAGGACACGGGCCGAAAAATCATTACCGGAAAGAACCGAGTACTTGGTAATGAACACCCAACACATAATTAATGCATGGACAAAAACAAACATTGATTTATTTGGTCAGCAATACAAACAATTATAATCTCAAATCATGGTCACAAATATAAAGGAAAAACAAAACTTTAACAATAAAAAGGTAATGAAAACCTAATAACATGAGGCAACTATGGTGATAAAAGACAATCTATAACAAAAGCCAATGCCAAATAATTCATAGCCCTATCAAAATTGTTCTAAATAATGCATTGGCAATAAGAACAATCACAGAAACAGATAAACAAAGTCTCATCATCAACTCTAACATCATAGACATCCAAAAAGTTCAAATGAAGCTTATCATACCCCATTTTATGGACCTTAGGCGTCGCATTCTGCGGCATGTCCGTTTTCCGGGTTCTCGGTACTGGATTCCAGAAGAAAAAATGTATATATATCAGAAATAGCAATGTCAAGTTACTGTGACACAATTGACACACAAAAGCAAACTCAAACTCGAACAATAATCAAAGCAGGGATCCAACACGTGTGGTGTATTTCCAATAAGTTTTCAATTATTACTGATTCATGGATATAGACAAGTTTTCAATTTCTTCTATAAATGAGAGACTTTTGAAAAGTATAACCACTTCTAAGTCCTCAAACTCTTCGATATACAAGGGACTTTCGAGGAGTATAACTAACAAATTCTTGCAAATAAGGCACTTTCACTCGAAAGGAACAGCATTCTCCATACTTTCAAGAGTTATGGGAAATGTAAGTGCTCAAATAGAGGTGAAAACAGAAAGAGGAGCATGACAAATGGGAAGTTCTAGGGTGACACGGGTAAAAATGAGGTAGAACCGAATTTTTTACAAAAATTGTAATAATTTTGGTATCAATTTTTCGGTATATATCAAATTTATTACAAAAAATGTAAGGATTTCTGTATATACCAAATTTCTTACAAAGAGTTTAAAATTTTCGAAAATGTAAAAATTTTGGTATATATGGATAAGTTGATACCCAAATTCTTACAATTTTTGCAAGAATTTCAGTTTCACCTCATTGTAGTTTCATTCGTTAGAAAAAAACCCATGACAGATGAAAAAGATGCATAGTTATTTGTTCTTTAGCAAGTTAAAGTATAGCTCATTTCCCAGAAATATTTTTTCGAATACTTCTATATAGGTAAGAAAAACCTGTTCCAACACAATTCTGACATGCAAAAGATTCAATTACAGTACTTCTACTCTGTTCCTTAAAATCAAATGAGTTTCAAATAGAAACACCAAAAACCAACCATATAAAGCAAAAGACATCAATGTCCATGTGATATAAATCAAATAAAGCAATATTCTAAAATTAACCAAGCAATCAAATTTCAGTTGATTGAATAAACCTTTGGGGTTGATGATCAGCATCAACTTCGGCTGCAGCTTCAACAGGTTCACTCTTCCTCCAGCTCTTATCAGCCGGGGCATGGCCATTACCGAAGCTTATCTTTCGTCCTCTCTCTTTCTCTGTTATAGTGACTGTTTCTTTAATCTTCATAGCTTCAAGCTTCTCATCAATCTCCTTCCAGTCTTTCCCTTTTTCCTTCAACACCTCCTCTCTTGGTCTCGCCTCGCCGAAAGGATTTGCGCCTTTGGGCTTGGCTACATTTGAATCCTCGGTCACAGGTACCGTGCGTGGCTGAAGAACAAGCTTTGGCCTCGCCCCACCACAACCAGAAGCAAAACCGCCGGCCTCCTCCTTTTTCTTTCCCCAGTTATCCAAATCCCTTGGTGAATCCCTCGATTGAAGTGAATCAAAACTAGTTCTTCTCTCAAAACCCGCACCAAATCTCCTAGCCGGCGGTGCACCATTGGGGCTTATATTATTACTCTTACCAGCAGCCCAGTTATCTACTTCATCAGCTTTCGATTGAGAATCGAAAAACCCTCCGGCGCCGCTGCCTCTCTCCCTCCTCTCAAATCCACCGCCAAATCCGTTTCCGGTGGGCATCGATTTCTTAACGGATGCCCAATTATCGATCTCATCAGCGCGTGAAGGAGTAATTTCTCTATTGGAATCTCTGTTCGAAACCCTAGAAGATCCCCATCTACCATTACTCGACGAATCATCTCCGTTGGAATTACCGTATCTGTTCGAACCGTACGATTTAAAACCGCCGCCGAGTCGGTTCCGATCGAGTTCCTCGGGGGCACGTTCGCGAGGACCGGTGGGGAGCGCGAGAACCTCCTCGTGAGTGAGGCGTGTCGGCTCGCTCGACTTAGACGAGCCATATGTAAATTCAGCAAGGGATACGGTTTGTCCCTTCTTTTTCTTGGTCTTGGTGGCGGCAGCGGCGGATAAAGAAGGGAAATCAGCGAGCTTTTCCGTGGAAGAAACGGCACGGTTTTCCTGTTGGAGTTCAGCTTCGTTCTCTTCTGCATCGAGAGCCCAGGCGCCAGGTTTTCCCCAAGGAGAAGAGACGGTTGCCGCCATGATTTTGCTTTCTGGAGAGCTTTGGCGCTGTTTCGAAGCTTGCGTTTTAGGTCGGGGAAGGTTGCGTTTGACAGCAAAATAGAGCGAGGGTTTTTTTTATATGGGGAGACAATGAGATAGTATCGGACGGTGGAGATTAATTTAGGATAAATATAAATTCAATTTAAAATACCAATATGTATATTTACTTAATAATTTTTAAAAAGATAAAATATTTTTTATTTGTTTTTAAATAGTAACTTAAAAATAATATATATTTCTCGTCTTTCTAAATTAATACAACAATTATGTTTTATTTTATATTTATTGTTTTTTTATTGTTTGTTACGTTAAAACATGTATTTAATTGTGTTTTGATTATATTTTTGTTTATCAATAATATTATCTCATTGATGTAAAAAAATCATAAATTTAATTAATTAAATTATTAATTCTCAATTTAACCGATCGATATCAATTCGATTCGTTAATAATGAGATGAGATATTATATTTTATAAATAAAGTTTAAGATTTAAATCTTAAAATTTATGAAAGAGAGAAATTCAATTAATCTAATTATTCTCGTAATAAATATATACAAATTTAATTTGAATTAATTAATAAAAAGTTAGATAAAAATAATTAAAAAAAAAAGACTCCATGGAATCAAATTCTGTTTGTGCTTCATTGAAAAAGGATGTGCACCTGGTTTTCCGCCACTGTTTTTTTTAAAGCTGCTTATTTCTAAAGCTGAATCCAAAGGTTTGAGACTTTGGAATTAGGGGTGTGCATTATTCGGTTTTAACCGAATTAATTGATCGAATCAAAATTATTTTAATTAGTTCGGTCGATTAATTTTTGGTTAATCGAAATTATTTCGATTAGTTCGGTCGATTAATTTTTGGTTAATTTTGTTAATGGTTTTTATTAAAAATTCGATTATCAGTTAATTCGGTTCGAAATCGGTTAATTAACCGAATTAATTAAAATTATTATATATTAAATATTATATTTATTATATTTATTTATTTTTAGTCATTTAACTTTTAAAAAATTATAAAATGTTTATTAATTTTTTATATTATAAAATGGTCACTAAAATTTGTATAAAATTAATATAAAATAAAAGTTTAGTGACTAAAAAATTATTTTACTATAATTTAGTGACCTATTATGTAATTTAATCAAATTTATACTAAATTTCAGTTAATTCGGCTAATTAACCGAAATAATTTCAGTAAGGTTAATTTGGTTAAAAGTAATTTGGTTCGGTTAACGGTTAAGATTTTAAAAATTTCGATCAATTTGATTTTGGATAATTCGGTTCGGTTACCGACCGAATTAACCGAGGTTCGGTTACCGACCGAATTAACCGAATGTACACCCCTATTTAAAACTTTATGGACAAAGTTTAATTTTATTTTGATTATAGAGTTTAATTTTTTAATATTTATTATTAAGATTTTTTTAATGTTTATTATTATAGAATCAATTTTATCTCAATTTTTATTATTAAAAGTATTTTTTTCAATATTTATTATTAAGGGTACACTATTAAAATTTAATTATTTTTCTCTAACTTTTGTTATTAATGGCTCAATTTTTTTTCTCACTATTTGTTATTACGGACATATTCTTAAAATTTATTTTTCTAATACTTGTTATTAATAATCTATTTTTTTAATACTTGTTATTAGAGGTACATTTATCAATATTTGTTATTAAGGGTATAATCTTATAATTTAATTTCCTTTTCTAATATTTATTATTAAGTATTTAATTTTTTAATACTTGTTATTAGGGGGACATTTTATTTTTCAGTATTTGTTATAATGAATATACTATTAATTTTTTCATTATTTTTTATTAGAGACCCGAATATTTTCAATGCTTATTATTATGGATTTACTCTAAAAAATTATTTTTTCAGTGCTTGTTATTATGGGCAGGGACGGAGCTAGGATTTAATATTAGGAGGGACAAGAGTCTATTAAACCTTTAAATTAAAAAATTAGGAGGGTTAAAAACCCTATTTAATTAACATTTAAACTAAAAGAGACTAAAAATGTAATTATACTAAAATTTTTGGGAGGGACAACAGCGCCTCCCACTTCCTCCATAGCTCCGTCCCTGATTATGGATCGATTCTTAAAAATTATTTTTTCAATACTTGTTATATAACAAGTTATTATGGATCTATTCTTAAAAATTAACATTTTCAATGCTTGTTATCATGAATCTACTCTTAAAAATTATTTTTTTCAATACTTGTTATTAGGAATAATAATTTAAATAACGATCCTCCACCGAAATAACATTCGTTATATAACGGTAATAACATCATCCGAAAATACAGTATTTATAACTGTTATGTTTATAATAGTATATGTTATTAAAAAATTCACAATAACGATACTTGCCATGATCATAATAACAATTGTGAGATAACTTCAAAGGTAATGAATCAATCAGATTATAGCCTCACAAAAATTTATAGAATCAGGTCCTCAATATTTTCCTTAAAAATCTTAATTTAATACCTTCAAAGTTTTTAGAAATTATGAATATTTTTATTTAATTTCCTTTTCATAAAATTTTCAATTTTTTTATTAAGTTTCTCAGAATCAATAAAAAATATAGTTAAACCCTAAATTATTTAAAAAAATATAAACTAAACCCTTTAATTTATTTAAAAAATTTAGTTTAACCCTCTAAATTAAAAAAAATCGATCTTCCAAACTCTTTCATTAAGTTTTATCATTAAATAATAATCGTACTTATAACTAAAAAAATGTTTTACATAAATAAAAAACCATGTTTATTCTTTTTGAATTAGCTAATAATGATTACAGTAATATCTGTTTTAAAATATAATTTCTACCATTTAACTTTGATCGCTCAATCATTCTGTTGGCATCACTGATGCTTGAACCCATAACCTCTATGAACAACAACCATTCTCTTAACCACTTATACTAGAAGACTCGCGAAACCATATTTATTCTAACAATAGAAAATCATAGATTCCCACATTTTTATTACCACCTATTAAACAAAAACATTCCACACACATTAATTTATGTAATTTTATTACATTTCCATTCTTAATTTAAACATTTTCAAATGTTTTTATATAATTTCTCTCCCCCTTCAAACACTTTTATTGCATACAGAAAGCTGCACCAAACACTTCACTACTTTACGTACACATGATCAACGGAAGAGATTACACATAATTCAAGGACGATATGGAGCAACCGGCGGCAACGGTGGCCATTTACCGAATTTAGGGTGGTGGAAATACTTAGGAGGAAGCTTGGGGATCGGCGGGCACGGCTTCTTAGGTAACGGAGGAAGCTTCGGAATTGGAGGAAGAGGCTTATGAGGAATAGGAGGGTAAGGTTTCGGCTTGTAAATCGAAACCGGCGGAGAAAGTGGCTTCGTGTAGACCGGTACCGGAGGCTTGTAGACAGGAGGAGGTTTATAGACTGGAACCGGATGAGGCTTATAGACAGGAACCGGCGGAGGAAGTGGCTTCGTGTAGACTGGTACCGGAGGCTTGTAGACTGGAGGCTTATAGACTGGAACCGGATGAGGCTTATAAACTGGAGGCTTATAGACAGGAACCGGATGAGGCTTATAAACCGGCGGCTTGTAGATCGGAACCGGAGGCGGCAGCGGCTTCTTGTAAATCGGAGGGTAAGGGTAATGATGGTGGAAAAAGTTTTTCAGCGGCGGAAGCTTTGGCACTGGAGAGAACTTATGGTGGTGAGGCCAAAAGAAGGCGGAGGCACATGTTACCGGCGAGAATTTGAGGTTCCCTTTCAGCCCGAATTGGTTTTTATCGTCTCCGGTGGATTTGAAAACGATCTTGGAGGATTCGATGCCGTCGTGGGAAGGACAAGGTTGAGCCGATGCACTGTGTAGCTGCGCATAGCATTGTTCTTTCAACTTTCCGTCTTCAACCAAGTCGTCGGCGAGTGATACTTTGAACTTTCCTTCACCGTTTAGCTCGCCGGAGCCTCGAGTTTTGAAGAATTTTCCGTTTTCAGGCTTGCAATCTATGGTGACGCGAAGCCCTGGGAAGAGAAAGAACAACTATATATAACATCATGGGAAAATAATAACATAACACGTATACAGGGTTAAATGATTTTTATTCGATATAATCTATAAAATTCACGTGTACACATATATTATAGGTATGATTTTAATTGATTCGTATTCCATATAAAATTTTAATACTTTCATTGAACTCAACTTAAACTAGAGTAAA
This sequence comes from Abelmoschus esculentus, assembly GCA_035048815.1. Lineage (NCBI taxonomy): Eukaryota > Viridiplantae > Streptophyta > Magnoliopsida > Malvales > Malvaceae > Abelmoschus > Abelmoschus esculentus. Next base: position 915,266 of record JAUCBN010000030.1, read on the forward strand.
ATCTTAAACCGGACCTAATTTAATTTTTTTTCATTTTTATTTATTAAAATAGGGAGTTAATACAAATATTGAGTATTATAATAATTATTTTATTTTATTAGACAAAATGAGAGATAATTAAAAAATATAGAGTTGGGTATTATAGATATTATACTTAAATATTTATAATAAATTTAAATAATTATTTTGGGTTCTATCTTAAACTAGAATCCAACACTACCCAACATCGTAATCAAATAACTGATTCGATTTTTTATAAACGACCCGTAAGGTCAGTTGGAATGAGTCGAATTTAGGTCAAATGACCCTCTGTAAACATGTGGCACATAATATACATTGAATTTGCTTTTTTTTTTTTTTAAAGAAAATTCATAAAAAATCTTTAAAAAATTTATGAAAATATTTACAAATTTATGAAAATCGATTGGAATCGAGCATTATATTCAAAAAGTTTAAGGGTCAAATTAAATCGAATTTTAGTTATGAAAGTGATAATGAGGTCTAGTTTTAATGACCAAATTGAGTACCATTTAACCCATGCAATGCACTGAACACAAGTGAACAAGTCCATATGAGCTAATCCATACCTGAAACTGCTTGTCTGATCTCCAAGTTCTTCTCAGCACAATCTTCACATTCCCCAACCCCGACCACTTCCACTGCCTTAGCACTGCATAAGCTCGACACAGACAGCATCAGCAAGAACACAAGTGCACCACCTCGACATACGAGGCTTCCCATTGTTGCTACAAACAAAGGGTTGGACTTGGTGTAATGTATCCCAAACCTCTCATTATATACTTGTGTCTGAAGGCAAAGGGTTACCGACAGACACCGAACTTAAATGGCCTCACAGGAGGTTAGGGTCCCTTTGAAAGAGATGGTAATGTGCCAACACAACCAATGGTTTCAGTTTGGGCAAAGTGGTGTTATTTCTTCATTCAATGTGCTCTCTCAACTGCGCAACAAACAACTAAATTATATGGCTTGGATTTTCCCATCGCTTTCTTATAGTTATCGGTATCTGATTTAATCCTTTTTGGATCGTTGGATGATTAAAATAAATGATTTAGATTAACAGTCGGTTATGTGAAGATTAATATCACTTGGAAAAAAATTAGAGAGTTAATCTGAACCATCCGTTTTAATCATCCAACGATCCAAAAAACGTCTAAAATTTAAAGAGTTTTATACTATGTATCTGAACCATCGCTTTCTTATAGTATTAGTATCTGATTTAACCCTTTTTTGATTGTTGGATGATTAAAACAAATGACTCAGATTAACAGTCGATTTTATGAAGAATATCACTTGGGAAAAAATTAAGAAGTTAATCCGAGTCATCCATTTTAGTCATCCAACGATCAAAAAAGTCTAAAACTTAAAGAGTTTTATACTATGTAACTTGATCTTAGCCCTCTCTATATATGTTAGGATCCACTACACTATGTAAAACTCAACTAGTTTTATACTAATTAATAGTCGTTTGATGAGTGAAATGGATGGACGAGATTAACTCCTTTTTTTCTAGTGATAATCTTCACATATCATACTTCTAATCTCATCCATCTATTTGGGTACAAATCGTCTACCTTTTTCCTATGCCTCCATTAATACCTCTGTAACACCCCGATCCGGATCCGAAGTGCCACATTCGGGTCACCTAAAACCCGACTCATCAAAAATCCTTTTTAAAAGCACATGTCCGAATACTTAAAATGTCACATTTCATATATCCACGTAAGTCAAAATAATCTCTTCAATGTTCGATTCTACTCTATGTTAGAACATTTCTGTGAATGCTATTCTGATCTAAGTGGTCCTATTCTGTGTCCCGTGCTAGGAAGCATTACTCCTCTTTTCATTCCAAATTCAAGAATACGACTGATACGATTGATTGGTCTGTGTGCCTCTTTTATTACTTTTTTGTATTCTCCTGTTCCTCGGATACAATTCGATCCTTCTACGGCCAAATCTCAATTTGTGGAAAGCCTTCGATGGCTTCCTTATGAAAACATCAATTTTTTTTTGGGTATAGACGGTATCTCTTTATTCTTCGTGATATTGACCACATTTCTGATCCCTATTTGCATTTTGGTGGGTTGGTCTGGTCTTTCTCAACGTGGTGTATAGCACGAAAAACCTTTCGATACAAGATAGGGCCGTTCTCACATGAAAGAAGAGAAGAGAAGAAAGGATTGATTCTCTTTTTTATCTTTCTCGAGGAGGAAAGAGAAATAGAGTCTTATGGGGGGAGGGGGAACATTCGGGCGCATTTATAAAAATCCTCCACTGCATCCAGAATCACAAGTGGAACACTAAGCAGGGGTGGGAAGGCAGCGAACTCCGCAACAAAAGCGAAGCGAGCCCCTTACTCACCTCTCTCTATAAAGCCGCCAGTAAAGCTTGAAAACCGTTGCGCGCTAGTAGCGCGCATCCGTTTTTCAGCTGGCTTCAAAGTGCTAGTTGTAGCGCGCTAGCGCCCCTATAGAGTAAGGCTCTTCTGCAGAGCGAGTGCACCCTGGACAGAAGTTTGATAAGTATGCGATCCTGGGGGATGATGTTGTTATATGCGGCATCGAGATCGCCAAGATTTATAAACAGACTCTAGCGGAGTTGGGAGTTGACATATCAATGTCAAAGTCTCTAATCTTACACTCGGGGTATGCTGAGTTTGCGAAGCGCTTTTGGTGTAAGGGTCTCACAGTGGATTTGTCCCCTGTGTCGATCCGAAACCTGCTCCCAATAGCAACTATGAAATCCACACTCTAAAAGGTTAGAGTAACGCTGTTCTCCTCGTTCAAACAAAGAACAAGGTTATTGCCCTCGGCTGGGAGGAAGGAAAGTAGCTAGGGCCGTAGGGCCGGCACACTAACTTCATCTTGCAATACTAACCGAATTTTGCGATCAGCAACTTTGGTACCGACATCCACTTTTTTTTGTTCTATACTCTCCACTTGATGTGGAAGTCTTAGTAGTTGAGATGAAGAAAGGACAGGGGAGGAAGTACTTTATATTCCCCAATCTGATAAAGCTGAGCCAGAGACTTTATTTAAGAATTTATCTTTGTGATTGACCTTAAAGTAGATTCTTAAGTAGTTTAGATTCATTCCTATCCCTCAACAGAGGAAGTTAGGCTAAGAAAGAGTAGAAGGCAGACTAAGCTGGATAGCTAGCTAGATTAATAGACAGTGAAAGTTACGGCTACAGTAAGCACTTTTCTTTCTATTGATTCTTGTGATTCTGAAACTCAATCTTGAACTCAAGCAGGCGAGCAAGGGTAGAGAATTTCCAGTGGAGCTACGTCCTTTAGTAAGCTAATAACCAGGCTAAAGCAAAGCGACGCTTCTTTTCTTTGTTTGACTCAGAGTCTACTTCACCCCTACCTATGAAACAGGACTCTCCCGACCCGGGAAAGCTCGCCCACTGAGTGAATTGACTGCCCCCTCCCGTGGGAGTAGAAGCTAGAATAGGAGCTCTTTCACCTAGAAGATCAACCACTGATGGATCAAATGGAACCGGATAAACTACTCGATCAATGGTTTCCGAAGAACCCTGGGCCACATCTACTTATCTTCACGCTGGTGAATCAACAGAAACTTCCTTCCGACGAGGAGCGGGAGTAAGAAGAATGAGCGGTTCCTAAGCAGATTATGGGGTTCCCCTCAAGTCCAAGTGTCTCAGCCGACCCAGGTTTTCGCTTTCTTCCCAGTCAATCTCCAAGCTCACCTCCTTTACCCATTCAGAGCAGGAGTTTCTCACCAAGATATTTTGTGAGGATGAGTCAGCTCAAGCACAAAGAGGGAGAAAGAGAACGCTCCCAACTTCCGATTTTTTTGATGAGGAGATCAGATGCGGAAAGGAGAGTCAAACGGAGCCGAGTACTGATCAAGAGAGCTACTATCCACAAGCAGCTGGGAAGAGACAAAAACTGGAGCTGATCAAGATGTGTTCCAAACCTGCAACTCACATGATCAAGATGCGTTCCAAACCAACCTGAGCTGATCGTGTCGACCAACAACAGAGCCTAGCGGCCGACCAACAACAGAGCTGAGCAACCGGCTGAGAAGAGATGAAGCTAGACTATAGAGGTGTATAAGCATCCTGATTGGTTGTCCGTCTTGTATTGTAAACGAGAAGAAAGGAGTTGTTAACGCTTCGCTCACGCGTGAGAAGTCAAATCCAGTGACTGCAGGTACTGCTTATGGGTAATATAAGATCCATACCTAGGTAATCATTGCCCGTGTTCGGACCGGAGTGTCCTACTGCTGTGTTGACGAAAGTGCTTGCGCGAATGAATATTGTGATGAACCGGCACGGAAAAGATCGATTTTATTTGAGTAGCAGTGGAGGTAGTGCAAATTGAATAGTCAACAAGTCAGTGAAGCTTCTATTATTAGGGACAGGTTTCCCAAGAAAAAGAATCCGAAATGCTATCCTAGCCACTAACCTTTCCTGGTAGGAAAGGCTATAATATTACATACAATAGGAAGATGGTGCCTCCACTCACTAGAAAGAGTGGGATTTCAATCGCCATAGTTGGGCAATGTGAGGTGGATACACCTACCGTCCAGTCGATCGATCGCTATCGCTGTCGTTGTAGTCATTCTATATCCTCACCTTTCGGCTCGGAGAGCTTGTACCTTGATAATGGAATAGGAACGACTGAGAGATTCGTGTTGGTCGGTGCTGCAGTGCAGGAAGTTTTTTGATCGGAATGTGTTCGAGACAATAAATAGGCAAAGCCGGCTCTTTGATGAATGCCTTTTCGGGAAGTCAAAGGCCGAAGATTGGAGTTGGAAAAGCTGAAGCTAAGGGCTGAATAAGAAGTGAATAAGAGGATAGTGCATCAGTAGATCTCCTGGGATCAGCAGACGGTCTTACTAGCGATGAGTAAACAAAGTCGCTAGGAAAGCTATAGATAGGTATCAAGGCACAAGCGAACTGACAAGTAAGTTTCGAGGACCTCCACCTATTTATTAAGTTAAGAAGAAGAAAGGCTTTATCGAGGAGCAGGCTTAAGGGTGGATACTGAGATCAGAAGTTATAAAGGAGCATCTGTCGTCTCTCCCGTTCTTCCCGGAAGTCAGTTACTTTGAAGAGAAATGGAGGACAGGGAATCTAAGGTTTCACTCCAATGAGTCAGATGTGACTTAGTCAAATTCAAAGAAAGTTCCAGTTCGGGCTATCGATTGGCTTTGAAGTGAAAGAGTGGATTTCGACTCGCTTCCTCTCAATCCTAGACTTGTTATATGCGGCAAGCGATGAGAAGACAAAGACCGACTTCAGAGACTTATTAATAAGAGTCTATATCCGCGGATTCTTCAATTTGCTTTCTCCCTCAAAGAGGATCATCCTCAAAAGAAGGCTGCTGTAGATGCTCTTTCATCATTAGCAGATCAGAAGAGGAAAAGAGATGGAATTCCAAGCCGGGAAGAAAGAGAACAAGCCGAACTAAAGCTCCACAACCCCTTTCAAAGAAATCGATTAAATGCGAGGGGCCGGAGCGGAAAGCCGATTTTCGATCCTTTTTCCAAGTGCTTCGACTTTCACTATTATTCCTAAAAAATCTCGTCCTGACTTTGTTTTCTAAATAAAAGGATTCGCGGTTGGGCATGGAAAACGACGATGGAGTAGAAGGAATAAAGGATTGCTTTGTGAAAGAGATGTCCGTGAGGATCGGAGAAAGAGCAAGGGAAAAAAAGCCCCTCTAGCGAGATTTTCTTTCCCTCCTGTCCGATATTATATGCTGGCTGCTGCAGTGAAACAAAACCCTATTTCGTTCAGATGATGGCGCGAAGGTAGCTTTATTATTGCGTGAATCAGACGACTGACTATCTATCTGGTGGACAAAAGAGCTTGACCGGCTCAAAGAGGGAAGGAAAGGTTCAGTTGGCTTGAAGTGGGGCAGTGCGGGTAGCAGAGTGAGAATCATACGAACGAAGCCCATTCATTTGCCCGTCTTTCCCAAGGTTCGAGGCGGTTTCAAAAACTAGTTGCAACTAGTAGTGGCGTGAGACTTGACTCAGACAGTAGCCATTTATGACTGATAATAATTTTAGGTATCTAAAGCTACAATAGGTGGGTTTGAAATGGTTTCATACTGGTCCTCCCTCAGATTCTTCTATCAAATATTTTGCTTCACGAGCTGTAGCTGCCGAATCTCCACTAGCTGGAATGACTGAGTGAAATACAATAACAAATATAAGATAACTAAGGATAACTCGGGTTGCCCTACAGTCCCCCCCTCGGTGGCATCGGTCTTTTCTTTGAATAAGCTATTTGGAAAGATAGGGAACTTCTTTCTAGAAGCTATTATTTGGTAGAAATGGAATTGGAAATGGGACCGGTTAGAAGTCCTTGAATACATAGCTTCCGGGTGTGATTGAACTCTTGATCCTTCAAGGGAGCTTCTTGTGAATGGGAATGAGAAAGCTCAGAGAAAGAACTGGGTTGGTTATGGTATTATGAGTTCAAGCTGTCTACGTTGAAAGAGTTGCTGACCTTTCATCTGGCATTTCCTCTGTCAATTGATCAGACCTGAGACGAAGGAGAATTGGGAGTGAACTTCCTTGTCTTCCCAGTTGTGCTGAAACATTCCTTGACCTTCTTATAGACGGATAGATTGAAGCTGTCCTTTTCCTATTCTTAGAAGGGGTTCCTTCCCCATTTAAGACCTATTCTTTGGCCCGCCGCCTACCTCTTATAGAACCCCCTTGGCCCCACTAGCTCTCATTCGCCGGACAGTTCTAGAATCGGAGAGAAAGGGCATTGCCAATAGAATGAAGACCAAGGCACTATGTCCTAGTCTTGGGTTGACTTCCTCTTTTGATGAATAAGGATATGTACCCTTTTATGCAGTTGATGGTAAATTCCCTCTTCTTCACTTCCTACTCTCCAAAGCGCCTACCTTGGATTCGATGGAGTCTTTCTTCCCTCTATAGCTCACAGGTAGTTATCCGGTCTTTCCCTTCGTCAATAGGTCTATCCCGCTGTGAATTGAGACTATCGGTGGAAAGCAACTCAACTCTGCCCTTACAACGGCTTTGGATGTGTTCTACACAGCTTCTTCAGAAGTATTGAGTTTTCTTGTTCTGTCCTTTGGCTTCTTCCGACGTCTCATCCCTAGTGAAGTTGTCTCCATCAGCTGTTTTCGACATGATCCGTGGTATTCATCCTCGGTAGGGGAAATCAAAAGCTAGGGTGACTTCAGAGAGCCCCTCTTCTCTTGTCCTAGTCCTGTGTTACTAGTCTAAGTAGTTCTTGAATGAATAGCTTTAGCAGTTCCTCTTGTTTTCCCACCAGAGGCTAAAAGAGACGCCGTGTTGATTGTCTTCCCCGTCCTAGTCTTTGCTTCCGGGTTTGATGTTCTTTCCTCAGCATCTCCGAATCGCACAGGGAAAGGGAAGTCCTTACCTATCCACCTATACTCCTGAAAGGACTAAGCTAGGGATTTCAGTGGAAAGAAAGACAAATGCTTCCTATTCTTCTATTGGAATTGTCTTCATTGTTATGTCTTGCCTAGTAGGAAATATTCGACAACGGGGTTTCAAGTTCTTGTCCGTTAAGTCCTTGAGTGAGTTCGATGGGACTGGCATTAGATCTCAGTCACTCATTCAATTGCTGAGTATATCAAGTGTTAGAAGAACTGGGTTCCTACGATGCTTGATAGAATGAGAGTACGAGAGCTGCCGGAGTTAGAGTAGGCAATTGAATAGGGCTTTCTACGCGACAGAGTTAGCAGTGAATTCGATGCGTCTACCTGCGTCAGGTTCACTGAGAAATATCGTAAAAGAAGATCTCTCGAGCGATTGATAAATTATCGTAAGAGAAGCAAAAGAATGTTACGTCCAATTATTCCCATGTTTTTCCTTGGTCAACAACCAAGCAACTACATATATCTAAAAAAGTCTCTCCCTTCATGTTAGGGTAGAGCAGAGCAGTCAAAGAATTCACTCTTGAAATGAAAAGAAAACTTTCCATTTTTCAATATGGGTCTCAATTAGATCCAAGCAATCCGACTCGGTATTCTCCCAGCGATTGGCTGGAGATATCCATTTCGGAATCTGCTCCATCTTCAGAAAGTTGTTCTATAGGGGCCCCACAAGTCTCCAATAGTTCAATTTCTGACGATAGCGAGGTGACTTCTGCTTTTCTGAGGAAGTCTTGATTAAAATAGCTCAGGAGCTCCAACGGCGTATGGAGGAAATCGGTATAGACTTACCGTCTTCCATACCGATGGATTATTTTATCACTTTCCATATATTGGGTGAAGAAGAGGCTGGGGCGCTAGACCCTTCTTTTCGTCCTTGCGGATCTCCAACTACCTGCCCCTATTCTTAGTTGGTATTGAGAGGTTGCCTTCGACTCTCTTTACCTAATCTGGACTTAAACCTCACTACTGTCAGCCTAGTAATTATATTTGTCCTTAGTGTCCTTTAGAGCGTTAAGTAGCCAAAAGAAGGCAAGGTCTTTTTCATATGGCTACTTATTCATATTATTCATACAATGAGTCTGGAAGCAAATGGAAAAGGAAGACAATTCATCAAAATCAGAAGCGTTTTCTACCCTCCAAGAAATTGTATAACTTGGACAAAATATTCACTTCGGCTTCCATGATCCACAAGATCTCTATAGATATGGTTTAGCCAGTGAATGTTGTCCACGCTAAAAAGCACTCGTTCAGATACGTCATGGAAATTGACCCCTTCTGGTAAGTCACCATCTCCCGTAGGAGTAGTGTCCCTATAGACTTCATATAAAATAAAGAGACGATTTACGATTTCTTCCTTGAGTACCTCTAAAGTAAGGTTTGTCATTTTTTCCTCCATATTCAAACTATTCAAAGCGGGGATCTTTCCCGCCCTAACGGCCACCAGAATTGCTAAGGGCAAAGCCAAGCCCATTCGCAATATGAAATCTCCAATTAATTGTTCAAACATTCTAAAAAAAAATCCCGCTCTAAAAATGAAGAAAGACTTGTCGGAAATTGCCAGTGGTTTTTCCACGCATGGGAAAAAGAAAATGAACTATCATAAAGACTAAGATGGGTAAAAAAGGGGGGCATGATCTCAATCGAGAGTCATTTCCCTTAGTGACTCTAGAATGGACAGATCATCTATATATGTAATTTTATATTACAATTTCAGTAATAAATCCTTCTTGCTACTAACCCGCACCTACTCATAAGCATCTTACTTGTGGGAACTGAACCCTCTAAAGGACCCATTCATTCACGACGACCGACCACGAGCTGAATCAGAGCTTTCGACGGCTAAATCCATTGATAAGACCACGCGAGCGTTTTACTCAACCTCTGTTCTTGCGGCTAGCCTTTCTTCAAACTCTGTTCTTTCTCTTGAGCTTTCCGATCCGTCTCCCGTCTTTGTCTCGCTTTCGCCTTTAGCTACAGGCTTTGAATAACCAGATCGTTTTTCTTCGAGACCCCTTGAAAAGAAGATCCTCCTGGACAAACTATCTTCGAAACCTGGATCACTACATTTAGAAATTAACGTAGGGGCTACAATATGATTGGTTTCACCCCAGGAATACACGATTGTTAGGATCCCGCCCCACGAAATAAGGGTGTTAGGGCTTGGCCATTAGATCGTTTTACTCTCCTGATGGTCGAGTCAGCTGCTTTTCCGATCCCTATCCTTGAAGTCGATACCTTTCTCTGGAGCTATCCTTCCTGATTCACATCCTCTCGCTTACGCTCGAGACCATCGGACCTCTCGCTTACGCTCGAGACCATCGGACCTCTCGCTTACGCTCGAGACCATCGGACCTCTCGCTTACGCTCGAGACCATCGAACCTCTCGCTCGTTCAGACCACAAACTCGGATTGCGTTCTATTTGTTAACCTCGGACGTAGGTCTAGATACCTCGCACCCTCGCACTCGCATGGTCGAAGCCTTAGGGAGGAGTGGATTAACATTCCGACGCTTGAGGGACTGATTTAGGAGTCATTTCTTTCCATTGATCGGATAGGCGAGAGTTTCGCTCTTCTTTATGGAAGAGAGCGGCTTTCGGTTCCTGTTATTGGTATCGACCTACTTCGTTTAGTGCCGGATGGATTTCAGCTCATTGGTATGAGCATTTTGAAGCTATTTCATCTGGTTTTGGGGATTATAAAAACCGTTAAGGGAAAGCAGCTTCTCCAAGGTGCCTGTTTGAAGCAAATGGCTACTTCTCAACTAACTTGAAAAGTACCCTCACAGGTTTAGGGGCTTTTGATTAAGAGAGAGAGGGGCAGGAAAGACGGTAGAATATCCAAACCCGAATCACTATGGTATCCCCTACTACAGGTATGGCGCTAGCTAAGCTTGTAATTACTGTAGCTCCCCAAAAGCTCATCTGACCCCACGGTAGTACGTATCCTATAAAAGCTGTCACAATCATTAATAGGAAGATTACAACTCCGAGACACCGAACAAATTCCCTAGGACTGCTATAACTCGCATGATATAGACCACGAAAAATATGAAGGTAAACCACAATGAGAAACATACTTGCCCCATTAGCATGCATATAACGTAGCAACCAGCCCCCTTCAACATCTCTCATAACGTGTTCTACGCTGTTGAAAGCTAGATCCACATGAGGTGTGTAATGCATAGCTAAAAAAACGCCAGTCACTATCTGAATGACTAAACAAAGACCAGCTAACGAACCGAACCCCCACCAATAACTAAGATTGCTCGGGGTTGGATAATCTATCAAATGCTGATTAAGTGTGGAGGGTCGATATAGACAAAAAGTTTTCTATGATTACAGGATTCCCCAAACTTCACCAGACCCGCTCACGATCTACTAAAGGGGTAAATTCGGCTTGTAAAAATGACACGGGTTACGAAACAATGCCGAATAGTATTACGGAGCTTTCCTTTCCGACATAAATTCCAAAAGCAGGAACCCATCTTACTATACATAATTCATAGATCACCACGGAGTTGAGCCGCGGTAGACCTTGTAAGGGTAGACCACCCGTCTGACCTTGGCTTAGTATCTCAAACCGGATTCGTTGGGAGAGGAATTTCTCAGAGTCTAGCAGCTGTTCTAGATGTGGACACCCAGTTTAGGATTGTTTACATGTTTTGCGTGAGTGTCACTTTGCTAAATGGATCTGGAACATCTTTATTCCCAATGAGCATCAAAGTGCCTTCTACTCACTCCTTGGCATTCACGGATTGGTTATGTAGCAATGCTTTTTGTAAGGATCTTAAGTTTGGTTTTGATTGCCAGTGGCGTACGACCTTCTATGCGATAGCATGGAAGATTTTGGTTTGGAGTGGAGGTGTCGAGCTGTTTTTGATGGAGACTTTATTCTCCCTCCTGATCCTAATCGGAGGATTGCTAACGATGTTGAAATTGCTGTCTCTGCTTTCTATTCGAGCCTACAAGCTTAGCTTTGGTTTAGCTTCCAACTAAGGCTAAGGGAGTTGTTTCCCCGGGATTGAGTGAACGAGCTCATAGCCCTCCACCCGCCTTAGCTCAGTGATTCTTTCCCTCTGAGATAGTCAAATCCCTTTTTTTCAAAAAGAGTAATCTATTCCCTAAGTTGTCTCTTCCTAGCTCTTGCCTTTATCCGCAAGGAGCTTTTAAGCCGGATTGATAGAGCGTTTAAGGGGAAAGAGCTCACCGAAAGGCAGTCCCAAGAGTGAAATGAAAGGGAGTTTGAGCTTTGAACATACATATAGGGGATTGTACGAAATTCGTTCAAACAAAGAAATCGGTCAGTCGACGACTTGGCTTTAAACTAATCTCTTTCCTTGCCTACGTGATGTGCACATGAATAACTATTCTATATATATATAAGTAGTATGCTTTCTAGTTCAAGTAGCAATTCTTGTCTCTGCTTCTTAGGACGAAAGCAATCCGATCAATGAATCTTTCTTTGGTATCAGTGCATTAGCGCTTCAGTCTTCCATTCCAGGTAAGCAAGCCAGGGAAGCAATGCCCTCCTGTCTGTCCTTCTTAGAAAGTAGGTAAGCCTCTCTCCTCCTTTTCAGACCTTGGTGGTGGCATTTCCATGATAGCTTTAATCTTAGCTGGGTCAACTTCTATACCCCTCTGACTAACCATAAACCCAAGCAGCTTACCGGCTGTCACTCCGAATACGCATTTCTGTGGATTCAGCCTCATCTTATATTCCCGGATTCTCTCAAAGAACTTCCTAAGTGCAGGCACATGACCCTCTCGCTCGCGGGACTTGATAATAATCTCATCCACATATACCTCGACCTCTTTGTGTATTATGTCATGCAAAAGAATAGTGGCTGCCCTTTGGTAAGTAGCATCAGCTTTCTTCAGGCCGAAGGGCATGACAGTGTAACAAAAAAAAAGTCCCCCAGGGTCTGGTGAAAGCAGTCTTAGTCATGTGCTCAGGATCCATTTGGATTTGGTTGTACCCGTCAACGAAAGACAGCATGTGCAGACCCTCGTACTCTACCACTTGCCAACGCCCCCCGAAAAAGACTTTCAGGAAAATAGTCTTAGTAAGATCCAACTCAACACATAGGCGAGCAAATTTCCCTCGGCTTTTGTCTTCCTATTTATTTATTTGAGCCCTTCTGCCAATTGAGTCTCCAATACCTTGAAAAGCAGAAGATGCATAGAATGATAGTGGCATCTTTGGCAAGCGAACCCAAGCTGCCACCGAGTCAATGGTAGCTTCAGATGAGATAAACCCCTGAGTCCAACGACGGATCGTAAAGTAATGGTCTCCAATGACCCAAGGTTTTTTTTACATGCTGATAATCACTCTTCTTCCCTTTCTCCGAGTTGAGGACATTCATTGGCTGCGGTGCCTGTTACAGTTACACGATCGAACATCAACAACGGCAGTCACTTCACTAACAACTAGAATGATAGCAGAATGGCTTAATGAAACTGCCAAGACTAGAGGGATTGGAATGATTGCAAAACCCTAACTTCCAAGACTTGACGGTGAACTTACCACAATAGGACGAGAGGGAGATGCCCAACACTAACAAGAAAGGGCGAAGGAAATGGCTTGGCTTCAGGTCTATGTTATGGTATATAAGAGAAGGCTCGCATTTAGGAGTGATCTCTCAAGAACTATCAATCTCCTAAGATAAGTGCGAAAGGATTGCTGGCTAGATGAAAGGTATGCTTGTTGATTCATTCAAATGCACTTAAATAAAGATTGGGTGAGTGTTCAGTGTACCGCACCGTGGGTACAAGATCGAAAAGAATGCATTGGATGGATGCCCGGGCATTGAGAAGGAAGGACGCTTTCAGAGGCGAAAGGCCATGGACTGAGACCGTCCTACTAGGAAAAAGATTCTATATCCCATACGTGTTAACAAGCGTACTACTGGCTTTGAACCGGATTGCTACTCCTTCGCTTGGAAGACCTAATGAATTCCTACTGGCTGAATGTCATTCCTACTATCACTAACGGACTAAAAGCATAACTTCTTAGCTGGCTTACTACTTCACTTCAAATAGAGGTATTCCCTTTCATAAGATGGATAGTCCTTTTGAAAGGAAAGCAGTGAAATACTAGGCAAGTGGTAAAGAAATCTATCTATTTCCGCCGACAGATCAAAAGAATGCAAAACGTTCCATTTTGACAAGCAGCGAGAAGGCCTTTTATCCTTCCCCTTTCTTAACATTCCCAGGGAAAGCCACGGAAACTTCGAAAGAAGAAGACCTAGAAAGAAAATTGGATGGGATGGCAAGAAACTAGCTTCCCTAGGAAATCAATACCTCACTAAACATTATAAAACTGCCTTGCACACACTCCTGACCACTCTTATATCCTTAATGGGGGATTCGCTTACACAAGGAAAGCTCTAAACCTAGCTTAAGCTTAATAAACTAAACTCATATAAATGCTTTAAAAATTGCTTGCCTGGAACTTTTTCCCCAGGAAAGAGAGAAGCAACTGGAAATGCCACTCCAGAGGGAAATAAAATACTAAAAGTGTGAACCCCTACTCCCGCTCCATCAATAGGCCGGCCAAAGAGAGCGACTGGTAGGGAAAAAGATTGGATATAGAGTTACAGGCAGAACGAATCCAAAGGCTAATCTGACACTCTGATAATCCCAGGAGAGGAGAGTAAGGATCCTATAGCCTGAGTCTCAAACTCTGGTATGTAAGGGAGAAGTGCAACTCCTCCTGAAACTGTATTAATGGCAGAAGAAACTGCAACTTCCATTGCGGGATTAAAAAAGCAAAAGCCCAGACCTATAAAAGACATAGTCTATATATACGACTTCTTCAAGCCCCAGCCCTACTGGAGGAACTACAACTCGAACAGGCTTGCTCACTGGATAGTACCTGATTTTCAGTATATTGAGTTGACTATATATCGATTCATCTGCTTGCTTCTTTTCTTTCTTATTTCTTAAGAAAAAATGGAGCGGGAATATGTTCGTAAGATGAATAGATTATATATAGGCTGGTTCTAGTTCTACACTGGAAGAAAGAAAGGAGCTAGCTCACAGGATTGGTGAAAGAAACTGGCTTGTTAACTTGCCGCCTCCCCTTGAAAACTTAGTCACTCCCTGTCTTAGACCCTAGGAGAGCTCACTTGCCCACCTCAAACTTGCCTGCCCCACCTCCCGAAGGGAACTAAAACTTAAACAAACGGGAAGGAAGATGGACTCCCACGAGATGGAACTAAGATATGCTCGTAAGCGTACGATTAAGAGATAGGCTGGCTATTGAACTTGTTAATATATCCTGCTGTTAGCTCAAAGGTTCTGACGGCGGAGAGCTAGAGAGTATACCTGGAGGGTAAGAACTAGAGGAGATCCCTACTTAATTAAGCCTTTTTCTTTCCGAGGAAAATGGACAGCAAAGCACAGGGCTCAGCACTCAAACTGTATAGGTTTCCGCATTTTGAGGGACAACTACGGCTTATCCATAAGCGCCTGAAACTGACTAAAAAGATAACGCCCCAGCTTAATAAGTATACTAGTAGAGTAGTCTCCTGTAGAGAAAGAAGATTAGATAGGCGAAGGGGAACAAAGCTATTTATTCTCTAGAATCTTAAGAGAAATCTATCTATTATCATTAGCTCTTTCAGAGAAATACCTATAGATTACTGGTAGGAATGGAACAGAACTCCCAGAAAGGAAAACTTCCACTGCCCCAGCTTTTGACCTTGACCTAACCCTTTAACAACCTAGACCTAGCTATTAACCTGTGCCTGCCCTAGCCATCTTTGATCTAGCTGGCTTGAGAAAATGGAGAAATAAAATCCCAGACTACCTCAAAGCGGGACCACCCACGGGACTTCACACCAGGAAGCACTCGGCGGCTGTAATGTAAACATTTATGTATACGTAGAAGGGGGATCCTAATAAAAAGTAAACTCCTCCCCCAACAGATCGAGTTATCTCATCCCTTGCGTGACCCCCTTGGGGACCAGATACTCAGACCTAGGCAGGCAGGAAACACACTCCCTCTTCCAAAGTCGAGCTTTTTCCTTTTTAAGAAAAGCATAAGGGGACTGCTCATAAGAGGACTGAGCCTAGCCAAATTACTCACTGGTAAAAGGCACTTATACTCCATGAGATGGCCTGGCTGTAACAGATTAAGAGATTGCATTAATCAATCCTGGCAAGGAACTGGCTTTAGCAAAGGATTGCTTATAGGATTGGTGAAACTCTTGACCTTTACCCCTCTATTCTTCTGTAGAACTGATGGGCCCCTGGTAGCTCGATATTAAAGGAAGAATGTGCTACTAATATATAGGCTACAGATGAACCATGATATGGCACTGATTGCAGATGGACATTCAATTGGATCTTTTTAGAAAGACTCCCGCCTTCACTTGCCCGTAAAGAAAGCATATTCTATAGGTTCCATATGGGGGATTTGTAGTTTTGTTAGGCACGGTATTAGTTTTATGCCTGTTATCCACAGTCGACACCGCTATCCATGAGTTAGGCTTACTACTGTTAGCTCTCTAGGCACGTTAGCTCAGTATGAAACGTATTCCTATTACTATTATCCTTAACCCTACCCTGGAATCTTCTCGTTAGCCCTCCATTAGACTGGAGGAAATAGTGCTTTCTGCTTGCCTAAGGGAGGAGACGGCTTTCAAAGGGACTGGATGGTATTAGCTTAGGACTTCAACTGGAACTTAAACCCCATCCACTCAAGAACTGTTAGTTCGAACCCAATTCTGCCAAAACCCCCGATAAGAGCAAGAATGATCTACCCGATCTAAGCTTTTCATTTATATGGAACACCAACCCAATCTCGACAAATAAAGATAACTACAAAAGCAAGAATGAAACTGACACACCTTTCATCTACCTCTCTTGCTTCTCTTATGAAATTGATAGTTTGTTTGATGAGCTCCTAAAAACAATCCTTCTCTTATATACTATACGATAGCACCAGTCCGCTATGAAAATTTCCCGGTGTTCTCTTTCTTTTTCAACTTGTTTGTGAGATTGAAAGCTTGTCCTGCTTTTTGCGTCGTCGTGATGAGGGCTACCCATTAGCTGAGCACGAAGTGTTGGCTATCCAGAACTTCCTTCTTCCAAGGCAGACTCCTTTTTTTTCTCCTCTTCATATCGTGCTTCTAAGTGGGGTAAATGAGGATGCTGTTTCCAGTGATTCTTCTACTTCCTATTTTTCACTTTATTTAGAGCCTAAGGATGAACTGGTTCTAGGAGCTTTTGGTGGGATTGAGTGCTTGTATTGGTCGGTCCCCTCGCATTGGAGTGCTTGCTGGTTTAAGGGCTAGTATCAAGACTATTGAGCACTGTACGGGGAGCAATACTACAAGAGAGCTGTAACACAGAAATAAGTTGATTGCTGCCATTCCGGAAATCAGGTTTGAGAAGTCTTTTGTCCGGGCTCATCAGCGCATACATACAGAGATCCTGTGATTTGATCTGTACTAGAGATAGAGACGGAAAGAACCGGAGGAAGACTCCATAGCTGATAGAACCAAGCAAGGCCAAGGGCTGGACTCTAGAGAAAGTGAAAAGTGATCTGCACTATAGCTTCTCCCATTCCTTATTTAAGCTTTGCTTTGAGTGCTTAGATAAATTTCTTTTGTAGCACGGGGGGATAGAAAGTAAGTGCTTTTTCCTGCAGTAGGGTAAGGAGAGATTCTTTCTCTTTACTAGAGCCGAGACTGTACGAGGAGAGAAAGACTTAAGTCGACTCAAGTCGAAATAATCAGACTGCTTCCATACCTTATCTCAGGTTATCCTTTAGTGCTGGTATGGGGCACTATCCTCGAAGTAAGGGAGAGGGGAGCCCAGGCGTCATTACGAATGAATAGCTTATAAAAAAAAGGATAACTGGCTAACGAAGCCTAGCTGCTGTGGAGAAGCCCCGACCCGTGGCAGAGGATCACGATCCAGCCCAAGAGATGGTGTCACCTTGGATGATGGTCCAGCGTAAGGGCTTTTTCGAAGTAAAACCCAGGCTGGAGAAGGCCGTGAATAAAGGTGAGGTCGTTAGGGTCTTTAGCGAAAAACCTTATCAGTGATTGAGGAGGATGATCATTTATTGGAACAGAATAATGGTAGGATTGATTACAAAGGAATCTAATTGCAATGAGGAAAGTCATCGTCCCAAGGATTTTTGAAAGAAGAGAAGAGAGAGTGAAAGTTCAGTTCATGTGCTTCTCGACAAGATGTGCATATGGCCTTAACATTCCGTAGCGTTGGCTATTAACTTTTATGCTAGCCCCCTTGATTCTTTGAAAGGAAAGCAAGCGGGGCGTTACCATCTCTTTAGTTCGTCCGCCTTGCATCAATGGAATAAACTACAGACTGTTGTGACAATTCCTCCCCTGCTAACAATTCCTCCTATGTAGGGGGAACGGATGGATCGATGGAATCTCGGGATCTATTCCATCAATTACTGAGTTTTCACGTTATCTGCCCTTGCTTGTAGGTGCGCCGAGGGGTCGAAGGAAGACTCGAGCGAAGCGAAGAGGGGAAGATGGAATCTATTTAGTGCGCCCGGGTGCTAAGGATGGAGAATCCACGATATAGCAATTATCTGCCCCACTAAATATTCCTCCGGAACTGTTGGAACGAAAGAAAGCCTATCATTACAGTTCGCGTGGGCTAACTCAGACGACAAAAGCATTCCCGATCTTAGGCAGAAAAAGGTTTACCGGCCCCGCGGGGTACTATTGAAGGCACTTTGGGCCCGCCGCTGTCTCAATCGTAAAGATGCTATGCCAGAATTAGCCTAAGCGAAGATGTAACATCATAAAGCACTTTCTTCTCTTACGATACGATATTCGATTGCTCTATTTGGACAACATTAACAGAACACCAAACCCAATTGGAGCTTTCCTCTAGCTTTCCTTCCATAACTACATCCTTTTTCGCACCGATTTTCATGTGTTAAGCAAATTGAGACTCTCATTTCTGATGGAACGCACCCGAACGCGAATAACATCATATATAATGATGACGCTACGTTCGTGACTTCCTTACCTCTCACATTCGTTCGAGGGTAGCTCCGAGGCTAAAGGTTAAGTTGATAGCTAGAGGTCTGAAAGAGGGTGTGTTCACTACTAGGCTTAGAACGCTTTCCTTTCTTCTCTTATGATAACCTCGATTGGAATTAGGCTTGAACCAGAGGATCACTGAAACTACCTTTCTATATTTACCCAATTCGATCCACAAGATGAATGCCGTACCTTCCAGAGAGGGGAATCTGCCATTGAACTGTTCAAAACCTTTATTGAAGAAAGAGCTCTTAGTCTACCCGAAGGAAAGTCAAGAGGTAAGGCTTGGCACCTTTCCTTCGCTTGCTTCCTTGCATGGACAGCTACCAAGCAAGGCAAAGCGGTACCAATACCAATTCCTTCCTTTCTCTGTCTTTCATTCCGGGAAGAGGAAATCCCTTTACTTATATAGTATGAAGCCAGTTCCTTTCCTGCGGCCACTCTGTCTTTTTCATTCCCCACTTCAATGCGCTACGCTGGCAAAAGGGCTGTCAGAAAGAGTCCAATCCCGAGGAGAGTTCATGCGTGAAGTTTCTTTGTTGAATGAAGGTGGGATCGGGAAATGCACGCACTTCTTTGGTTGTCGTTAAGGTCCCCTCCCCCCTGAGTTCAAGATGTCCCTTTCCGCTTCTCTTTCAGCTACTTCCCTCATTGGGATTGGTCAAGCTCCTTCACTTATTGCTCGATTCGGAACCTATTTTGATAGCACCTTTTCTTCCGGTCTTATTGCCCGTTAAGTTCCTCTTCTGGTAGTCTAGTTGTAGTTTTGTTTTGAGCGGGGGAACCCATGTTCTATCTCGTAGTCACTTAAGCGGCAGAGTCTGTAAACTCAAATGGTCTGAGAGTTGCCTTTGGCTTCTGAACCTCTGAAACTGGACTGGAGCAAGCTACCAAGCTCCTCTTCCCCCGAATCACTACTAAATGGCGGCGTAATTGAAGTTCAATCTTTTCGATATTTCTTCTCCTCAGCTGATGGTCGATTGGCCTGACACTTCCCCCGGGTGGGTGACTGCCCTTATCGTGATTTCCTCCTTCTTTCGGGTAAAGGTTAGAGTGATGAAGGGAAGGCTCGAGGTCGAGGTGGAGCACCCACCATTCCCTCTTTTAGTGTTAGCAAGTCTTCTGTGGAGGTAGGAAGCCAGGGCAAGTAACTTATTTCACTAGTCTCATATGTTAGTCTCGATGCACGGATTCCTCAAGGCATTGTTTTGTACGAGGAAGAGGAGGCATATGCAAGAGCAGGTTGCACGAAAGGAACTGACACTTTACTTCAAGCCGGGGAAGAAGAGACAGCCTTACTTACTGAAGCAAGGACTAGCAGCGCATCTAGTCCAATGCCTCAGTCAGTCCAGAGCAAGAAAGGAGAATGCTTAATGAATTGAATGCCAAATAGGCAAACTTCACTAGTTTCATTCCCTCGGATCATTGAACTACCTTAACAGAGCGGGTAACATTACACTCTTCTCCGCATGCTCAGTCTTCATATCTATTATCTCAACCACTTATTCTGTGACATTCATAGAGCGAATTGCATTCAAATAAGTGGTTTTTCTTCTCCTATAAAAATGTTGAAATCAATCATTCGCGGGTCAATGCTTTGTATTCGGTCCTATCTTTCCGTTCGTGTAACAGACCCTATAGGAAAGGAAGCCCCCTAGGCTAACTTCTGTCTCCGGCTATTTGCTCTAGCCCGCATATCGCTATTCAAAGTAGTCCCCTATCGTCTTAGGGGCTAAGGCTAAGGTTGAATCTTCTCTTTCCGGTGGTGCATTCCTCCGCTCGTGTAAGAGCCTATTGCTATTGTCAGTCAATCTGTCTGCGTCGGTCCATCTCTCGTATCAGCCCAATGCCTTTTCTTCCAAGTCATCCTATCAGTCCGCGAATCAATCGCATCAGCCTTGCCTACCAATTATCCTCAACCCTCAGTATGAAACTCATCCTCGATTTGGTGAAAGGGAAGAAGAGCTAGGGTAGGTATGCTGAGTTATCACAGTCGATCCAACATGACTGTATTAAGCCTTAAGCAATCAGGGTTAAGCTAGCTCACTTCCTTCTGTCTATCAATCCCATTCGGGGATATCTTTCATCTGAATATTCCTCCCGTCATTTCCCTATTTCTTACTGTTGACATGGATTAATTCGCATTCCTGCTTTCTTTCCTCTAAAGATAGGCAGCACTGTGTAGTGCATTTTCTGGAAGGTGCAGATGATAAAGTATGAGTCAATCCGACGAAGCGGACGTAATTCTATCCATAGCTGTCTGTACCGCTACCTCTATCCAGCGGATCCAGCGCCAACCGATCTATATCTAGCTTTGGCCGGGCCAAGCCACCTAACCACGAAAGCATCCAATATTTCAAGAGCTGTATGCCAGGCCGCAGATCCAACACTCCGCCTGGAGGGCAACCACCAAAGCACCTTCCTAAAGTACACCTTCATCTGGGACACGCACCTGCATTCAGCCCTTTTATTGATGTGAGCGCGTCACCAGATAGTCGAGTTGAACCGCTTACAGCGCCTTCATCCCCTTCGGTCGATCAACCCTATAAGACGAAAGCAGCTAATAGTTACACTACCTCACCTGCTGATGCGGATTATGATTCCGATTTCAATAAGCCCAACTCCGCTACCTCGGATTAAGATATTTTTTAAGGGCTGGAAATCTAGCCAGTTGTTGGATGAAAACCTTAAATCAATAAAGACTTTTGAATTCCTTCCCTGAATCACGATCTTCCACTGCCTTCCTATGATGGATAACTCCTTTCCTTTCCCATCTATCGGAGTATTGAATGCCTCTAAGGGTCCAGCTATTTCATAACCTGTCCCTGCGGCAGGATGCATTTCTTGAAATTCCTGCTTTACTGGTGTTGCCCCTCTCTCATGAGATAGCTGATCATCTTATTATATTAAATAGGATGACTTGGAAGAAGAGCTAGGGTAGGTATGCTGAAATGTATGGCTCGGGGGGGGAACATATAGCGATACGGGAAGTGATGGTCTTATCTTAGTGGGAGCTCCGGAGAACGGGGTGTAGAGACCTTATTAAGTATTGAAGAGTCGTCTTCGGGAGCGAGAAGCATATAGCATATATCTATTTAGAGTAAACATCTAACGGTTCGCTCGACTCACTTAGGTTGTCGTTTTGTCAAACATCAGATGGCGCATATCCCCAACCGAGCCGGCTATTCCACACCGGTACTACAACAGGCTGGAGAACACCTTGCCTTATCTCAGTAGGCTACCCAACCTACGGCCGTGAGAATGAATATTTCGCATTATTTGACTGGATAGCGAGATTCTCCATGTGTTGAGGTCGTCTTTCGAACACTTTCCTAAAGCACGCTTCTGTAATACCATTTCTCCTTTTCTACCATGAGTTTCGAATCTTCATTGAGCTTTATCCGCTTCAATAAGGAAGGTCAAGGGAAGGTATAGCATAGCCGGGCCGGTGGGGAGGAAAGAATGTCTTTCACTTTATTTAAAGAAGAGCCGGACACAGCAGAAGAAAAGGCCCAAGCCTAGTCTAAAGGGAGAGAAGTCCCGCTCGGCTAATTAAAAAAATTCAGCTTCTTTTCAAATAAGCTGGAGGCGGGGCAACTAGAAGTCCGGTAGCAAAGCCAGGAAAGGAGCCTAGCCCCAGATGGATTTGAGACGGAATTCATTCCTCTCGGCTGAGGGCCGAGAACGGGTATAACAAGGAGTTAATGAGAGCTCCCTAGCAGGGTTCTATACAAGGTAGGACTACCTATTTCTTTTCTTGCTCTCGCTCTCGAGCCAGTACGAAGTGTATCTGTATTCCCCTTTCCCAGTGGAGCTTGCCTATCAAGAATCAGTATAAGCCTCTTCAATTGCATCAATAAGAAGGTCTTCTTTTAAGCGAGTGGTAAGAATATGCTTTCTTAACTCATAGAATATAGTCTTTTCCCCCAAACCAAACCTAGATGAACTATAAATGAGGGATTGACTTTGGTGCATAAAAAGGGATAAGCCAATTGCATTTCATCGAGTTCCATTCTTTCTTCTGGTATTCCAGTTGCCGAAAAAAGGTAAGCCTCAGGATCTGGAGTTACATTTCCTGTTTGCATCGATCTAGTTTCATACTTCGTAGCAGTCGTTTTTATACCAAGTGTAAATAGCGGTACCTCTAGTCCCAATATAAATGGAGCAGTAGTTGCACTCTCACCAGTCTTTCCCTCTTTTTGATCGGTAGGACAAAGATATACAGACAGACAGCTAGGGAAGAGAGAGTGTAAGCATCTCATTCAAGCGCAAGCGATGCACTCACATCAAGCAAAGGCGAAAGATAATATAATATGTGCTTAGCTCAGCTAAAGAAAGGGCTGGAGAGCCTAAGGAATAAGTAAAATACCCAGTATAAAGAAAAGATATCACAGTTTTCCTATTTCCCCTATTTAATAAGTAGTAGAGAAATTGAACTCTAATAGTTCATATCTAGTGGGCTTGTAGTTCTAGTTCTTCTTCCTTTAAGTGCTTTTCTTGGGGCTAGCTAAACCCCCGGTCCTGACTTGTGAACCAGTAGCTTTGCCCCGAACATTGAAGAAAGAGTGCTAAGTCCATCGAGTGTAAAGCCAGTCATAGTCTAGTATGTAATGCTAGTGATTACGGGGAATAGACCTGTTGCTCCTCCATCAGGAAAAATTGTTTGATCAAACGAGGGGAAGAAAACCATATCGCTGCTGACCCATGGGCTAATTCTTTCAAAAGAAAGACCAAGGGAGTGCAATGAAAGGGCCACTGCTGCGACTGAAGGTGACGACTAGCTATCTCGGATAGGATAGAGAGGCTTGATCGGTAACCACAGATTGAAAGGTCTTTCTCCACTGTCTGAAAGAGCCATTGATTCACACTGCCCGCTATAGCGAAGAGAGAGAGGGTTTTGGTCTGCTCTTCCTAAATAGAGATTCAACCGGAGATGGGCAATTTGATTAGCTATCTTGCGCGAAGGGTGGAGCGTATGATAAGCGAGCGATCAGGGCTAACTCAAATAGAGAGCTCAGAGTCCTCTTGTTTTTGAGAGGTGGACCTTTCTTTAGGGCCCCTCCTTTGCCGGGTAGGGCGGCACAACGGATAAAGAATGGGTTAGAAGCACGATGGTTGAGAGCTCCTAATTGGGCTGCTATCTGCTGCGTAAATGGATAGAAAGGCATCCTAAGCAGGGCAGGCGGGAAAGTTGCATCTTGCTCAGGATGAGAGGGCCCGGGAAGCGCAGTTGAATGTGAGATCTATCCCCAGATCAAAGTAATCGGGGATGTAGTAGCCCAAGCACCTACTGGGAGTAGCCTCGTCTTCGCTCAGTGATGGAATCCTTGAATCCAGTACATTCTGGGTCTCCACAATGGGTTTGAATTATCTGCTCTCTTCTGGCTGGATGGGTTTCTAAGGTCTTCGTTCGAAGGTATTAGATAAGATGGTTCGGGTCCAGGTTCATAGATTGCAGGAGATGGCTCACTGTCCTTATTCTTATACCTAAAAAGGTCGGATCGAGGGACAGAAATCACTTCATCGATAGCAGCAGTTGGGGTCATTCCATTCGATCGATCAAGAGCAGAGGAATCCAGAGAACAGGAGCAGGAGAGAGAGGGGGTGAAGTTTCCATCCCTTAGGGCTTCCTATTACACTGTACCTGAAAGACCATTCACTCGCTCTAACAGACAGTTGGAATGCATCGACAGCTTCGAAGACTGCAAAGACTGGAAGGCAGGCAAGGGAGTATGCGCTTACTTATAGGATGGAAAGGAGTAGAGTAGGCAGCTGTTAAAAAGCAGCAAAGGAAGAAAGAGGAGGCTCGGCCATTAACAGTTGCGTTAGAATTGCCTCTCCATCCGCCACATTGAGCTTCAATTCTCCCACGCCTGTCTCCAATGCTACACGTTCCGCTGACTTGGACCTCTTCTTAGGTTGATCGTCAGACGGCCTTGGGTCAGTAACCTTTGAGGATGCCATGGCGCACCTCGCTCTGATACCTGTTGTCACGGACTTATAGCTTGCCTAGCCCCGCGCGGCACTTGTGCAACGGACCTCTCTTGAGTAGAACCCTCAAGCCTATCTAAGACAGAAGAGAAGGAAGTTAGACGACATTAGCAAGCTTAGTATTGGTTTTCAGCTATTGGTTAATTAGTGTCTATTAGGGCTTAGTTGCTAAGCGGCTGTCAGTGCAGGTGAACCGAACTCGTATGGCTAGTATGTATTGTTTCCGTCAGTAGTATGCGTGCGAGATAGAGTACTTTCAGGAGTTCGCGAAGTCTAT
>JAUCBN010000030.1:945000-972500 GCA_035048815.1 Abelmoschus esculentus
GTGAGCAGCATATTCCTAGCGGCCGAAAGGGAAGGTTGATCGAAGGATTTCCATAAATCTTAAACTGATTGATCAGAGCAGTCCTACTGGATCACAAGCAAAGCTTGAGCATCTTTCTTTCCGCTACAAGAGATAGATATGGAAGACCCGCGGTATATAGAGCAACACTGGGGAATCAATATGAAAGGCTAAGATACCTATTCGTCAGGAAAGACTGCGTCAGTTACTCTTCTTCTCTTCAATCCGGTACCAAGACCTCTATTCTATCTGCAGGTCAGAGCCAGTCTCAATATCTGTATCTGCAGGCAGAGATCTAACTAGCAGTAAGCTCATTCCCTGTAAGTTGGTCTGGTCTATTCTTCGCTCTTAGCCTTTTCAAATTTTCATTAGGTGCGAAAAAGAAATTGTTATAAAATTCATTTCCCTTTGTAGAGTTTTTCAATGTCGGCGGATCCTTAGTTTAGTAAGGAGATTTGATTTGACCCGAACCCCATTCTTCTTGTAATTCATTGGCAAATAACCCGAAAAGCCTTTTGTTTATGAATTATGAACGGAGGAAAGTGGACAAACCCACTGAAAATTCTAAAAAAGAGTCTTTCTTATCTAGGCCGGGCCTTGCTCTTTGTTGGCCTCACTCTTATATCTTATAGTTATGGGGAAGCAGCCCTCTCTTCAACCACACCACATATTCTGACTTGAAATACGGAAAGTTGCACTGACTATTTGGCTTAGGCTGGTATAGAAGAGTGGGAACAGTCTCCAGGGTATGTGTGATATTGGTATTTGAATACACAGTTATCAAGAAGTCAAGACAGCAAGAGTCGGATGCGCAAGAATGAATATATGCGGCCAATTCCTTCTTACTGATATCCAAAGATTCCCTTTAACAGGATGGTTTTAAATGATGGTTTATTACAGGTTCTGGTGGCATGAATAGGATGAGCATACGAATGAGCCGGAACATGGATAACGTAGTGGTTCGAGCCGGTCGAGAGTACGAGATTACTGACCGAAGACTCTTCAATTGAGATGGGCCGAAGCCCTGCTAGCGAAGGAATGCATCCAAGAGTGTTCTGTCTCATTGGTCCTCTCATGCCATAATTTTCTTCTCATAAATCCACTCCCGGAAATTTTAATACATGACTTATTTAATTATTTAATTAAAACTTTCGATCTGAGACCTATCGATTCATAGAATCGATATTCAATTCGCATTATTATTATTATGTTGTCTCCCCATCTCGATCTCTACTAATTTTAGTTGGGAGAAAAGAGGACTTGATCTTTTTCTTGACATGTAAGGATCTCTCCCCCATGCAAGCAATTAAGTCAAGCAAGTACTTTCCTGCGGTCCCAGGGGTCAGTTTCATCGGTTTGTCTTCGGTCTTTCAATACACTTCATTCTCTCCTTGCGCTCAGTCATTCCATTCAGTGCATGCATTCCCATCGAGCCAAGCCCTATCTTTCTACTCAAAATCTTACCGCTCCGTGGGGGAAGTCAGTCCACCCAATTCTTTTCTTTTTAATATTCCATTCCTGATTAAACTAAGGTCTTGTCATTTGATCAGTCCAGCTGGGGACACTAAGGATGTCCATAAGGTGGAAGGTATGAGTTTCAATAATGACCCTCAAAACCCTTCCTTTCTTCTTCTCTTCATTTCCAGGCACTCCATCATACCCTCCCTCTCGCAGTCCCACGCTTGGAACAACTATAAGAACTATTCGCTTTCCACTACGCACTACGTTTTTTTTCTGCGATTGCGCTTCGCTAGCTAACTACTAATAGTGCAACTACTAGAACTAGAAACTAAAATTTCCTCTTAACGCCTCAAGAAGGGTCCTTCGCTACACTCGCGCTCCAGACAGAAAGGTCAACTCAACTAGTCGCAAGAAGAAAGGCTGGGTAGGATCGTAAACTCATCTGCGAACACCTAACTGCTGAGGTTGGTTCCGAGCCTTAGATAGGAATTCTTGGGCTTCTCTCGACCTGTGAAGAAAAGCTTTTTCAGATGTTATTAAAATAAAAGCATTGTAGGATAATCGGCATCTGTCCCTCGAGAAAGAGTAAGATAGGCAAAAAGGCATAGAGACAACAGCGGTAATGCCGCATCTCTCGATGAGAAGGAATCCTGGCTTTATCAAACCAGCTCCTAAAGGAGCCTGGAAAGAAGAGCAAAGAAAAGCCCTTCTTCTTCTGCCTTTTGACTCTATCTTGCCCTTTAGGGAATTGCGGAGTGAATGAGTGCAACAAAACAAGGAAAGAAGGCTATAAGCTGCCTACATGGAATTACTCTTCATGCACATTTCCCAGAAAGAGTATATTGCGATAATCGGATGCTAAGTCTCCCTGGCTTCCTTCCTCCAGCGGATCTGTGGGCATTAAAAGAAGAAAGACTTTCAGGTTCTTCGCCACATTCAAGCTTAGGAAAGAAAGGCTCCCGTTCGTGCCCTGTAAGAAGGAAAATTAGAAAGGAAGGCATAGTCGAAAAGACTAGCAGCTTCTCTGTGCATGGATATCTAAACTATTGGATTAGCGGCATTGGATTAGTGGCATTATAATTCAAAAAGACTTTCGCAAAGCAGGAAAACAATCAGGTAATCAGGAAAGGCAGAAAGGGTAGAGCCTTAGTTACCCGCAGCTCAAATAGCCAAGGTCGGTGGAAAAGGAATAGTACAGCTTGTTTGGATAAAGGAAGCATTCATACTCGACCCGCGTCTGGACGCCCCTCTCGGGCTCACTTCCTGACAACCCAGCCCACAACAGGAAATGGACAGGCATTGACAAAAGCCGAAGCCTCTAACGATTTTTAAGCTGGGTAACGGGTACCCTATCGGAAAGGGGTTTTCGTCTACCTCCCAAGCATATGGCGGGCTTATAGGGCGCTGGTCTCCGTTAGGCTTTGAGTCTAGGAGTATAGCGATGGCTTCATCCACCGGTCCTACCATGGAACGAGTTTCTTCGCGCTTGGCCTTGAAATTTCGAGGCCCAAGACAAGAAGCGGCGTCGGATCCCGGTAGTGAGGTAGTACGCCCAGCAGAATGTCGTAGACATCGTGTCCCAATCGGCCACGGAGCGGGGAGGAATTGCCATATACCAAAAAAGCGCATTTCCTTTCAGAGACAGAGGAGACTGCTTTAGAAGCAAGGCTTGATTGGTCGCCGAGTTTCCACAACGGGCCGTAAAATATATCAGATGCTAAAGGGGCACCCCTTTCCGGCATACATGCAGAAGTTGGGGATGGTATCAGCTGTGGCCGCTGCAAGTCTTTTTTTAGTTTAAGAAGAATGGATTTTTAAAGGTTGTGCTAGAATTCGATCTAACTGTATCCGGTCTTTCGAAAGTCGAAAGAGAGTAAGCTCTTTTGCGAGAGTTCAGAAGAAAGATTTGCTAACTATGAAATTATATGCCCTGCTGTCAGAAAGAGATGTCAACCTTCAGGGTAAAAATCTAATTATTATTAATAGCAATCTATTTCCCCACCAGATCAGAAAGAACACCCTAATACAAAGTGAGATGATCAGAGAGAAAAAAGTACCCGTCTCATCCTCTCACCCTTAACGATACAAAGTTGCGATCACTTAGTCTCACCCGTCATAGAGAGAGGTGAAGTGAGATTCATGTGCTGCTTCAAAAAGATCATCGGTTACGGATTCACAGCTTCTACGAGAAGATCTGCAGCGGCGGCAGGCTTGACAGATTCCATATCTTCTATGTTGATCTGCTTTTCTGTCTGTCCTGCTAATCTTTACCGAAAAAAGATTCAATGTTACTGATGTATATCCCACTTGCTGATTTTAAGGATTTTAACAGCTTTTGAGTTGATCAATTTAGAGATTCAATTGTGTTAAGCATGGCAATTTCTACTTTATCAGGCGATCAGTCCTAGAACTTCCATTCTGTAGCCAAACGGGGACCGGCTTCGCGGGTATCCAAACCACTCGAGGCTAAGCACTTTGGGCGCAAGGTTTTTTAGAATAGGAAAGCTTGGACTTCCTCTCTTCACCCCCGTTGGGACGACTGTAGAATGCCTCTGCCTGATCTATAAACTCTCTTTTGGTGGGGGTCAGGTGTACTCTTGGGTGGAGGCTGGGGGTTCAAACCCTTCAAAGCACTCCTTGCCATCTTTATTCTTTTTCTTACTTGTTGGAAATCTAAAGCTTTGAACTTCCTTTGAATTTGAAGGTGGTTACTGTGCACATTTATTGTGTGACACTCTTTCTTGTGTACGGTTTGGAAACTCAGGTAGGTCGACTTTTAGTCAAATACCGGGGAAGGTACTAAACTAGATCCTTTTCAATAGCACCTAGAAGGGATTAATCAGGCCTCCTGGTTTTAAGGTGCAAGGTCTACCCCTTCTTTAAACCTCTCCGGCGTATAGGAATGACTTAAGTTTTTCTCTTCCCTAGGCCATAACTTCGGATCCTGTGAGGCCCAGAGTTCCCCAATGAGCTTATAAAATTGACAATGGAAAACACACTTATTGGACGAGTCGGGTGAGGTTAGTAAATTCAGAACCAGTTCCTGATTAGTTCACCTGCTGCATCTCTAATCAATGGCTTTGGGCTTTCCCTACATGAATAGTTATTCCACCTCACCAGCTCTTGGCTTCCTCAGGCCTTAAGTAATGTAATCCAAAAAAATCTCTTCTTTTCTTCTATCCTTAGAAGAATGGGGTTAGCGAGTTGGTTCAGGAATCAGTAGCATAACACTCTCTATCGAATTGGTTTCTTGTACAACCACTCGATCTAGTTAATCCTAGGAGCGATTAGTCCCTCATGAATAGAGCGAATAGAGCCGGTTTAGAGACGGTTTAGAAGATCAGTGAATAAGAGGGAAGCTAAAGGTGTCAAAGACTTGTATACTACTAAGATTAGGCTTTCGATCTGGCACGTCGTGCAACTCAGACTGCCCTTGAACGATAGAAGTCTAGCAGCATCCCCCAAAGGGATCAACAGGACTAGAAAATAAGAAAACGTGTTAGGGGAATGGAGCTCCAGCATTCTTTTCCCTTCCTCTTTAGACGGATTTTGGGACCTTATAGACCACTCCCATGGATATCCCCTTGCAAGACAGGTGTAACGAGCTCCTCGGACTTGTTCTCTACTTGAAAAGATAGGTGGCCCCAGTGCACACTCCAAAAGGTATTTTATTTAAGACAGGATCCTCTGTAAGGGTTTGTTTGGTTTACCACTTGCCCCACTTCCGTGTGTTCTATACTCCTGTGGTCCGAAGTCTAAATTAGAAAGTTCCTTCCTTGCCTTAGACTTCGAGTTGCCATTCGAACCTCTTTGCGTGATTCTCTGCTGCTTTCTCTCCTCCGATTGATTTACCTAGAACTCATATGCCCGGAGTAAGCACCTTTGGTAGGAGAGGAAAGGCTGGAAGATGGAGATGAGTGCTTTGATCGACCTATTATTCTTATTCCTTAGGATAAGAAATATCCCACAATGAAAGAGCTTGTAGTTTCTCATACCGAAAAAGAGGCGAATGAACTGCCAGATGAACCCCGACGACTAGACTGGACGATAATTGATGCATTCATGAAGGATGGAACTTTTTATCACTCCCCTCTATCAGAAAAGGAGGCTACAACAGGATCATCTTTGTCCGACTTTCCTCTCCACCAAACATAGGGAGATCGGGAGAGGAAGAGATGGAGATCCATGGTCCCTACTGACCAGGTTCATCGTCCTCATTCTCGTTCCAATAGCTAATCATCTATGCGGCTTCAGACCCGGTTGGGGATCAATCAAAATAGAAATAAAGGATCAGGCTTCATTCCCTTATTAAAAAAATAAGGGCTGGGGGTGGGCGCCGATAGGTTTTAATCATTTATAATTCAATCAATACCTAAATTATGAAGAGGGATGTGTATGAATTCAACAACCCGCCTTTGCTACTGGTGGTCCCTACAGCAAGGAGGAGAGGTAACGCGTGTACATGAAAGCAAGCAAAAGAGCAAAACGGCTTATGGCTTCTTGGATCTACTCGCCATCACTCCCACTTGAAGAGACAGTAGGAGATAGATCCATTCCTTCCATTATGACTGGGGCCTTATTTTTTTAATCTAGTAAGGGGGGGGACGGATCAACACCATTTCTTCCTGTTGCCCATTATCAAGATTCATCTTTGATAGGTAGGCCCTAAAGACAATCGATATAGTAGAATTGGAAATCAGCATCCATCATTCCTACCTGCAAGATGGGAGGGGAAGGGAGTAGTTGATTCGTTCGAATTCATTGGTTTAAATCCGGTATAAATATCATAATATGACGGGATCGCCGTCTTGACAAACATGAATAGAAATAGTTCTTTTTTAATGGTAACAAGAAGAATTGTTTTTTTTCCTCGAGCCTCGAAGGTCTTTGACGAAAAGTTTTATATTTCTAATGGATTGGGCGTACCTTTACTGCAAGAATATGAATGACTCGCTATTCACTCGCGGTTTGTTTTTGGGTCATAATCATAAGATTATATAGGAGAGATGGCCGAGTGGTTCAAGGCGTAGCATTGGAACTGCTATGTAGGCTTTTGTTTACCGAGGGTTCGAATCCCTCTCTTTCCGTACCCCTATCTTAACCTAATTCACCAACGTTACCGACCTCAATGTAAAAAATAACAATGGAAAGGTCAATTTTGAATTTCCGATCTTTCTATTTGACCCAGTTCATATCTTTGTTTCGTGTGTTCCCGGGAGGAATTCGATCTCTTCAATCTCGGGGTACCATTTCAAAGGTTATTTTGATCATCCCTATTTTGTGGTGATAAAGAAGACATGCAGATTGAAAGTCTTGATCTAAACAGACATAAAATGAACAGCTCTATGAGGCCAAATTCCGAGTAAAAAGTTTTTTATAAGTAACGAGAAGCTCTCAAGAGTTTCGATCATCAACAACGGAAAAGTCGTAGCGCGTTTAGCACTCAGTGCCAGCAAGACCTTGCATGCGTGGAGCTGTAAAATGGTCAGACACTGACATCGATTCCTGAGGAATTGGTCAGGAAGAACAAACAGGTGAAATATAAGTTACATGGGTTGAGCTTTCAGTAAGCCCTTATTTCTCGGCTCACTAGACGGGGAATATGCGTACAGTAGAAAAAGCTTGAAGCAACTAGCAATGCTACCATCAATCAAGGAGAGTTTTACCAACCCTGCCATCCTAGAGCGTTAGCGTACAAGAAGGGCATTTATCAATTGAGTTAGTCACACATTTTTTCTCAGATGTAGAAGTTTTATTCCGATTGATTTGGTGTTTAGTTGGCTGCACTCTAGGTCTCACCTAAGATCCGCAGTCTACCCGAGGCTATCGTTCACTGGGGCACGAGAGAACCAATGGTCAGTACCTCTTGACTAGGGAAGGGGTTCTTGGGAGATAGCTCTGGTTCGTGCGCATTAGAAGTAGACATGAGTGAAACACCTTGCCTCAGTGCTTCGATCCCATTACGGTCAAGACAGCAAGCAAGGATCTATGTCGTGGAGGATGGTAGTGAAGAAGGAATCCCTCAAAGCGAGAGCACTGACCTCGCACACGGAGTTTCGATGGCTGGGGTCTAGCGAAAGGAACTAAAAAGCCAGCAAAAAGCCTTCTGTCGGCCGCTCAAACCAACTGACGATACGGAGGAGCGTACCGTATGGATTGACGAAAATAGTTTAAGCACAATAGGTAGAATGAGAATCGAACTCACTTGTGTACCATTTGGGGAGAAAGACCGATGCCGTTCCTACCTTTTAGCTAGTCGCATGATCAATTGATTTAATACAATATATCGCTTCTCCAATCCGTGATAAGCTGTGCCATGTGCTTTCAGTTCTTCGTACGCTGAGAAAGGAGAATGCCTTCTTTTGGTCGAATAAGAGAGACTTTTGCTTCCAAACAAACATAGGTCATCCCGGAAGTTAACTATGTAAAGCCCGTTTGTCTGCCTTAGCCAGAAAAAGCTGTAATCTCTTATGTTGAAGCGAATGATAAAACTGGCATCCCCCTATGCGGCTCCCCTGCCATTCCAGCCAGATAAAGCAATGCAATGAGTCGGAGGAGAAACATTAAAAAATTCCAACGACTACTCATATCTGGCCTTGTGTAAGTAAAGCCCTCGGTAGGTAGTTCTTCTTCCTAAGCTACAAGCGTGAGACCGCCAGGGAACTCATATCGAAAGAACTACTTGCATAGAATAAGAAAGAAGTCTGGTATTTGGCGATCGGACGGCGTTTTGTCTTTGAGGCAATGGATAAAAAAACCTCGATCTATCTATAGGTGCCTATTTCTTTTCTTTTAAAGAAGGAGATTGGATCAAGAAGCCGAGGGCCCAGTGTGGCTTTATTAAAGCAAGCGGGTAACCTGTTCGACGTCAGAACCGCTCTCAAAACCCTCATATCACCCTCCCTTTGAAGAGAAACGACTTTCTCCATATCTATATCTATGCAACTAGTTCTTTCAAAGGCTTCCAAATCTATCCATCTTACTTACTCAAAAGCTTTGAATATTCGACTCGAAACCTTGCTTATGCTGCTTTTTATCTCTCTTTATCTGCCTCACCGCCTCTCTCTCTCTTGCTCCTAGCTTTGGGCGCTTCTTAGATAAATAGCGTATATATATAAGGCTAGCCTTCTCTCTCTAACGTCTTGGTATTGGATCCGTTTTTTTTTTCTCGTGCCGCGGTACAAAGAAATCCGGAATGAGCACACCGATAACGCCGGACCATGAAAACCTCGACTCTCCCCTTCCCCACCTTATCCCCTGCTGGCTGGAATGAGTGGGCCTCAAATTCTTTCTACGAGACAAATGAGTAGCCAATGAAGAAGAGAAAAGCTGCTTTCTCTTAGTCAGAAGAAGTATTCCCTAGCAATCTGAGTCAAAAATAATGATGCGCCTTTCTCTTTTTGGAAAGATTTTAGCATTATATCTAAAGACTCCATCTCTGCTTCGTCGAGACGGCGGACATCGATAGGACCCAGCTTGGTCTCTAACTCCTCTTTCTTTTCGTTAAAGAAAGAGAGGATGTCTTCATCGAGATTGGTGTCGATACACCGTTCCAGTAGTCGAAACCCTGGAGCCAGCTTCCAACCAGGGTCAATAGTTTCACCTACTCAATTTTGAGAATAAGGATCTTCATATAAGGGAGCTGAAAAAGAAATGTTTCTCCCTTTTGAAAGAGGAACTTGATCGGCATCTAAATTTGCTCCCGAGATGTCGCGAACGTAATCCCGATGAAGCTGTTCTCTCTTTTTTAGACTCCCAAAGGGAGGAATTGGAAGACGAGTTAAAGTCTCCCGATGGGGGTTGCATGCACTCATGCTATATCGATGAGGTTCATATACATTTTTTAAGAAAAATGGCTAAGGATATCATTAGGCACCTCGAACTATTTCTATAAATTGCTTATGGAATATTTTAGTTAGAATATATAACTTTTTTTTATTTTGATTGATTTCCGGTCGTAATAGATCGACTTTCATGCTAGTTATAACATTTGAATTTCTCTTACATTCGAGTAGAATGCAACATGTCAGATCAAGTTCTTAACTATCTAATTGATTTTATTTCCGGCCGTCGTTTATTTGAATAATAGCCGCTGCGAAATTTAGCAACAGAGAACTACCAGGATCGAGTAAATGGATCAGTCGCAAACACAATTAAGGAACAGCTGAGTGAAAAAGTGAGAACTCCGCTGTTAACTGAGAATAATGTAGTGTTGCCACCAGGGAGAAGATCCTATGACGTAATCGACACATTAGTACCTGGAGATGATGTCGAATTGCTAGCTTCTCTATATAATGATCTGGCGCAACTCGGCATTCAGAGTGATTATTATATCCTACTACTCCAAACTGTCAATACATTGTGGGGGGGGGAGGCTAATATAACCAACCTATAATCCTGCCTGGGAAGGAGAGAAAGCGAAGGTGAAGCTGCTCCCTGGGCACAGATCGAATACCCCAACAGACTCGATCGAGTGAGTGGAAAGCCAGAATGGCTTGGTTAGCAAGCAATTCGTTATGTAGGCGCCAACTCGCAGTTCTTTCTCTTTTTTCTTTTTTAAGTCACGATCAGAATGAAAGGTAGTTCGGCTGGGTATGTTTTTTACCCAGAGGTGCTGGTTCGAGTCCAGCTCGTGACGAAGGGCTCCACTTTGTAAGAGTACCCTTTTTTATAACTCAAGCTAGCGGCATCTCCTTATCCTCTTTTAATCTGCTGCCTTCGTCCCCTGCCAAGGAATAGAGTAAAGGGACTTCCTCTTTCTCTCCAGATCCCCGACCAGTCTTGACTGAAAAGCTTTCAGACCCCTGTGTGAGCTAGTTATACTAGCAACTTGCTGTGTCATGTCCGTTCTCGTTATACATATGATATGGTACCTATTTATCCTGAGATCTCTTTTGCTACTGGTGCAATCACCTCTCACGAGGGAGTTTTTGCCTCTCTGATTGAATGCGGGTCTTGTGTTATAGGAGCCGAAGCTGCCTAGTCCTTTAGGTCAGTCAGTTAGCCCACTACGCCATCAGAGACTGGATTAGAGCCTGGACCTCCACTTGCGGAAAGATCACCGCGTAATGGAGACTCGCTTTTGATTAACTAGCTTGGCTCGCATCCGACCATGGGACGCCCTTCACTTCAATCCTCACAAAAGAGAAGAATTATGGCCAAAAATTTGCCTTTCTAGGCCTTACTAGTTGTTGCTGCTGGAACTGGTACTTAAGTCCTGGAAAGATATATGTTAAATGTCCTAACAAAGCCTAGTAGTTCCCCTTCGGGCACGTGTCTATCATATGAACAAGGAGGAAGAAGTTGATGCTTTAACAGCTTTTCTTGGAGGAATCAGTCTTGGCTTAAGTCTTTCCCTGGGCTCTGGTCGTACTTCCCTCCTGTGCGAAAAAGGCTTTGATCTTGATAGCTGCTTTATTCCTATCCTTGAAGTCTCGGATGAAAGTTGGGATTTCACGAGAGCATGCTTGACCGTCCTTCGTGTTCTGAGCGACTAAAGGATGTGAGACCGGGTCAGGTGAGATACGAAGTCACTTGGGCAAAGGCATGGTAATGAAAGTGAGGCCGGGTCTCTTGAAATTGGATCGGCAGTCCCTCCAACATATGTTAAGGGAGGAGAATCCTTTTATATCGGTCCGGCCTCTTGACTTTCTTACTGTCCTCTTTCTTGCTGAGGGGCTTCCAATTGTCTAATACGAACACAAAGCTCTTCGACCTCCCCGTAAACCTGCTCTGAGGCCAACACATAGTAAGTAGTACCTTGGGTCCCAGTCAAAGGAGTTCCAGTTTCTTGCCTTCTTCCCCCTTGGAGACCAAGGCATAGTTCTTCCTGTGCAACCATAGCAGAGTATACCCTTTTTATGGGATCTGTCCCGGGAAGAAAAGTCTACAGTGCCCTACTGTCTGCCCTTGTTCTAGCAGCTTGAAATGCCTTTCTTCCTGACCCTGGCACTGGCTCCAACTCTGCTTAGTACCTCTGAGGCCAAGTCACTAAATGTTTACTCGGAGGAAAAGCTTGAGAAGGGTCAAGAATATCAGGTTCAACTCTCTGCGGTGACATATTAACAACAGTTTATCCCACATAAGCATCTAAGCTGGGGTTGGGTGCCTGCTTTCAGAGCTTTCTATGAGTCCCCTGGTTTTATGAAATAAAACCAGTACCTACGGACCCTGGCTTTATCAAACCAGTCTTTCACCCTGGAAAAAGAGTCTAAAGTCCTTCTTCACTCTAAGCCGACCCTGGAACAGACATCATAGTTCTTCCTCTTGCTGGGCCAGAACCCTAAACATCGGCTGGTGCAGGCCTATTAGTCCCAGTGAGCCCAAGGGTTAGAACGTCTTCGGTAAAGGGATATGACTTCTATTCGGGAAAGTCCCTAAGTGCTTTTCTGCCCGGTGAGGCATATGTGTTATATCCGGCTAAGTCCCTAATAGGAAAGTCGGGCGCAAAAAAAGTTGAGAAGAAAGAGCAGGTACGGTACCGAGAAGAAAAGCCTAAACTGGGTCTAAACTTTGAGGAAGAAGTCCGACACCAGCTGCTTATGAGTTTGCTGAGGTACAGGCATCGGCTGTGAGAAGCGGTGCGGGAATAGAAAAGGTACCTGAGGGAGCGGGCTTTGATGCCCTTTCTTCTTCTAGGTTTGAACTATGATAAAAGAACTTGAGGATACCATTACTTGGGTACTTCACTTCCTTATTTACCAAGCTGTGACTGAACTGCCTGACTTCATACTTAATCTACGAAGGGAATAATAGTATGACGAAGGTGTACATAAGGAATTCTTTGAAGGGGCTCCTTGGCTGTTGCGCTAGAATCAGATGTGGTTGAGCTAGTGGGAGAGATTAACAATTCATATTCATCTTCCGGAAGGAAAGACTCTCAAAAAGCTTGAAGAGAGTGCCAAAAAAAAGGAAAACTGCTTATTGGTGCTAACTCACTTCACTCATCAAACTGGCTTTCGGACCTACTCCTTACTTGACTACAGCGCAGCTTCAAGGTAAAGAACTTCCTTGCTTGGCTGACCTGCGCGACTGGCTTTACTTCCTCGCCTTAGATTCTCTTGTCCGATAACTGTCCTACTTACTTTCCAAACTGAAAGGACTCAAGCTCACTTTACTACTCCTCGATTTTATTCAATTATAAAAAAATAAGTAAGCACTTTGATGAAGATTTATAGCATCATTTAAGTAAATACAGATTAAGATTGTAGAAACATGAGCTTGTAATATAGCTACACCTAATTCCAGACCTGTTAATGCAAGAACTATAAATAAAGGCCCAAGATCTCCTATGAAATAGAAAAGATTATTCATACATAGCATAGTCCAAGGGAAGCCACTTAAAATCTTTACTAAACTATGCCCAGCCATCATATTAGCAAATAAACGTATTCCTAAGCTTAATGCGCGAAAACAATAAGAGATTAGCTCAAGGAGTACTAAAAAAGGTGCTAAGGGTAGTGGGACTCCTGCGGGTAATAAAAAGCTTAAAAAATGTATCCCATTTCTTTGAAATCCCACTATAGTAATGCCAATAAAAAGAGAAAATGAGAGACCCAAAGTAATGAGAAAATGACTTGTAACTGTGAAGCTATAAGGTATCATACCCTGGGGATTACGAAATAACGAAAAAGTAAAAGTGACCGAGATGCAAGGGAAATACTTTTGTTTCACATTACTGGAAAGACCGCCTATTTGTTCGTTTACCGGGTTCAGCACGAAATCATAAATAAGCTCTACCAAGGATTGCCAAGCATTTGGTACTAACTTTCCTCCTCCCTTTTTAGTAACAAAATGAACCAGAAGTAGGAACAAACTGAGAGTTAGCAGCATAAACAAAGATGGATTTGTGAATGAGAAATACAAGTTTCCAATCTTCAAATCAATCAATGGCACAATCTCAAATTGCTCAAGGGGGCTATTGACCGACTCAAATTCCATCTCAAATAACTCATCATCAAATTCCTTAAGGGGAAGGGGGTCGGGAACATCAAAGGAATCAATTGAATTACAACAATTCACATTGTTGTATATATGAGTTACACCACTCCCATCCTGCACACTACTACAGCAGTTCTTCCAAACGTTTTTGGCACCCCTAAAAAGTAAATTAATCGCAGACGTGATATCTACAACCATAGTCCTTTTCATCTATTTCTGTCTCGTTCCGCTTTTTCCTCTAAAAAAGAGGGAAGACTTGTTCTTGCTCACGGAAATCGCCGGTGGAGTTGGTCCAACCAAGAAAGACATGGGAGTTTTGGGCGTAAAAGTTTCTTCTCTTACGATATTTCAAGTTGGATGAACAGATCGTACTTTCTTTGTCGAAATACGTTCCGTAAGATCTTGCCTATTTAAAAGTCCTTAATAACCCAATTTGTTTTAAATTCCATAAATCAACTGTAACAGCTTCTTCTTATCAACCTCCCTCAGGGAAGTAAGTACGGTAGCAGGAATAGATCTACTGGGCCTTGAGTCGGGTTATAACTCCTCTCCCCTCACTACTCTCTTTGGTTCTGCTTTTAAGAGGCCTTACGAGGGGTAGATGTTATTAGCTTTATCGGCGTAACGAAGTTTAGTATCCATATGTTAGCCAGGAGCGTAGCCTTTCCCGCTTTGGTACTTCATCCCGTCGGTACATTGCTACATTTTACCGAAAGCCTAGAAGAAAGAGGAGGTAAGCTGACTAAGGCAATCAAATCTCTCTCTTATCTTTGGCGGACAAGAACGGCCCAAGGGGAAGGAATAGAGTGAGGGCAGAGCAAGAACTTCCGTCTAGTAAGATGCCTCCTCCGTTAGCTGGTCTGTAAGCGAAAAGCCAAGCAAGGAATCGGACTAATTAGTGGAGAGAATGAAATGGGGAAAGCCCGAGGAAAAGGTGAGTTGTAAGGCCAAGGAATTCCTGATCTCTCTCTCAAGCTATTACTTTGAGTGAAGAAGTCGTCAGAGCTTGTTGACCAACCCAACGCATGTGTCTAAATCGACTATTTTGTTGAGGTTGAAGAAAGCTCGACTGAAAGGAGAGGGAAACAAAACGGAAGGTGCAAAGGCAAGGCGGCGTGCTTGAGCTTGAACCTGTGTAATCGGCCCCGCTTTTAGGGCCAGTAGTAACTTACCTTCCGTAAATTATGTAAAGAAAAAAAGCTCTTGGTCCGCCTTCGATTGGTCCCTCAGTTGATGTTGGTGTGGAAGGGAAGCCCCAGTAGCCTATGGTTTATAGTAGTAAGCGGCTATTTCCTTTGTTGAGAATTGAAACCTCTTCAATGGAAAAATTTTCAGGTAGTGCAGTTCCTAAAGTGGGTGAAGCCTTGCCCAGTAGCATATAGATATGGAAGCTACCCTTGGCTTCCTTTGTTGGGACCCTGGGGAGGAGTCAGTTATGCCCCCGCCATGGTCCGGAGGCAGTTTGGTGAAAAACAGTTTGTCCCTACGACACACGAGCTGAGTGAACTGGAATTTTCATACAAAGACAAAGGAGCCATAGCCTTAGTAAAGGAAATAGCGGAGGCTTGGAAGCAGGTACACCGGGGCACGCCCGGAATTTTGATAGATGCAACTAGCGAAGGCTATAGACTGTGAGAAGGATTTGCTGCGATAGACATATTTAACCGAGTGTCGGACTCCTAAATCAAGAAAGGGGCGCATCGGTTTGTTTACTTAAAAAGTTAGCAGGCGAAGAACTTTTCTTATCATATAAAAGAGTTACGGAATTTCTATAGATTCAGCCCCTAGAGACTAGCTAGCCTTCCTTGGCTTGGGTGGATTGCTTTGAATAGAAATGCTTTCTCTGGTTCACCGAGGTAGTTCGACTAGCTGGAACGTAGCGAAGGTTCAGGTTCAGTTGCTTTTCCAGGGAAGGAAGCAACATTTTGATTAGTCGTCCTTTTATGCAATTATGAACTCCACGGAACTTTCTCGATTCCAACGCAACTTATCCTTTTGGAGCTGACGTAACAAACTACGCGAGCCTCCCAACGAAGCCAACATAAATCCGATCCAAATAAAAAAAATAAAAGGCAGTTTCATTATGGTGGTATACCAGCCTCCAGTTCTGGAACTTCCAGTTCCAATCGAAGCATATAGATCCGTAAATAGATTTGTATGTATAGCCACTTCAGTCGTGCTCGTCGTTTCTCGAAAGTATCTTTTTTCTGGGAACATGGTTAACCAGAAATTATTATGTTTACGATTCTTCATCCACCGATGCAGAAAATGCTCCAGTTTTCCATTCTCATATGAGGCCGGAAAGTTTATTAGCAACGGGTCGGCACGAAGTGATTCATCATGCTCAAACATGAGCCGATCGTTCGTTAGGGACGGTTTATAGATCATCAAATTCCCACAAATGGAATGAAAAGTGGGTGCATGTAAATGATCGAGACCTCGCAAACAACAACGCTCCTTCCCCATATGGAGTTCGGAACCCAAAGGCAATCGTTGAGTGAACTGTATCTTCTTTGTGTTAGTTGACCTAAACCGCACCATTACTGCTGGGGTGGGGCTCGGCCTCCGAACCGTACGTGGGACGAGTTTCTGCCTCATACAGCTCGGGCCGAAGACCGGGGGAAGTTTAGGAGAGATGGGGAGACCCAGCAGCTGCCGGTCGGGGCGGGGATAAGCTTGTGAAGAAGCGAGCCCAGACTTCTTGAAGAGGGCTGGTTTTCGAGCGGAATTCTCCCTTTTATATATAAAGCTATATAGTTTCAATGGCAGTTGCCTTCGGTGCATTTTCAGTAAAAAGAAGAATATAAAAATACCTAGCCAGCTTATCTAATCTCCCAGACTTTATCGAGCCTGTTCGAGGGGTTGTAGTTCCACCCATCCTAACTAAGCTCTTCAATTGCTAATGCCGTACTTGGGGTTGGGGTTTTAGATTAGAAGGAGTGGTCTAGATTGAGTTCTCTTTGCTCTTCTGTCTCTCGCCCTTCCAGTCCATCGATTGTTAGTTCTCTTGAAACTTCTGTTACATCCCTTAAGTCAGTCTTAAGGGTAGATAGCGCTATAGGCTAACGATAAGATTCAAGGGCCTTCTATTTAGTCGATGCTTGTTTTTCCTTTGATGGAGAAGTAGTAGTTGCTTCTCTCTTCAAGTTCAAGCGAGTTGTTGGAGTGCTTTTTTTTGTAAGAAGCCCGGCGTGCTATAAAATTGAATTTGAGTTATAGGCCAATGCTAAGTGTTCCATGCCGTTGGATAGTCGGTTCGAGGGCAAGGAAGGAAGTTATCATTTTTAAGCCTGCGAGCTAGTAATTCCTCTCCTCGAGAAAATGGGCATACCTTTTGATTTCCTGTTTGGTGGCGTTCGGCACGGGGACAACCACTTGCTTTCTATGGTTCCTGGACATTATTCACTCTAGCACACCACAACACCGTGTGGTTGAGTACCGAGTTAGTGGATCCGGGTTTACTACCTATGCTATCTTGGGTTCCGATATTGTTATCGGAGATGCGGAGGTGGCAGCTATCAAGCTCAGTTGCTTCCCTTTGGGATATAGAGACTTTGAATCAAGGACGCTCAAGCCCTTTCCCTTTGGTCGAGCACTCAATCAACCTGGTAGAGAACTCCAAACTCCAGTTCTATGCCTGAATGGACCTACCTGGGGAAAGACAGGGAAGGAATGTGGACGAGACAACTGAGTCTTCCGATTGAAGGTGATCTATCTAATCAAGAACCTCGCGAGGTCAGTCCAATGAGTTCAGGGAATGATCCATTCGATTCCACCCATCTTTCATGGATCTCGGCTTGGTGTTCAGCTAAGTCCAGTTCGTTATAAGTCAATCTAGTCTATCAGCTTATGAGAATGCCCAGGCTTGATTAAGGTAGTTCAGTGGTTCAATGACTTCGAATTCCGGAGTGCAATAGAGAGTGTGGACAGCCTCAATCCTGAAAGCAAGTCAAGCAGGGGAGGAGAACTAGGGAGAGCCAAGCCAGAGGCGAATGATGCGCACTCATCATACGAAAGCAGTCCATGCAGATAGGAAGCGGAGCTAAGCTAGGTGGATCTACTGACAAGTGGAAGTACCGCCACTACGCTCAATTGAAAGCAGGAAAAAACCACTTCACAACTTCCTAGGATGTGAAAGTGTGATAGACATTCAATCAACGGATTCAAGGGCATCGGAGTCGAAAGTCTTAGTGAGAAGCCCTCTTAGGACTCTTTCCACTCTTCTCTGAGTGCCTTCAACAGTGCTTAGGTAGCGCTCACTGCGGGATAGTCAGCTTACTTTATTATTCGAGAGCGGGGAACTTCCCTTCAATAAGCTTGTTAATGCATATCTGCCCGCATATGGAAGTAATTCCATTCTTCTAACTTAACTAATCACTGGATCAGACGATAAAG
The DNA here is from genome assembly GCA_035048815.1 of Abelmoschus esculentus. NCBI lineage: Eukaryota > Viridiplantae > Streptophyta > Magnoliopsida > Malvales > Malvaceae > Abelmoschus > Abelmoschus esculentus. The sequence continues at coordinate 962,815 of JAUCBN010000030.1, forward strand.
GAATGGATGGGATCAAAAGAGCTCTCAATACGATAGAGTTTTTGATGATGAAACTTGCTGTCTTTGTGAGTTGCATCCAGAATCAGTGTATCACCTCTTCTGGGATTCTTCCTACAGTAAAGTCGTTTGGTCTATCTTGCTTGAAAATGGGTTGATTTAGACTCCCACTCGAAACTGGCAGAAAAGAATTCATTGCACAAATCCCTTAAAACTATAGTAGCGGCTAGCTCACTAAGAGATAGAGACGCAGCTTCTCTAATATATATATATATAGATATATAGCATAGCCCTTTTTCTGATATTGAGATTACGTCAAGTAAGAATTCCTATTCTTCTTGTTCCGAAGAAACCTAAGCGATTCCTTCTCAACCTGGGCGATGCTACCCCGAGAAGTGCTCCTCGACAGATTCCATCTCCGCTCCTGGGATCGAGCTAATCTTTCTTTCGCTTGTAAGAAGCATTATGCTTTGTCTACCAATTCCTGTAAGAGTTCTAACAGGAGAGCCTTAACTCCAGCTGAAAGATGAGACGAGACTCTTATTCTCCTCCCGCCCATATACCACACGATACCAGACCAAAATGTTAGAATTATAAAAGAGCTTTCTCACGTCCATCTATCAGTCTTATTTCCTCCAGCTCCCGCTTTTGCTATTGTAGCAGCTCCGGCCTTTGCCTCATCTAAGGGGTCGGGGGGTTTAGAAAGAGTAAAGTAACTAGTTATGCCTGCCCGGCAGTGAAAAAGCAATCGATCGTACGACCCCTTCAAAGATGTATCTATCTATATTTTCTTTTGTAGAAGAAAGAAAACTGTCAAGCAAGGAAGGCGCAGTAAAGAAAGCCTTATGCTGGGCGCTAGTACGCCTAGTAGCATACAGAGCGATGTGTCTCGAAGGAGGCAAAGCCCCATTCTACCACACAATATATATGGGTTTATAATCCCACGCTTAGTTCGTTTTCTCTTTTTTTTTTCTCAGGGGTTTTTCGATCAATGCCGAATAACCCTATTCTATTAGCTTAGTTTCCCAGTAACCTTTTTTACCTAGGTTTCCTCAAAATCCAATCTATTGCAGACTCGTCGGTCGGTTTTAGGACGCCTCACCACTAAACACCAGCTTCACAGGTGAGTTTCCCACGCCCCACATAGGGAGTAAAAAGCCCCTTTTTCGAGGCTCTGGTTTCTGGTTCTTTCTTATGCCGAAAAGAGCTCTTTCATTGAGAAGTTGGTCCTGGAGCTGAAAGAATTTCTTTAGTTGACCCCGCAGCCGCAGCTAAGAGCTAAGGCAGTCGCAGAAGAGCTTGTTTCATAATCAGATCAAGGAATTGGGACCCAAGGATGATGCAAAACCTTTGGCACTAGCTAAGGCGACCTCCTACGCAGGGTAGATGAAAGGTATGCCCATTGTACCCGTGGTTGGTGCATTCATTGATGCAAGTCCCGGATCGATCTATTTATTCTTTCGGCTAGCCGTACTCATTCCTCTTGTTCAGATTCTTCCTTCGTAGGGGGCCTCTTTCGTCTTTCTATTTTAGGATGGAATACGAGTCGTAGACTTTCAGGCACCACGAGAGCAGCCCTAGTAGGAGTTTCAAGTCGGAGGTCAACAGCTGGTGTAAATCAGCCTCTCACCTCCCCATCTAAGTTATGTGATCAAAGTCAACCACTCAACGCGGCCCGCCCGCTAACCGAACTGCGTAAACAAAGCGACTCCTCTTGACGGAAGAAAGGATCCTTCATATTGATTTTACCATATGAAGGAAATATATTGACGAACCGAACCCTGAACTCGCTTTGTCCCAACCTGGAAAAGTCTGGCAGTTAGAGCGAGGTCCTGGTGATACGGGTCTTTCGCCATTTGCGATCATTTCTTGTAGAAAGCGGAAATTCCTTTTAACTTGAACCTGTGTAATCGGCCCCGCTTTTAGGGCCAGTAGTAACTTACCTTCCGTAAATTATGTAAAGAAAAAAAGCTCTTGGTCCGCCTTCGATTGGTCCCTCAGTTGATGTTGGTGTGGAAGGGAAGCCCCAGTAGCCTATGGTTTATAGTAGTAAGCGGCTATTTCCTTTGTTGAGAATTGAAACCTCTTCAATGGAAAAATTTTCAGGTAGTGCAGTTCCTAAAGTGGGTGAAGCCTTGCCCAGTAGCATATAGATATGGAAGCTACCCTTGGCTTCCTTTGTTGGGACCCTGGGGAGGAGTCAGTTATGCCCCCGCCATGGTCCGGAGGCAGTTTGGTGAAAAACAGTTTGTCCCTACGACACACGAGCTGAGTGAACTGGAATTTTCATACAAAGACAAAGGAGCCATAGCCTTAGTAAAGGAAATAGCGGAGGCTTGGAAGCAGGTACACCGGGGCACGCCCGGAATTTTGACAGATGCAACTAGCGAAGGCTATAGACTGTGAGAAGGATTTGCTGCGATAGACATATTTAACCGAGTGTCGGACTCCTAAATCAAGAAAGGGGCGCATCGGTTTGTTTACTTAAAAAGTTAGCAGGCGAAGAACTTTTCTTATCATATAAAAGAGTTACGGAATTTCTATAGATTCAGCCCCTAGAGACTAGCTAGCCTTCCTTGGCTTGGGTGGATTGCTTTGAATAGAAATGCTTTCTCTTTTCCCTTTTCTAAGCTATATCAACATAGCCAACTAGAAAACTCATCCGCTTGTCAATTCTTGGTGTAATACTCACTTGTAAATGATTGGTGTCAGAATTTTTTACTGATCAGGCGTGCTCAGTCTCAGTGTAAGAATTAGGAATTCCTCTTCCAACCCGTCCCAGAATGGGCGTTATGGCAAAGAACAAGAAGAAAACTAAAGGAGAAATTTGTCCAATAGTAACAAATGGTGCCTCCACAGGTTGACATCCGATCCAACCTAGTAATAAGCAATCCGCCAAAAGCAACCAAAATATTCCTTGGTAAATCGGGCGAAAACTTGAACTACGCACATACATACTTTTAAAAAAAGGTAAAGCCAACAGACATATAAAAACGGGTGCTATTGCGGCTACACCTCCCGATTTGTCAGGTATACTACGAAGAATGGCATGGATCGGTAGGAAATACCATTCCGGCACAATATGAGGCGGGGTGGGCATCGGATTAGCAGGTATATAATTGTCGGGATGCCCCAAAACATTGGGAGCATAAAAAATCCAAATAGAAAAAAAGATAGCAAAAGCTACCCAACCTACTAGATCCTTTACATAAAAATAAGGGTAAAAAGAAATTTTATCCATCTCTGAATGTACACCCAATGGATTATTTGATCCATATTGATGCAATGCGGCCAGATGAAGAAGACTGGCGCCTACTAAAATAAAGGGGAGTAAATGATGAAGACTAAAAAAACGATTTAAGGTGGCATTGTCCACGGAGAAACCACCCCAAAGCCAAGTCACTATGGTATCCCCTACTACAGGTATGGCGCTAGCTAAGCTTGTAATTACTGTAGCTCCCTAAAAGCTAAAGTTTAGTACTCGCCCCTATCTCTAAAGGGGCTTATGCACTCCACTCGCTATTTACTAAACGAGCGTTAGAGCGAGCGAGCGAAGCCTTCAATTTAGGGGCTTCCCCCCCTTATCCCTCACCCTACTCTTTCATTTCCGCTTAAGCTTCCCCGGTTTGGGGGATTAATTGATTGGATACCCGAGAACCATAATCTTTCCTAGGAACAGCTTCTACGACGATAGATAGGGGTCAGGTTTGTTTGGCATCTATGCCCCCTGCCCTCCAAACAGTATGGGAGCCTCTCGGGAGCAAATTTAGATGCCGATCAAGTTCCTCTTTCAAAAGGGAGAAACATTTCTTTTTCAGCTCCCTTATATGAAGATCCTTATTCTCAAAATTGAGTAGGTGAAACTATTGACCCTGGTTGGAAGCTGGCTCCAGGGTTTCGACTACTGGAACGGTGTATCGACACCAATCTCGATGAAGACATCCTCTCTTTCTTTAACGAAAAGAAAGAGGAGTTAGAGACCAAGCTGGGTCCTATCGATGTCCGCCGTCTCGACGAAGCAGAGATGGAGTCTTTAGATATAATGCTAAAATCTTTCCAAAAAGAGAAAGGCGCATCATTATTTTTGACTCAGATTGCTAGGGAATACTTCTTCTGACTAAGAGAAAGCAGCTTTTCTCTTCTTCATTGGCTACTCATTTGTCTCGTAGAAAGAATTTGAGGCCCACTCATTCCAGCCAGCAGGGGATAAGGTGGGGAAGGGGAGACCTCGATCCTTTGACTTAGGATTAGTCAGTTCTATTTCTTGATGGGGGCAGGGAAGGGATATAACTCAGCGGTAGAGTGTCACCTTGACGTGGTGGAAGTCATCAGTTCGAGCCTGATTATCCCTAAACCCAATGTGAGTTTTTCTATTTTGCCTTGCTCCCCCGCCGTGATCGAATAAGAATGGATAAGAGGCTCGTGGGATTGACGTGAGGGGGTAGGGATGGCTATATTTCTGGGAGCGAACTCCAGGCGAATATGAAGCGCATGGATACAAGTTATGCCTTGGAATGAAAGACAATTCCGAACCGGCTTTGTCTACGAACAAGGAAGCTATAAAGTGAAAGAAAAGAAGTGGAACAGTAACAGTATTTTCATCTCGACAAAGACCTACTCCAGATAGGTTGAGGAGGCATAAGTCAATGATGATGGCATCGAATGCCTCCTTGAAAGGAAAGAAAAAGCTCTAAGCCTTTTAGCTCTTGAAATGGTATTACCGCTGCTAGAAAGCTAACTGCTGGTCTTGAGTAAATAGAAGCTCTGGGACTAGACGCTGTTAGCAATATAACCGACTAAAGACTGAACCTTATCTAAAGGATTTGAAAATCTTCCTTCATTGGCTTAATCCGCTTCTTGTATCCGAATTGGTTGAAGTGGAAGAATCTTCCGGTCTAGTGAGCGTATATACCTCCTTCGCCTCCGGCTTCTAGCCTTCTTAGCTTCGCTACCCCTGCCCTACTCTTGCATCTAGCAAAACACTCCTGAACTTGCTTAGCTTCAGTCTATCTTTCTCAAACTAGCTCAAACCTATTATCAGGAACCTAGCAAGGAAGTCATATAGTGCAGTCGCGCTTCCGGACCTCAGAAAGACCGAGTGAGTGGTGCAGGTTCGGGACAAGGGTAGCAATCCTTTCTTTCCGGGAAAGAAACTTCCAAGCTTAGTCTCAAACTGGTAAGCAAGTAAGTCCTCCTATAGAGGAGAGCTACGAAAAAAACTTCTCTTACGAAATAGGTGACGAACCAGAAGAGCTCTTCTGTTCAGGTATTTACCTACTTTGTTTAGGCTCCCGAACCGGCCTACAAGGCTTAGTGTGGTACGTCTTCAAAGAAAGAACTTGTTTTGCTACCTTACTGAAAAATCCCTCAAGGGGGCTCTTGGCAGACGTGGTATTTTGCTTTTGAGGCTAGGAACCTTGGACAGACAGACAGGCAAGTACTCCTGTACGTTGACCGAGTGAGTGGTTGTTCTGGTCTTCTTACTTGTGACTTGGCTGGTATTCTCCTCCTATCTTACTTGGATCAGTTAGCAAGTCAAGTAGAATCCCAAGAACGTAGGTTATATCTTTTTTGCTAATCCGAAGTCTTTCCATGGCAATCAAAACAGTGCTCGGCCTTTCTTCACCTCTCGCTTTAGCTCGAGCTATTTCATACCCTATCCTTTCAGTCGAGACTTTCAGTACCTTTCTACGGCGGTTTTGTCAACGAACGCGTCTCGGGCTGGATTGACTAACCTAACCCTTAAGGGGGCCTTGCCATAGTTGGTGCTCTGCTTTAGTGTGATTGACGAAGGCGTTTGGTAATACCCAAAACAAATGAAAAGAGATCGGGGTCGATAGTTGGCAAGGAACTTGATCCCCCCCAAAAAAGGGGCAGCTGCGGTCGAACTCTAATTCTGGAAATAAGTCGGGGCCCTTTTACCAAGTTTACCGGATAGAAGATGATAGAGGGCCAACTATCGTTGCGTTGCACAAGATGGTGCCGTCTCACTTCGAGTTTCTTCCTTCACGCGGAAAAGGGAAAGTGGATGGAGGGTGCTTCTCAGCTAGAGTTGGGGGCGGGGTCGCTATACTATAGTGGCTAGGGTGAGTCTTCCTACACGGCTGGACGCCCGGCTCTAGACGAAGCCGCGGGGGTTACCACCACATCCTCTCCAAGCAGGTAGCTTGACCGCCTTACCCGTCATTGAAACACAAGCTGGAGACGTATCGGCCTATATTCCCACCAATGTGATCCCCATTACTGATGGACAAATCTGTTTGGAAACAGAGCTCTTTTATCGCGGAATTAGACCTGCTATTAACGTCGGCTTATCTGTCAGTCGCGTCGGGTCTGCCGCTCAGTTGAAAGCTATGAAACAAGTCTGCGGTAGTTTAAAACTGGAATTGGCACAATATCGCGAAGTGGCCGCCCTTGCTCAATTTGGGTCAGACCTTGATGCTGCGACTCAGGCATTACTCAATAGAGGTGCAAGGCTTACAGAAGTACCGAAACAACCACAATATTCACCACTGCCAATTGAAAAACAAATTCTAGTCATTTATGCTGCTGTCAATGGATTCTGTGATCGAATGCCATTAGAAAAAATTTCTCAATATGAGAGAGCTATTCCAAAAAGTATAAAACCTCAATTACTACAATCACTTTTAGAAAAAGGTGGTAACGAAAGAAAGATAGAACCAGATACATTCTTAAAAGAAAGCGCTTTGCCTTACCTATGATGAAGTTTTTGTCTATCTTAAAAGAAAGCGCCTTACCTATGATGAAGTTTTTGTCTATTATAATTTCCGCGTTATCACAGAGTTTTTTTTCCCAGGGAAAAAGCCATGGATTACCCACGTGGGATACATAAAAACCGGTATCATTCCGAGGCCTTTCCCTTTTGCATTTCCCATCCCTTGAATAGAGCCTATAGACATACCCATGTGTATTCCCTATCTGCCCTTAAGGCCTTCTTGGCCGCCTTGCACGCCCACCTTCCCCGGCTTAGTCTTCTTCGTTTTACTTTCTCCTTCGGGTAGGATGAAGGGCATCTGAACGTAACGCTTTCTATAGTACTCTCTCCTTGACTTTCAGTCTAATGCCAATTATGTGTATGTGATGTATTATAATGAAATGATGTTAGCATATATAGCGTCAGATGTAATGAAAGTAGGGCATTCTACGAAAGAGAAAGCGAAGAAGTATATGAAATCGAAGCGCATTGGAATCATCGATCATATAGAATGTGTGCCGCGAGTGATCAGTCTGCGCAAAGGCAGAATAGCGGATGGGCTTGTCTTGCCTCTATCTTCCCGGGACTCCTAGGGCTCTTTCAATTGGCCTTGTCTCGCTTAACTCGTCGAGTAGGTCACCTATGCACGTCGGAACCGCATGAGTTCACCGGGGTGGAGCACGGTCCGTGGGACCAACACCATTCGAAGGTGGGTGGCCCGCCCCGCCTAGAACAGTCATGTTTGACTGGGCTTACACACATTCGCTCACTTACGCTGTCCCCCCTCAGCTCACCCTAGCCCCGGGCCTTTTGCTCTTCTAACGTAAGCTCCAAGGCTTCACACCAAGTCTTCACTGACATAATATGCATGCTTAAGTAGGGTCAGGCGGAACCGTTGTTGCCTGATGGGAACTTCCCCCATATTGCTATCAATGTCTTCATGTCGCACGACCTCTTAACATTACACTTCCTTTTTGGAGTGGAGAGATAATTTTTATATATGTCGTACCAAACTAAGTAAGGTGGAACCGGTGCATCACGAACCAGAAAAGTGTTCTTAACGGCCCTAGCCTAGCATCACTGGGTGCCTTACACTGACTGAACAACTCGAATTCGAAATAGAAAATCTTTTCCAAGCTAAGAAGGCAAAGCAGCATTTCCTGGTGGATCGGCAGCTATAGAATCAGTTGCAATTAGCTCTATTCCGCCCTCTTCGTAACCGAGAGTAGGGAGCGAAATCAAAAAAGAAAGTAGTCTTGGAAGCGAAGGAAAAGCTACCATAGAGAAGAAAAGTCATTTCGTATTCATACCGATAGATGCATTAATTTACCTCTAGGGTAGAAAGGTAAACCGCCCACTGCTCCTACTGCTACCTCACCTCTGTAGCCCCCCCCGAAACGTGGTGGCCAACAGAGAAGAAAGATTTTCTTGAATAAAGTCAGATTCTAAAAACCAGGGATTGTAATGTGATGAAAACTTACTTCTGAAGCTGTGACTTTAGCCCTTTTGTCCATCAAAGGCTGAAGCCCCGGAAATGCTTCTTATTAGAAAATTGAGTCCTAGGTTGATTCCTTTTCGTAGCATCAGAACCTAACTAACGAGCTCTGGGCGCTGTCAGTCTGCTTAGCTTCTTCTTGATTTGATAGGCTTCCCTCTAAGGCCCCTCCCTTTTCCCCTTTTATAATGGGGGGGCTCAGGCCCCGACCTACTGCCCTACACAATACCGACAGAAGTACGATGTAAAGAGGAAAAGGCATAACCAGAAGAATTGTGAAAAATAAGTCAATTTATCCAATTGAGGCATTTTTCTTTCTTTTTTCAAAATGATTCCCTCCAGACAGAAAGAGAAAGCGAGTCCTTCCTTCTTGTAGGAGTAGTGAAGAACTATAGTTTCCTTTTGTTGGTTGTTGACCAACGGAAGACATGGGAGTAGAAAGGCATTCCTTTCCTGGCTTTGAAAAACCAGATCGGGAGGGTGGGGCACTTAAATGCTCACGTTTTTTGGCTCCTTCCCGGCCCGGAAGATTGAGACGCCTGCCCCAGGAGGTGCTCTTTGATCAAAGAGCACCTCTTGATCCGCTAGTTGGCCTAAACTTTTACATAGCCGGTCACTTCTAGGGTCTAAATTCAATGTGGACAAAAGCTTTTATGCCGTTCGAGCTATGGGGGTAGACCTGTAAAAAACCCTTATATCCTATATCCTAGGGGTGATTCTTCCTTTCCTTCGCCTTCTGTCCATCAAGTTCTCCAAAAGGAAAATAAAAGGCTTTAGCAGCCCGACCCTTGAAGGTATACTTTGACACATACATCTCTGTTTGAACGAGCAATTTCGATGCTTCTTCTGACCTCATCTCGCCAACCTTTAGGAAGCGATCCCATTCGTAGGAATCTCCACTCGAGAAAGACCATTCACCGAAGCAGAAGCGCCTGTACACAACATAACAAAGAAAAACCTCCGTCTCAATAGACGGGCAGTTCCATATTGAAATCGATAGCCGGGGAAGGGTACGAGAAGTCATCATATAGAGGACCATGCCCAGCAGCATCACGCCACCCATAGTCGAGGAAAAAAAAAAGGGAGTCGTAGCTCGATGCCAAGTTTCACTCTCGTCTCTGGTAAGATGCATGGGTAATGAGTGAAAGCACTCAATCTAGGCCATGATAAAGCAGGTGCAATCTACCAACCACGTAGACCCACGGAGCGGTAGGATTGGGACGAAAAAATCCCATGTCCTTGTAAACCCCTAGTGAACCGATAGGTGGGAGCAGAGCAACCTTGGATCGGGAAGCTCTAGATAATGATAAACGAGAGTAGTCAGGAGTGCGGAGCTTCGGGCTCAGGGAGCACCAGGTGCTTGTTTATGAAAGATTAACCGGGCGGAAGTCAAAGTGTTTATGAAACGTGTCCGATTTTTTTTGGGTGTCTATGAAGGGAAATGGACTTTCAACCAAAAATCCCGAGAAAATGCTCAAA
>JAUCBN010000030.1:980000-1007500 GCA_035048815.1 Abelmoschus esculentus
AATAAAAAGAAAAGATAGGGGGCAGAAAAAAAACAAATCTTCTTCCCCTGTCATCCATAAGATTTGACCTTCATCGGAAATACCTAAAATGAAGGATTGGTTAGACACACGTATATGAGACTCCTTTCCTCTCGAGATAGGCTTCACCAGAACTTTGAGACTCAACTCATTTGTGATAGCCTTCAACATGCCACTTTTTTTTACTTTACGTAATTTCTTTGATTTTCTCATCTGGAATGGGCTTTGTTCCCTTTTTGACTGATTGCTCAGAAATGACTATTATGACCTGAGTCTGGTACCGAAAGTCTTTCCAGTCCCGCGGGAGTACCACAGAGACCATTCGGTCCATCTCATCTAAGTATAAATTAATGAAAACTATGCTTAATAAACCCACAGGCCCCTACCTTTATTAATTTCGCAGCACTTTCCATTTTTATCAAAAACTAAAAAAAAAAAGCCTTGATTTTCATTAAAAAAAGGGATCAGTTTCTTTCTTTTTCAACCTTTCTCTATTGACAAAAACGTAACTTAAATCCAGATCGAGATGATAAGAATAAGGACAGTGAGCCATCTCCTGCAATCTATGAACCTGGACCCGAACCATCTTATCTAATACCTTCGAACGAAGACCTTGGAAACCCATCCAGCCAGAAGAGAGCAGATAATTCAAACCCATTGTGGAGACCCAGAATGTACTGGATTCAAGGATTCCATCACTGAGCGAAGACGAGGCTACTCCCAGTAGGTGCTTGGGCTACTACATCCCCGATTACTTTGATCCGGGGATAGATCTCACATTCAACTGCGCTTCCCGGGCCCTCTCATCCTGAGCAAGATGCAACTTTCCCGCCTGCCCTGCTTAGGATGCCTTTCTATCCATTTACGCAGCAGATAGCAGCCCAATTAGGAGCTCTCAACCATCGTGCTTCTAACACATTCTTTATCCGTTGTGCCGCCCTACCCGGCAAAGGAGGGGCCCTAAAGAAAGGTCCACCTCTCAAAAACAAGAGGACTCTGAGCTCTCTATTTGAGTTAGCCCTGATCGCTCGCTTATCATACGCTCCACCCTTCGCGCAAGATAGCTAATCAAATTGCCCATCTCCGGTTGAATCTCTATTTAGGAAGAGCAGACCAAAACCCTCTCTCTCTTCGCTATAGCGGGCAGTGTGAATCAATGGCTCTTTCAGACAGTGGAGAAAGACCTTTCAATCTGTGGTTACCGATCAAGCCTCTCTATCCTATCCGAGATAGCTAGTCGTCACCTTCAGTCGCAGCAGTGGCCCTTTCATTGCACTCCCTTGGTCTTTCTTTTGAAAGAATTAGCCCATGGGTCAGCAGCGATATGGTTTTCTTCCCCTCGTTTGATCAAACAATTTTTCCTGATGGAGGAGCAACAGGTCTATTCCCCGTAATCACTAGCATTACATACTAGACTATGACTGGCTTTACACTCGATGGACTTAGCACTCTTTCTTCAATGTTCGGGGCAAAGCTACTGGTTCACAAGTCAGGACCGGGGGTTTAGCTAGCCCCAAGAAAAGCACTTAAAGGAAGAAGAACTAGAACTACAAGCCCACTAGATATGAACTATTAGAGTTCAATTTCTCTACTACTTATTAAATAGGGGAAATACCAACGGCGAAAGCACTCTGCTGGGCCGACACTGACACTGAGAGACGAAAGCTAGGGGAGCGAATGGGATTAGATACCCCAGTAGTCCTAGCCGTAAACGATGGATACTAGGCGCTGTGCGTATCGACCCGTGCAGTGCTGTAGCTAACGCGTTAAGTATCCCGCAAAATAAAAGAAAGGCGTAGACCGAAGAAGAAAAGAAGAGAAGCCCTGGGGATATTACTATTACCCAGGCTAGCAGACAAGCGGAAAGCTATTCCCTTGAAACAATCAAAAAGAAGTCAGCCTTCCTTCCAACAATGGTAAGGTTTGGAATGCTTACGAATTGGAAAGCTGCGAAGCTGCTTACCTAAGGGAATGTTGAAAGACACCAATCACCAGTCCCTACATCAAAGAATTCCTTGCTTTCACCTCTCTTTTTCATTCCATTCCCCTCTAACGGAACGGCTAGAATAGAAGGTCAAGTCCAGCTCTTTCGCCAATAAATGCAACGAGATGCCTTTTCTTTTGCTTTCCACTTCAAAAGGCCTTCCAAGGCTAGTCATTCATCTGATGACAATACGACTAGTCGCTGACCTTCTTTCTTGATCAGGGGAAACTTCCTTATTCTGTCGCCGATCGAGCACGCTGCTGAACTTCAGGAGTCATCTTTCCGTTGAGGCCCAGTTTCGCTTTGTAGCGTGCTCTTTCCCAAGATGTATAAACTCCTTTTGGTTGGCTTCTGTACAATGGTAAAAGTTCGAGCGAGTATGGTTCTTTCTTTCCCGCCATATCGCCAAATCTACCTACGTCTTCATAAGCATACTTTTGATCTCCTTCGAATTTCAAAGAGGGGTTGGGGATCCACCAAACACTCTATTTAGCTATTTAGAGTGATCACCTGCTTTAGTTCTCCCCTAAACTCGAGAAAAAGACAATGAACTGAAAACGAAAAGTGTCTCTGATACGAGGCATCGCAGGGAATCTGAATAGAAGGAAGCGGAGCCTCAAGCCAATCTCAAAGCATCCTCTCGGGGGAGCACTCGGACAGTGTTCTTCCACTTTTAGCCAACAAAGTGAAAAGGCGCTTCAAGCCAAGAAGTGAAGTAGCGGAACGGGCAAGGAGTTTACTTTTCTCCCCTATGAAAGCCCTTTTTCAGCTGCTAAGATAGTGGTTGTTTTTCTATTTGCTTTGATTCAAGAGTGGTACTTCCTTCCCCAAGGACAAGACGGCTAGGAAACGCTCTTCTTCATATTATTATGCCTGGGATGTGTTTCCCTTTTTGGTTGGTTGGTAGGTTAGGAGCTGTTCAAAAACCCTATCTTCTCAATAGGGTCTCCTCTAAGATCAAGAGTGGCTCGTTAAGACTTCGTGCCTCAGACCTTCCTCGTAAATTAAGTCTAACAGAAGGACCTGCTTCGAGTGCCCTTTCATTGCTATTTGCTTTCTCTGTTCGAAGCTTAGCTGGAACGACGGCTGGAAGATTTATTTCCTAGTGGGATGATTTAGTCAGGGCAAAGGATGAAGAAGAGGTATATTAAGGTTCGGTATTTTACTCCGGGGACTACGTGATCTATTGTCTCTATTGGGTACTTTTTCTTTCGTCCCTGACACCCTTTCTTCTCCTCCCTCACCCTGACTTCCCCCTCTCTCTCTTTCTTGTTGACAGTGACATCAGAGTTGGTGACAGGGGAAAGCATGTAACGGAAAAGTGAAATGGTAGCTACTTCTTCCCTTTCCGGTCGGTCTGGTGTGGTGTCATTGACTTCATTTCTCTTCACATCCCTCCATTTGAATCTCTACTCTGTTTTGGCTACAGACTGTTCGCGCTAAGACAGCGATGATGCCCGGGCTAGTGTAACTGATCTCGCTACTAAATCAATATCGTCAGTTATATGGTTGCTTCATCCAATAGAGGTTAAGGTTCAGAATGTCCTACCTTCCCTGATTCAGAGGGGATCACTCATCAATCTACTGTTATCCCCAAGACCTGCTGTTAGACTTCATCTTCTCTTCTTCTTTGTGAGACTTTCTGTTAACCTTTCTTCTATTCTGTTTTTCAAGGCGATACCGAAGAGAATAACTCAAGGGCACTGGCTACTCCATCAACTCCATTTCGTTGCGTAAGTGAGGATGCCAGTCATCATAGTCTGAACTTGAAATCTTTCCCTGGCTTGAGAGGTTTCAGGTTAAGCAGGGGATCAAGACTCTAATGCTTTCATTCCTTCAGCTTCAGATAGGTGATGGGCTCATTTCCTTTCTTTCTCTCGTCAACTGGGGAAAGCGGCTCCGTTCCTCTTTGATTCGATAGTTGGAACTCTTTGTCTATTGGTTATGCCTAGGGGAAGACCCTTAGGAGACCATGAGGACAAGTCCCTGACTTCTCTTTCTCTTCCCTTTCTTTTTCTTATAGTGCGGTGCTTTTCCCTCTAAGCTGGAACAAGGGCTTTCAGAGGACTTTCCCTCTTGTCGAGTGGCATTCCGCTCCCTTTTCTTCCTTCTTTTCCGTTGTCAGTCCTCTTCCTTACCATCAAGCAAGGGTCAAGCTGATCGTGGGAATTTCATTCATTCAATGACCAAGTTTCTCTAACGAAAAGAGCTCTTGAAACTTCTTTGAATGCCCCATTCCATTTCCGGGATCTCAAGTTCTGAGGCTCTCTAGTAGGGGCTTTCGACTGAGGATTTCTTATTATGCAAAAGAGCCCCTATCAATACGAAGCTGCGAGGAAGCCTTCTGAAGACTCTGTCTCGGTTGATGCGCCTGCTAATAAGAAAGAATCTTTCCTCTCCTTATCAGTTCATACCTTTAGACATTCTCTTTTTATATTTGATTCTATTTGAGGAGAGAGTATATTCCTTGGCAGTATCCTCTAGTCTTAGCAGCTACCCTTCCCATTCCTCTAGCTCTCATTTCGCGCATGCGCTTTGCGCTCTTGGCTTAACAACATCAAAAGGAAAGTTATAGGAATCAGGTAAGTAAGACCGGCAATGCCGCATCCACGCATCAAGAGGAAAGAAAGAACATAGGTCAACCGAAGCCAAGGGAAAGCGATCCAAAGCTAACCATGCCACGAACAGTCGACTCGACAAGAACAGGGGATATTGAAACTAATCTAGCATAGGCCGAGAAATCCTTTTCTTCTTTGCACGACAGGAGCTGAGACATCAGGAAAGTAAGGACTATTCTCGGATGCGGGGAATCTTTTAATCTGACCCATAGCCAACTAGGAAAGGCAAGTGGCCCCGTTGTAGTCCTTTCAGTACCGGCCTGAGCAGCAGATATGCGAAAGCAAGAAATTCTTTATTATAATAGAATAGAAAACTTTTCTTCTGGTTAACAGCTTCTATGCCAAGAGTGTCTGCGTTGTAGTTCTTCCACGGCATGCTCAAAGAAAGACTTCCTCCATGGCATAGCTCAGTCATTCAATCATGGTAGGGTCAGTCAGACAGGATTCTTCTCCTAAGCGCGGGTGTAGCTCCCCATGGTGTCTTTCTTCTAGCTCTGATTAGTTTCGCGCCAGCCCTTTTCATTTCTTCGGGGGCCCACCATCATAAGCTTTCTTCCCAGGCCAGTGCCTTTCTCTCCAGTTATAGAGGGAGTGCTAAAGATTGGAGTCCTAAGGAAAGACTATCCAAGTTCAGTTGCTTTCATTATAGGATACATCGCTTGAGCTTAATGTTAAGCTGCGACCTACAGATGGTGAGCCTGTTTCCGATCTCACTCTTTACCGGCAGTTGGTGGGAAGTCTGTTATAGATGACTATGACTCACCTTGATCTTACTCATGCAGTCCCTGTTATCAGTCAGTTTATGACCGCTCCCAGATCCGTTCATCTTGCAGCAGTTTTTCGGATCATTCGTTATGTTCGAGGTACTCTCTCAAGGGCATTCTTTTTTCCTTCTAAGAGGGCATTCGTGAACAATAGGTGCCAGGTTGCGCCTGTGTGATATGATATTGATCCAGGCTTTCAGTCGACGTGAGGCACTCTTTCTCTTATATAGGCTATATTGCAGACGATTGGGGGCATCTAGCTCTAAAGCGGTAGAACAAAGAGAATATTCTTCTTCACTTGTTCGAAGAGGTGGCTTAAAAGCAGCTCCTTTAAAGACATCCATGACACCCGCTTCAAGTAAAAAAAATAAGAAGTCCCACTGCAGTTATTCCCCTAAGCGTTTATTCCGCTAGTCTGTCCCTTAGTGAAACCAGAACAAGAACTTCATTCATATCATATTGTTTTACCGAAGTCTGCTTTGCTCTATCTGAGGCTAGGCACCTAATCCCCCAAAAAGAAGACTTGAAGAGGGCGAAGGTCTCGTATCAACCCGAATCCTCTCTTTTCAGGAAGCTAGGGAGCTAGTCTTTACCGAAGAGATCCTTTTCATCACCTTCTTAGCGTAGCGCTCCGTTGCAGCTACTTCTGTAGCACTCAGACTAGCAGGGCATTCTCAAGCAGCGGAGTCTGTAACAGCTTATGCTAGCACAACAGCCAAAGAGCTTCTTCTTTCAATAGGGAAAGAAGATTCTGTCCATCCATGAATCCTTCCTCCCCTTACTCGTCCATTAAGCCTTAGGTCAATAAGTCCCGTCCCTTTCCTTCCCAACGGTCTCAGGCCAAAGGCACATTCAAGGAAGCAAGCCAGTTCGGAAAGACCATTCCTTGAGTTTTATCTAGCTTTGATAGCTGACTGTAACAGCAACAGACAAATACGTAAATAAAGAGAAGTTCTCACTCGTAGTTATTAGTAATGGTGGATCGCTCCGCTCCAGTACTTGTCGACCGAATCGGTACGTTAACCCCCAAGCGCTTATGGGAATGACGAAGTAAAGACTGGCACTTTAAATAAAAAATTTTCAAGACTGTGGCTTTTCGCAATAGCGCTTTCTTTCTAAAAGTTCCTCTTGTTGTGGTCTTTTCCTTTATTCCGCCATTTGTTTATTGGAGTTGGGCGACAGTACGACTGCTCCAAAAGACTAGCGCTTACCTGCTCCTATTGATTGAACAACTCGAATTCGAAATGAAGGCAAAGCGTAAATGAACTCGATCCAGTCTCGGTTCAGCTACTCTGCTCGTGCGATGGTCGATACGGGCCGGGCGCCACGAGACGAGGCTACTTCCATCCAAGGGAAAAGTGAAGTCCAAAGAGCAAACCAGGCAGAAACTTGATATGCTATTAAACAAGGGAGGACCTCCCGGGGTTTCGTTTCCTATTCCATAATAAACCCTACCTACTAGTACTAGGATCAGGGTTCGTGGTCAAGAATGGGCTGCTAAAGCCTTTTATTTTCCTTTTGGAAAACTTGACTACTTAAGATCATCTAGGTCTCATCTAAGCCCTTATATAGAGGAGTTAAAGGAGGATGAACTCCAGCTCTCGGCATGAACTAACTTCCTCCTGGCGACGATCCGATATGTCACAATTCATCTGCACAAGACATTCGAGAGCTCGTCTGTAAAGTAAAACCTTCCTTCAGGAGTGAAGGTGCAGATGAAATAAATCATCAGCTGTGGCCGCTGCAAGTCTTTTTTTAGTTTAAGAAGAATGGATTTTTAAAGGTTGTGCTAGAATTCGATCTAACTGTATCCGGTCTTTCGAAAGTCGAAAGAGAGTAAGCTCTTTTGCGAGAGTTCAGAAGAAAGATTTGCTAACTATGAAATTATATGCCCTGCTGTCAGAAAGAGATGTCAACCTTCAGGGTAAAAATCTAATTATTATTAATAGCAATCTATTTCCCCACCAGATCAGAAAGAACACCCTAATACAAAGTGAGATGATCAGAGAGAAAAAAGTACCCGTCTCATCCTCTCACCCTTAACGATACAAAGTTGCGATCACTTAGTCTCACCCGTCATAGAGAGAGGTGAAGTGAGATTCATGTGCTGCTTCAAAAAGATCATCGGTTACGGATTCACAGCTTCTACGAGAAGATCTGCAGCGGCGGCAGGCTTGACAGATTCCATATCTTCTGTGTTGATCTGCTTTTCTGTCTGTCCTGCTAATCTTTACCGAAAAAAGATTCAATGTTACTGATGTATATCCCACTTGCTGATTTTAAGGATTTTAACAGCTTTTGAGTTGATCAATTTAGAGATTCAATTGTGTTAAGCATGGCAATTTCTACTTTATCAGGCGATCAGTCCTAGAACTTCCATTCTGTAGCCAAACGGGGACCGGCTTCGCGGGTATCCAAACCACTCGAGGCTAAGCACTTTGGGCGCAAGGTTTTTTAGAATAGGAAAGCTTGGACTTCCTCTCTTCACCCCCGTTGGGACGACTGTAGAATGCCTCTGCCTGATCTATAAACTCTCTTTTGGTGGGGGTCAGGTGTACTCTTGGGTGGAGGCTGGGGGTTCAAACCCTTCAAAGCACTCCTTGCCATCTTTATTCTTTTTCTTACTTGTTGGAAATCTAAAGCTTTGAACTTCCTTTGAATTTGAAGGTGGTTACTGTGCACATTTATTGTGTGACACTCTTTCTTGTGTACGGTTTGGAAACTCAGGTAGGTCGACTTTTAGTCAAATACCGGGGAAGGTACTAAACTAGATCCTTTTCAATAGCACCTAGAAGGGATTAATCAGGCCTCCTGGTTTTAAGGTGCAAGGTCTACCCCTTCTTTAAACCTCTCCGGCGTATAGGAATGACTTAAGTTTTTCTCTTCCCTAGGCCATAACTTCGGATCCTGTGAGGCCCAGAGTTCCCCAATGAGCTTATAAAATTGACAATGGAAAACACACTTATTGGACGAGTCGGGTGAGGTTAGTAAATTCAGAACCAGTTCCTGATTAGTTCACCTGCTGCATCTCTAATCAATGGCTTTGGGCTTTCCCTACATGAATAGTTATTCCACCTCACCAGCTCTTGGCTTCCTCAGGCCTTAAGTAATGTAATCCAAAAAAATCTCTTCTTTTCTTCTATCCTTAGAAGAATGGGGTTAGCGAGTTGGTTCAGGAATCAGTAGCATAACACTCTCTATCGAATTGGTTTCTTGTACAACCACTCGATCTAGTTAATCCTAGGAGCGATTAGTCCCTCATGATGCTGTATCCTTCCTTGTTCGCAAACTTCAATTCTTCACTGTAATACACACCGACAAATCCCCCGGTAGGGAAGATGAGGGTGTTATTCTTCTTGTCTCGATAGGGTAGAAAGGGCTTTTTGATAGTCGTAGGGCACTCAACATAGGCCTCAATAAATCCAAACAAGTTGTTGATGTCCCTACCTTGCAAATTTCTATGCCAGACGGGTTTCCCAGCGGGCATTGGGTAACTCATCATTATAAATGGATATAGTGAGTTCACATCGTAGTAGTATAGGTTCTCGCCATATGGCTTGTAGACATCAACATGCCCACCATAGTATCCTTTACGAATAAATGAGTCGGCGTTCCTATTTGGAATATATATAGGCCAGTTTTCCTCATCATAAAAACATGTTCTAAAAATAGCTAGTGCTAACGATGACAACGTTATTTTACTCACGATATCAACATGGAACTTTGACCAATATAGTTCTTGTGCATTCTGCATAACACCACCTAATAGATGGATATCCTGTTTCAAATAACTAATTAATTCTTTTTTAAGAAGATTTAGAGCTCCCACATTAACTTTTTGATGATCTACTTTCAATTTAGATCCAAAAAGTGGACATAAATTTTTTGCTAAGCTATTCAAACTGTTTGGCAATAATCTCATTGAATCCCTTAGACAGAATAGCTGCTTCTTACCATCGTAGAGAGCTATCTCATATAGCATATTGTTCCTCATAAGGGGTTTGAACTTATATTTCCTCCTATGATGAGATAAATATTTCAATAATAAAATACCATCGAATCGTGATAAATTGTGAAAATATACAATCTTAATGGAAGGATCATGTCGAACAACCACTGTTAAACGTTCAATAAAGTTGTTCATCATTTCCTTGCTCCTACGTTCAAATGTTTTGAATACAATAGCTGGATAATCCTCACTATAATATGTTTCTATTCTATTTTCCTCTATTG
The DNA here is from genome assembly GCA_035048815.1 of Abelmoschus esculentus. Classification (NCBI taxonomy): domain Eukaryota; kingdom Viridiplantae; phylum Streptophyta; class Magnoliopsida; order Malvales; family Malvaceae; genus Abelmoschus; species Abelmoschus esculentus. Next base: position 989,618 of record JAUCBN010000030.1, read on the forward strand.
AAGGGGAGAGTTTCTCTTCTGGTCTAACAACCATGAAACCAACGGCGTAAGGAACATGAACATCATCCACTAGAGTTGTCTCCGTATCTGCTACAATGAATGGCTGCATAGGTCTTTTACTAGGCTTGAGCGCTTTGATATACTCAGAATAACAACGCTTACTTTTTTTTAAATTTAGCACAGCTTTTGCACTCACACTATCATTTTGACTGTTTATGTTATCCCAGACCAGGGAAGCTAACTCCTCATCAGTGGGAAAAACCATAATATTTTCATCATCAACATAATCCTCAAAAAGATATATATTTATATAAATTCCAAATATTTCACTATCATTGTATTCCTCGGCTTTAGTCCTCACAAGTTGTTTTATCCATGCATATACTGGCTGATCTTTTCCATCTTCCCGAAATGTGTACGATCTCCCAATTATAAAGCTAATATTTTCTGATGAGTTCATCATTCTCATAATATAACAAATGGAAAACTTACCATATTTAGCATTAGTTGTGTAAGCGTACTTAAATAGTAATCGCATCACAGCTAATACGATCAGATATATGTCATTTGTGGAAATAGAAGGATCAAGAATATCACCAGCAATTATTAACCTAGGATAGGGTACCTTGCGTGTCTCTTTCTTGATCAAATTTAGTAAAGTTTCCCATGCCTGCTTAAATATTATTTCTCTACCTTCCATTGGAGTTTGGTGGTTTTTATTCATTAGTGACCCCCTTTTTTTCATTATAAATGCAGGCAATACTTAATAGTGCATTTATCCCAGAAATTAATATAACATTTGAATTCAGTCCATCTTTCACAATAATCATTATATCCATCCTTATTTGTGGATATTGAATTAACATAATAATTGTATGATTGAAGGATACTATCAATCTTTTGGTCCCAAAGCTTATGATACTTTGGATTTAAATCAGCGGGTTTGTGACCCCTTAATAAATCTGCTAATTCATCCATATTTATTGGATTCAAATTTTGAGTAGGAGGTTGATAAGGGTGTAAACTAAGATTCAACAAAATGAATGAATTGATATAAGAAAGGGGGTCTAACTTCATGATATTATGTAAATATAAGTCGGGTAATAAAATGGAGTTATATCCACTAGTGATGAAGTTATCGTGAACAGTATAAATTGGTATATTATTTTCTTTCATATCCATGATCATTAATAAAGCTATATTAGCGTCCATCTGATGAATGAAATTAGCAAAAACGGCTGAATTAGTCTTCCTCCTATCCCGATCTTGTTTGGGTATTCGAAGAGTAACTTGCCGTCGCTTTTTGTGTATCCTGTCATAAATGAAGATTTTGACTGATTTTGATGTCATATAGTCTTGTACTGTAGTATAATACTTAGTTGTATAGTACACTGGCTTATTCTGTGCGGCTGAAATCCAAGCAACATCACGAATTAAACTCATAAGATTATGAATATTTTCGAATTTCAATTTAAAGAATGTATTTATATGCGTTGCCACCAATTGAGCTTCTTTATAATTTAATATTCCATTAAATTTTGTAAAGATATCCTGAGATATGCTGAATTTGCTCTTACCATAGACTAAAGGCATGAAAATTGACTTGATCAACTTTCTATCTATCCCCTCATTTATGACCCTATATATATCGCTTGATAAAATGGTTTTTAAATAGTCTAATAGTTTTTCTTTAAAATATAAGTAAATATCCATCATTTGGTTGATATGTTTTATCTCCTTGTTATCATCATCAAAATATAAATTTGGAATAAGGTTAGTATGAATAGCTATATCATGATTTAACAGTAAGTAACTAATTAACTGATATGCACTTGCTGATGCATCCTGCGTGATAGGCAACTGATAAATAGAAACACTCTCTTTTCCCACATATTTCTCTTTTTCCCCATCTTTTCTTATTCTGTTACGGATGGATAATACCTTGCTTATGAATTGAAAAGGCTCACTAGCATTTTTAGCAAACTCGTTGATAATCAACCCCCCGTGTCGATAAAAATCATCAATTATTTTATCAAGATCATATGCTCCTTTGCTTCGTTCTGCAATTATGTAAGAGTTAATTATATTACTATTTTCAAAATTTTGCGAATAAAAATCATAAAACCATTTTTTCCCCTCATTATAACTATTAAACTTTTTAAAATGAAAAGCAGCTGCAGTTACTACTTTATCTAGAACAATTTTTCCCATTTCCTTATCATCATTATCAGTAATTATTTTTGATCTAAGAGATCTGGGGTGATCACGAGGAAAAACATACATATAGATCCTAGCAGAGGCTGTTATCGCAGCTGCTAGTTGGACTGCCGAGTTCTTCGGGGGATTCCAATAATCTTCGGCAGCCCCGGTATTGCTATGGTAGGAAACGATGTAGATGTTCTCGCTAAGCATTTCCCCTAATATCAACTCACTATGCCTGATCAAATGTTTGTATTGATCTTCATCGCAGATCTCGGTCGTCGTGCTTATCGGGTTAATGCCAAATCTACCGTATAGCGAATTAATAAGGATCTTGTCTATATAGGCAAGTGCCTCATTACTTGATTCCCTGGCCTCTAACCTTTTCTGAAAGAGTGAGCTAACAAATGAAATGAATGGGCTTGGGCATTCCTTCCTCTCAAAGAGGTAGCCCGAGATTGGGTGCACAGTATAGCCAAGGTCTCGTGCATACTTTAACTCCTCGCTATAATACACACCAACAAATACCCCGGTAGGGAAGATGAGTGTGTTATTCTTGTCTCGATAGGGTAGAAAGGGCTTTTTGATAGTCGTAGGGCACTCAACATATGCCTCAATAAAGCCAAACATGCTATCTAAGTCAATACCCTCTAGATTACCATGCCAGGTCGGAACACCACCAGGCATTGGGAAATTTCTCATTATAAAGGGATAGAGAGAGTTCACATCGTAGTAGTATAGGTTCTCGCCATATGGCTTGTAGACATCGGTGTGACCACCGTAATAGGCATGCCTTATAAAGGTCATTTTTGCTTGGGATGTGGATAGGCCAATTTTCTTCATCGTAGTATTTCATACGAAAGACGCTTAGAGCCAGTGAGGCAAGGGTTATCTTGCTTTCTATGTCCACCTTGAAGTACTCCCAAAATATCTCCTGCGCTTTCTGCATGACTCCCCCAAGTAGCACGATGTCCTGCTTCATATAGTCTAACAAGCTGTTTTTCATACTTACCAGATTTGACGGTTTCACCTCATCATATGGGATAGAGCCTTTCGTGCCAAGATCAGGGCATAGATTTTTAGCTAGTTCGCTAAGTTTGCCAGGGAGTAGATTCAAGGAGTCTCTGAAGCGGAATAACATCTTCTTACCAGAATAGACACCCAACTCGTAAAGCCTATTGTTCCTCATAAGCGGTTTTAACTTGAAGTTCCTGTGATGACATGCTAGGTGCTTAAGCAAGAGAATCCCATCGAATCTTGATAAGTTGTGGAAGTAAATTGTTAAAGCTAATTTTTCTTGTCTAGCTATCCTAGATACCTTTAATACTAAGTCAAAAAGTACCTTTCTACTCCTTTCCTCAAAGGAATCCAATATTATTGTGTAGTCTTCACTGAAGGAAGTAGGTTTCAATCGGAAGATCATTGATCCGCTCACCGGGACGGACCAGCATGAGACCAGCGGCATAAGGCTTATGAACCTCATCATCTCCACACCTTAGAGTCTCGATATCGGCTACAATGAAAGGTTTCACCTTGGTACGACTCGGTTTGAGTGCTGTGATATGGGTGGCGTAGCTTCCCTTACGATATCGGATCTCTCTTGCAGTTATTGGCTCGATCTCACTCAATCCGGCAGAAATGATTGAAGAGAGTGTGCTCTCTCTCTCCTCAAAAGATAAAGCCTTCCTATCTCCCATCTTTTTTTTTGCTTTCCATATAAACTCGGATATAAAGTTTAATTACATGATCACCATCATATATTTCTTTATACTTCGTGATTAATCGAGATATATGAGCATAGACCTCAGCCATAGGAATGAACTTTCCATCTTCATAAGTCAAGGGGATTGCAGGGCCTAGCGTAAATGAGATCTCCTCTCCGTAAGACCGAATCATGGTAAAGGAAATTGAGAACTTTCCGTAACCAGATAAAGATGGGTAAGCAAACTGGATTAAGAGATCCATGGTGGCAAGACTTAATAGGTCAATCTCGTTAACAAGCGGGTAAGGCTCTTGGAAGTGTAGTGAAGCAATCACTAACCCGGGATGCGGATCTAGAATGGTGGTGCGCCTAATCTTTAGATTCAGGCGATTCAATATCAGAGCTACAGTTTTGACCCCTAAGTGAGTCATTTTGCATTAATAATGCACACTGTAGTTGATTTCGCGATGTTTATTATTCAATTGATATTTGAATCTATCCCATTTGTCTAAATGAGCATTCCAATGATCCTCTGACTTAGTGCTTTGAACATCACCGCATACATCACGAATATACTTCTTATAATTGGTAATTATAGCCGAGATCTTATCATCCCAAGTTATTCTTTGCTTTTTGTTTAGTTGTAAAGGTACATTTTTCCTTAAGTAGAATTCCAGTTCTTTTGGAGTGATGAACCTTTGGCTAAAGTCTGCCAGGCAACTATCTTCATCCACGGGTTTTATAAGATTACGATAGATGAAATTGTTGATGATTACGAGTGGCGGCCCTAAACTTTTAAAAGCATTGGCCGGGGATTCTATCGGCAAAGTCAGGTGTAGTTATAAAGTTGTCGTGAACCGTGTATATTGGTCCATTAATTTTGTGCATCTCCTCTATAACATTCATAGCTATATGTGCATCCCTTTGATGGATGAAGTTTACGAAGGAAGGTAGAGATTGTTGTCTTCCTACAATCTCTCTTAGAAGAAGTAACTCTGAGAGTTACCTTGCGTCTTTTCCTGTGAATTCTATCATAAACCCATATATTTATGGGCTCCATTTTCATATAATCCTGCACCGTTGTATAAAAAGGAATTTTATAGTAAACCGGCCTTTCCCTGGTGGCGGCAACCCATCCTATATTGCCGATCAGCTTCGACAGGTTTTCCAGCTTATGATAATTAAGACTCCAGAACTTAAAGCAGAGGCGGGCAACTTTGAAGCATTCCTTATGAGTGAGGTAGTGAGATAGAACGTTTTTTAGATCTTTGGCTGTACTCATTAGAGTTTTACCATAGATCTTTGGCATAAAGATGCTTTTGACTATCTTACGATCGAACTCTTTGCAAACAATATCAGATAGACGAGGATCTTGGCTCTCCTCCAACAGTTCTTTTTTTAAGAACTCCTTGAGCTCTTCGAGGATAAAAGAATAAATATCGTTGATATTTCCATCTTTGGATGGCAAGAGATTTGTTTTCATTCCCAAGATTTCATCCAGAAAAAAGTAACTCATGATCTGATATGCACTCGCTGAAGCATCTTGTGTAATAGGGATGTAGCATCCTCCTCCATAAGATAAGGCATAAAGATAGGAGAGGAACTGAAAGGGGTGTTTTGCCATGTAAATATCTTTCATGATTCTATTGAATTCCTCATAAAACCAGTTTATTGCTTTATTTACTAGTAGAGGTGAAAGATTTGTAATGGAAGGCTGCGCCCGTATATAATAAATCATTTCTTTTTTGTTGTTCATTTTTATCTATAGGTTCTTTGACATCAGCAAAGACAAGACAATCAGGCTTCTTGATAGATCGCGCTCGTGGAAATGCAAGATGCCACTGCGGTGCGGTAGATCCGTCCCCTGAAGTCGAGATATGCCGGCAAATAGAATTTATACCCATCGAGTGCTTTAGCCAGCTTCAAAATGAATTGCTCAAAGCGAGCACGCTGGATGTTTTTTATTAAAGTACTCAACGTTGAACCCACATAATTTGTAAATTTCCTCATTCTGAATGTGAAACTCTCTAAGTAGTGTGCTAACTTTTGGAATATTATTTATTTTACTTATGAATCCCGGCATGAGTAAGCCTTCTCTTACTAAATCTAAATAGTATTCATTCTTTAAAAGATGATGCAAGAAAGAGCTATTGATCTTAAAGGCTTGACCCTGCAGCTTGTTCATTACACCGCAGAGCTTTTCGTAATTATCCCCTAAATAAATATAGAAATGATTGGTGTTTTCGCTAGTTAACAGGCGGTAACGATCATATATTTCACCTGAAATGTTGCTTAAGTAACCACCAGATAGTTCGGACAGGTTTTGTGGTTTTTTACCTGAACGGCGGACACTCTTCCATTCTAGTGGAGGGCATATCATAGGTAGGTTCAGCTTGATTGGTAGCAATGCAACATTAAAGTTGCACACAGCGTACAGATTGCGTGGCAGATAATATTTTTTATCCTTCTCTTTAGGGATCACCTTAATCGGATCAAAATCATTATACAATAGAATAAAATGTCTTTCAATCATGAAAGATACTAAGCTTCCCCCGATCGGATACATTACTTCCATCCCCTCCTTCTTTTCTTGATTTCCATCTTGATAGCTTTCAATATTTTCACACTCAAAACCATCTTCAACATCATCAGCTCCCTTAGAAACCGATTTTATTAGCCTTCGGCTTGTGTATAATTTAGCTTGTTGGCGGACAGCCTTCTCTAGTCCTTCAACTAAAGAAGGAACTCGAACCATTGTTTCACAAACAGGGTTAAAAAAAAAATGTACTAAGAACATGAATAATTAATGCCTCTATAGTATATTGACCGAACACAGAAAGTAGGTTTTTTTTATCATCCTGTGAGATTTTGACGGAACCTTGTTGCATCAGATATTAGCGCATAAATCATCATACTTTATCAAGTTTCTTAACAGGACAGGGGCAGATTTGTGAATATTTTCTTCATCAAACAAATCTTCTATCAAATATTTTGCTTCACGAGCTGTAGCTGCCGAATCTCCACTAGCTGGAATGACTGAGTGAAATACAATAACAAATACAAGATAACTAAGGATAACTCGGGTTTCCCTACAGTCCCCCCCTCGGTGGCATCGGTCTTTCCCCTTATAACTGACTTCTTCCTTCTCCACCGGACGCCCACGGCAACTATCCTGGCAAGAGGTTCTGCACACGCCAATCGAAATGCGCACACCTGTAGCTAAGAAATGCTCACTAACTACTCAACGCCCTGTTGATTTCTTTCTTTGTCTGTAAGAAGCACAAACTAGTCAAGACGACCGGATCAGCAATCTATGAGCGAACAAACAAGCCGGGAAAGAAGGCCGGCAAGCAGCCCACATTAAGGGAAGGGGGTTTCAAATAGTTTTGTTGTTTATATTATTTATTTATCTAAATAAATAGGCCGGGGTAACACAACTCTGTGCAATTCAATCAGTCAATCGATAGGGAAAATGCTTCGTTCGAGTCCCATTTGATCGTGTTGTTTCCTAACAATGATGCAATTTATTTTCATTAATAGTAATTCCTCAATCAAGTAGGCCAAAAAGAATAGGTTTCTTAATCGATCGTCGTTGCTCCAAGCCCACTAGCCCACGGTCGTGAAAGTTATATATACAAGGAAGGGGGATCAAAGCTCACGTGCTCGGATCGGAATAGTCAACAAGCGAGACTGCCCTGGGTCCTATTCGAAATCAATCCCCCTTGTGGTCCCTAGGTGTTTCGAAAGCAATCCCCAGTAAGCGATGTAAACAATAATGTAAGCTGTTCCAACTGCTCCAAGAAATGCCACACATTTGGTTTCATTTAATAAGGCGAAGGGGCTAGAATTCAAGGCTCTAGAAGGGGAAAGCACACGAGGCGCCTCTTTTCCATGTGTTTGGCTGGGTGGGGCTATTCTAGCGAGGAGAAAGAGAGCTCTTAAGCTCAATCAAATCAAATTAAGCAAAGCTCGTAGCGTCGAGTCAGAACATAGTCGTATAATAACTTTCGAGGACTAACTCACGGTGTATTGCAACTTAATAACGTATGAACTTCACTCACTTAGTTGAGCACAGCCCTACCTTTTTTATGTACTACCACGAGGGCACCCACCGGACGACGGGAAGGTTAGGAACCTCAGAAAGCACGCTCACGCTCACTATGTTCCGAAAGAACCTCACGTAAAAGAAAGCATTCGGGAGGGAGGCTTCATCTATCTATATATCGTAGAGTAACACACACAGCTCCAGCGAGTGCAGTCGTGGGGTACTTCCCCCTCGCTGGGGAGGCTATGATGTAAGAAATAGGGGAATCTTGGATATTGGATAGCTGACGAGTGTGCTTTCTTTCTCCCATGCTTTCCGTTGGTCAACAACCAACAAAAGGAAACGTTTTTCACTAGTTGTACAGTGAAAATGAAGTCTCCCCGGAGGGAGCAGAACAAAAAAAGAATGAAAGAAACCAAATGATTGTTCTAGAATGGTTATTCCTCACAATTGCTGCTTGTGATGCAGCGGAACCATGGCAATTAGGATTTCAAGACGCAGCAACACCTATGATGCAAGGAATAATAGATTTACATCACGATATCTTTTTCTTCCTCATTCTGATTTTGGTTTTCGTATTACGGATCTTGGTTCGTGCTTTATGGCATTTCCACTATCAAAAGAATCCAATCCCGCAAAGGATTGTTCATGGAACTACTATCGAGATTCTTCGGACCATATTTCCTAGTATCATCCCGATGTTCATTGCTATACCATCATTTGCTCTCTTATACTCAATGGACGAGGTAGTAGTAGATCCAGCCATTACTATCAAAGCTATTGGACATCAATGGTATCGGACTTATGAGTATTCAGACTATAACAGTTCCGATGAACAGTCACTCACTTTTGACAGTTATACGATTCCAGAAGATGATCTAGAATTGGGTCAATCACGTTTATTAGAAGTGGACAATAGAGTGGTTGTACCAGCCAAAACTCATCTACGTATTATTGTAACATCTGCTGATGTACTTCATAGTTGGGCTGTACCTTCCTCAGGTGTCAAATGTGATGCTGTACCTGGTCGTTTAAATCAGATCTCTATTTCGGTACAACGAGAAGGAGTTTACTATGGTCAGTGCAGTGAGATTTGTGGAACGAATCATGCCTTTACGCGTGCGCCCGGAAACATAGGCCGACTGCTGAGCCCACTCTGGCTCAGCCGCACCACCCGGGGTGCGACCCACCCGAGAAGCAAGCTATTACAGCGAGCGGCTGGAGCTGTAGGGAGCCAAGGAGCAAGGCAGTAGATAAGATAGAAGAAGGGGCCGGGCTCCCGGTGGAGCAGAGGAGACGGTTAGGATAACGAACTTGAAACGCGGAGCCCGAGCGGCTGGCGAGCGAGTGGTTAGTGGCCAATAGCGCCCTAGTTGATGGCATTCCTCTCTGCGGCTGGCACTCGAGGAACCACGGGGCACTCCATACAGAGCAAGCAAGTCTTAGGGATGGATGAGACGCCCGCGCAAGGACCTCAATTCTCATTAGGAGGTCGAACCAAGGACCTATGGAAGTCGGGGCTACCCTGTCCCCATGGGCAACGCAACAGTGTCCTGAGGGAGGAGTTTAGAGGCCTTATAGTAGCACGGACTTCTTTTTCTTTCTAGGTCATGCGAAGGGGGCCAGTCCAAGATCGTACTGTTCCTCTACAAAGACAACAGACGCTCTCAACGGCTAGGCGTCACTCTCTTTCTGAGTTATTCCAGCTTCTTCATTCTTTCGTGCCGCGGTGAAAAATAAAAAAGAGGGCGCGGAAGGAGAAGGACCTGCAACGGCAGAGACTACTGACCCTCTTTTTTTTCTTAGCCGTCTGTTATGAGTCCGGGAAGCCTGGAATCCTAAATATGAGGGATCCCTAAAAATAGAGAAGGGTGGGCCGCCCTTCCTCCTGCTAATCCGACCCTCCGCGTGGTTATATTCGTACATGTTCCGACTCGCCGGTCATTATGAATCTAGTGGCATGGCGAGGCAAAGGGGGGGCAACTACGAAGCTTCGTAGACTCGACAAATCGCTCCGCTTATAGAAAAAAAATGCAAGCAAAGTAGCTTGCTTACTCTTCTAGTAGCGTACGTTGGCGGCAAGGAAGGAGGCATTGGAAAGACTAGACCATACTAAAGAAAAGAGGAATTCGGGAAGCGACTAGTCGCTTCTGGCGAAGCTTCTAGAAGGCCGACCACTACATAAAGAGATCCATATACCAGTCATGAGCGATAGCGAAGCCTAGAGAGGCGAAAGGCAGGATCGAAGAGCTTAGTGTGAAACGCTCAGGAAAGGAGCATAGAATGGGTTGTGCGCCCTCCGCCCCATCTTACTAATAATAATGAAGGGCTTTGATGCCAGCAAGCAAGCATCCTTGTAGTTGTTGGGGAGTAGGGTTCCAAACCTTGTTTTTTAGTTTTTTTATAAAATAATAATCCCCAGTTTACTTTTTTTGTGGTGTTGTTGAAAGCGAATTTTTAAGTAGGCCTCGCTTTTCGGAGCTGGGAGCAGCTCACACTATGGTGGAGGAGGTGCCGTGAAGATCTAGGAGTGTGAGCAGTACGAGCTGAAAGGCTCCCATACTGTTTGGAGGGCAGGGGGCATAGATGCCAAACAAACCTGACCCCTATCTATCGTCGTAGAAGCTGTTCCTAGGAAAGATTATGGTTCTCGGGTATCCAATCAATTAATCCCCCAAACCGGGGAAGCTTAAGCGGAAATGAAAGAGTAGGGTGAGGGATAAGGGGGGGAAGCCCCTAAATTGAAGGCTTCGCTCGCTCGCTCTAACGCTCGTTTAGTAAATAGCGAGTGGAGTGCATAAGCCCCTTTAGAGATAGGGGCGAGTACTAAACTTTAGCGTAAGTCAAGTACGGAACGAGCCTTGTCTACGAACCTCGTCTTGCTTGCTGCTGGCGAAGCTTCTAGCACTATATAATAGGCATTCTTGTATGGTAGGAAGACTACTGGCCGACCACTACATAGGAGCGATAGCAAAGCCAAGCCGTATAAAGGCGAGCAGCCCTTATAGCAATAGCAAACGGCCTACTTATAGCCTTTTTCCCCTTTCTTCGGGGACTTCTACGGGCCTTACAAGCTCATAAAATTTTTATTCTTCACGTTTTCGGGGGAATTTTTTCTATTACTTGATTGACATTGAAAGATATGTGTACCACACCGAACAAGCAATATGCCGATATGCTTGATGTACCAGCCAAGAAGCCAGCTCGACCGTATACAGTATAAGAGATTCGCCTTTGCCTCAGACAGAAGAACAACGGATTGAACAGGACAGGACAACCGGGAAGGGAAGCCTGACATAGTAGATATTGATTTGAACAAAGGAACTGAAACCGGTACCAGAAACCAAACAAGAGATGGAATTCAAAAAGGAAGAGATGACCGACCTACAATACAATAAGACGAAAATAGAATTCCGAATTCCATTCTCTAAGACGAACTAAAGGAATGTCTCTAAGCAGCCAAGGCCAAGAGCAAGCAGGAGTAGTCCTATCTGCCTATAAGGATTCGATAAAGAGAATGTGAGTGGGCAGGAGATCAATAAACACATAAAGCGAAGAGCAAAAGGAGCAGAAGGCACTCAGTTGTTTATGTGAAATCAAGGAGCAGCAGGTTACACTTTTACACTTTCCCAAAGCAAAGAGAGCTCAAAGCAATAAGATGAAAGCTGGGATGAGATGCTAGCCTTAGCTAGGAAGATCCATCATTGAGCCTTAGGCCACTACCGAGCAGAAATGGAGGATCATAACACTTGAGAGATGATCCCTACTTGAAAAGGCGGAGACAATACCTCTTGTTGCGACAAATCGAGTTTCAAAAGCCCATTTATCAATCACATTTTCAGGCACACCAGTCAAAGAGCCATCGGACCCATTAAAGTCCCCTTTTTTACTAATATACAAGGCCTTTGCCAGGATGTCTTTCATCAAGCAAAAGAGGGGCAGTAAATGGAATAAACTAAGCAAGAGATCAACTAACCAAGAGAATGAACTAACCCCAAGGGATGATCTCGGATTGAAATCCAAGGCATGGTCCCATTGAAAGCCCAGGCCTAAAACAGAAAAAAAAAGGATTTTAAGTCCAAGGGGGCGATAGGATGGATTTTAAGTCATTTTGGACGAAGCAGCGGACAGACCTAGAAATTTAGTACGCGTGAGACCTAATTTATCATATGTAAGCCTCTCCCTTCTACCCTCCCTTAGTAGTGGTCCTTTTCAAGCAAAAAACACGGGTTTGGGCGACCTCTTGCCTCCATTTCCAACTGGCGAAGGGCAGGTTGGGAGCTGGGAAGAATACGAATCTTGCAAGAGGTGCCATCCTGACCAGGAGGAGGTGATGGGGAAGCTGCTGGTTCAACCGACCGAGGGGAAGCTGCTTGCTGACTTATACTCAATTGAAGGGTCAAGTATTAATCAAATAGTTCAGTTGTTGCGCCCTATATCCTAGTAAAGTTCGAACCGTTTCCAGAGCGAAGGATTTCGATCTTAGACTGAAAAATTAAGCGCATGAACTACCCCTATTGACCTAAAAGAAAAGGTCAGCCCCAGTCAGTGCAGTCTGGATCTTTATGATTCAACTTCTCTTTCACTTCTCTTTGCAAGCTAGCCCGGTGCCCCATAAACCAGCTCTTCTCAGAACCCAGGATAAAGACTAAAAGCTGTCTCTTGAGCTCGGGTAGCTCCTTCTTAATTGATTGCAAACAAAATCTTAATCGAATTGCCATGCTCTAATCAAGGAGCGACCAATGAAAATAGAGTTACAAGTTCTAGGGCGAAGGACTCTGATCCTGGGTTTTTGAACATCAAGCTTGTGGACAGGCCTCTCTCTTCCTTCTTGCTTCACACCAGCTATTGACCCAATTAACTTAAGAAACCAGCCAAGCAATGGCCTTGTTATTTATAAGGGGTGTGGCTATGCCGTGTTCTCGGTGTATGCGTGAAGTGAATCTTCTATACCGTCCATAGTTTGCGGGCAATTCATTTTCATGCATTTTGGACCGTTGTCGCTGGAGATTGCACTTAGTGCTAGGCTTCCGCTGTCGGTCCGGCCCAGCTGCTTCAGTCTCTTTCTCTTTATCCGCATTCCCATACGGATTAACAAGCCTTTCTGTACTCTCTTCCTAGCATTAGAAAAGTCGTCTAAATCTACTAAATAAGAAAAAATCCTCCGGGTAGAAAGGTTGAGCGGAGGCAGGCAAGTTTGTAAAGTAGAGTTTCTCGGCCTACTCCTTCGTTTTTTAAAAAGGACCAAAAGCTTAAGGTGTAATCTAGTTCTTGTTCTAAGGGTCTCAAAGTCTGCTTATAGAAAACGAAGCTTCACGTATGAGATTGCCTTGTGTTCCACTTTACATATTTACGAGGTAAACGTTCTTCTTTTAGCTCTTGCTCAACTCCTTTCGTAGCTTCCTTCTTTTCTCAATATGATCCTTCAAAGATGCTCAAATTGACTATCTCATGGAAGGGAGTGGGAATAATACCTCAAGCAGGCGCGAAGGGCTAAGAGCGAGGAGTGGTCCGCTTGAAGCAAGCATCTTACCTATTCGCGCTAAACCAATTCGTAGAAGAAAGCTTTACTAATTCCCAGCTTTTCAAGGCTTTTTCAATCTGAATTCGGACTAAGAAGAAGAAGCTAAGAGTCACAACAACCAAACACTAAACTAAGGCGGCTACTGAGGGAGAAGGAGAGGCTTAATTCGTTTGGCGACTTTGGGTGCCTACTTTCCTTTCCGGCTTCTTACAGAAAGGACTAAACACGATCTATCATGGGAGTAAAGAGACCAAAACCTTTTTTCCCTGCGACTTTACTCAAACAAAATGAAACTGAATCCATCAGGTAAGAGGAGAAAGTCCGAAAAAGTAAGTTGCCGGGTAGATCCATTTGATTGGGAAGTTCTTAGCGGATATAAAAGGTGCAATCCACAAATAGCATTGTTTTGTTAAGTAGGGAGAAAGAAAGATTCACAAACGAAAGAAGTCGTCTTGGTATTGGATCCGCTCTTCTCTTAGCATGAACATGAATTAGATTCTATTCGTCTTCTTTATTCATTCTTAAGAGAACCCCCCACCCGAACCAGATACGCCGATCCACGCCAGTGGCGAGCTAAGCGAGTGGAAAGCCTACCCATATCAGTATAGCTGCTTGGGCTTCCATCCCGGGATTGACTTCGTTCACCTACCGACACGAACAGCCGGGCCCGCCGAGAACTTGATTTCCAGTTTTCCTAGGCCTACATCCCTTAGTCCACGGATTAGCAAAGCTTGTCCGAAAGATGGATGGGATTTTTTCTAGTTAGACCTAGGGGAAGAAAAGCCTATCAGTCTAGTCACCAATGGCTGTTATGTTTAACTGCTAATCGGATATGCTTTAATAAGATAGACCTTAGTCCTTTGAAACAGATATGACTTAGTGCCCGTTGCCAAAGATGGTATCATAGAAGAAAGAGGGTAGAATTCATTTCATCGTAGAACTACTTGGAAATTTCCTTCCCGTTAACTGAGGTATGCACAGCAACTCTCCTATGAAAGGATCCTCAATAAGAAGATCAAGGCAAGGTCCACGACAGAGGAAGCAAGCAACCATGAGTTGGATGCCCTGCCGCCTGTGAGGACTGCTTTCAATCAAAAGGAGATGAAGAGATAAGCGGCTTGCCTTCCTCATTCCATCTTGGATGAATGCCCGGGAGTGTGAAGTGGGACATAGCAAGTAGTTTCCGTGGAAGTGCAGCGAAACCAAAACAAAAAAGAAATGAAGTATAAAAAAGAATGATCTTCCGTTATGGAGTTTATTTACTACGAGATGTTGAGGACTACTCCGGCTCCTTTGTGAGCTCGATAGTAGGCAATCTTTTATATATTGTATCTATGTTCTTAGTTCTCCTTCTTGGCGAAGAGGGAGAAGAGATGACTAGACTAGTCAATTCAGCTATTACGTTCGCAAGGGGCAAACGTTTAGGCCTGATCCGTTGTCAATTAAGACCAAAGGGACCTTTCATTGCATCGGACAGGGATGTTGAGAGGCCAGACATGATTGCGCCCTTCGACGGAAAGTTTTTTCAACCCCCTGACGTCACTTGTGTTTTTGCAACATCTTCGGTAAGTTCTGTGCGGGTCGTAGAATCCGAAACTATGATCAATATCCTAGGTTCCGCATCTGAGTCGGCACAGCGAATGCCCATAGACTACATGGGGAGACCCAACTCGATATAGTTAGCTCGCATTTGCTAATCTTCCCCTATATTCTTCTTGGTTCATCACCGTCACCTCTGATTCGGTCAATAGAAAGACCAGCACAACTGCTAGTGCTAAGGTCTTTATCGGAAGGGTGGAGATCACGCAACCTGATCTCTTCAACAACGGCATGGTGGTTATTCATGGCCTTCAAGGTTTCATTCTACTCTGCTGCAGACTTAGCTCGTCCTATCTCATCCCTTTCCTTTCTTTCTGTGGCGACCGATGCAAAGATCGGTCCGACCCACTTTTCATAATAATCGAGATCTTCATTTGCAGCCTTGGTATTATATGCTATATAAAGAGGCCATAAGGTCCTCTTGACAAACATTATACCAGGACTAAAAATCCCTTCCATCGAGTGAATAAGGTGAATATTATGAGCAAAAGAAGCGATCTCGTATTTAAGAGAACTGAATACGTTAGACTCTGCCTTCACTCCTAATACTGACTTATCACTGTTTGGAAGAGACTTCCAGGTAGGAATCCACCTTCATCCCTTTTCTAATGGGATAGTGGAGATCCAAGGAAAGTCAAGTTTCAGGAATTTATCTTTCAGATTCTCAATCTGACTGAGTATAAATCCACTTTGATGTAGCTCGAGACTTGGTACCTCGACGATGATACAAATCGAAAGCTGCGAACTATATTTCCTACGTCTTGTTGATCTCGCCCTATAGGTGTTACCGGCACCTCTTACTCTGATTTGATCTTTAACCCTTGGGCAGGCAATAAGCATTATCTAAGTCCCTAGTCTGAGTTTGATCTATGGGTCAGTCTTGCAAAGACGGATTCCTGGAAGAAGAGCAGGATGAGGGGAGTGTGAGTGCTCCGTTCGAGCGAAAGGCTACGAAGTAGAGGAAAGGGTGTGTTAACTCTCAAGCGAGACTAACGTACGAGGTTCAAAGACTAGAGACTGTAACGATAGGAGATCGGAAAGCTTCTGACGAAAGAAGATTTCTGTGAAGGAATATGCGTTCGGAGAGGTCTGATTCCCTCGTCCAATACTCGAGTAAAGCGTGAGGAGTAGAAGGACAACGCCAAGGTCCGAGGAGGTGGTACACAGTTACCGTTCTAAGGCTCCTCCAGGAGTGCGCTCTAAACGATATTTTATGATAAAGCAAGGAAAGCAAAAGAAGATAGATTGAATCAAAGGCCTGCAAGTCTCGACCGAAGGGAGAGGAAAGCGTTCGAGCAAGGAAGTCACAGGAAAGCTAAAGACAATCGATCAGACGGTCAGCTCAAAGCAGCGAAAGAAGGTCAGGTCGTCAAGTGAAAGCTCGAAAGCATACGACGAAAGCTCAGCTCAAGGTGCAATCCAAGCAAAGTGAGAAGAGCAGGCGAAAGCAAGGGAGGTTCCCCAGTGACATCCTCAAGTCAACGAGTTAGGAGCTCATACCGGGGAATAGAAGAAGCTGTAATTGCTCCTGTTGAATGAGTTTCAGTTGGAAGAGGGGGCATTAGCGGTTTAGGAATCGATCTAGCTGCTTTGACTAGTGGGAAAACTTGAATAGTAAGGGCTATGCGCAATCAACAAAAATCGTATTCTCGAACACCGCCTTTCTTTCTCCTATTGCAACTGCTATTGATACTTCTACAGCTTCCTTTTCTGTCACAAGCCATTCTAACACTTGCTTCTTGCTTTGAAAGCTGTCCTCTTAGTTTTGAACTTGTCTGAGAAGGGCTATTTCCTGCCGAGTGGAATGGTCCTCGTATGTATGAAGAAAACAATGAAAGCAGCCTCGGAGGAACCGGCAGAATAGATCTAAACCAATCAAATCAGAGGTCCTTGGCCCATCAGGGATTGGGACACCAGTCTAATTCCTCATCTCTAAGCAATTGGTTGTAGTAGGTGATGAGGTCCTTCTCTAATTTCATGAGGAAGTCCGAATGTTTATGAGTCAGGGCCCGCTGGATGCCCTCTAGCCGGGTCGGTGCTTGTTGTGAGTTTCCGAAAACTGCCTTATTCCAATCCTTAAACGCTACTGAGGGTGCAGAAGTGATAGAATGGCCACTTGAACGGATAGACTTGCTTGCTTTCTTATGCTAGAACCTGACAATCTCTATCACTAGAACAAGGGACTGAGTCCTACAATGCTGTCTTCCTTGCTGGCTGGAAGGTTAGCTGGTTTATAACCTTCTTCTTACTCTTCCCATACTTCTATTGATTCTCCCAGGGGTTTAGTTATTAACTACTTGCTAGCGGGGTACAGGCTTAGATGGTTTGCGGACTCTACCCTTACTGGGTTAACTTACTGACTCTCAAGACCGGTTATAGGTTAGAGCGCTGGACGGATGCTAGCTCTTCTCTTTGCAAGAAGGTTTGTATGAGAAAGAAATTCAATTTATAGAGTGAGATTCGTGTGCAGCTGATGAAATAGCTAGGGTTGATGATATAACTCTAACAACGGTTATTGCTAAGACTGGTTTTTCTCTTCCGTCTGTGGGATTTGCCCTTCAAACAAGCCTATGAATAACATCAATGCCATTCATTCGAGGTGATAAGTTAAATTCTATCACATCACTTTGTGGTGTGGTATGCGGCGGAGTTAGTGTACCCGGGGGTTAAGTTTTACCAAGTATGCGATTCTGGGTGACGACATTGTCATCGCAGATCGATTGGTAGCGGTACAATACCGAAAACTCATTGAACAACTTGGTCTATCTATATCTTTAAATAAAACCTTGTTGTCTGAGTCGGGTACCTGTGAGT
>JAUCBN010000030.1:1012500-1017500 GCA_035048815.1 Abelmoschus esculentus
GTTCTTACTCAGTATGTTATTCCCCACGCGAACTACATCATACCGGAGGAATCATTCGCAGGACAAATAACTACAAAAGTGTGTACTTTACGGACCCGGGCGCACAGTAACAAAGGAATCGATCCCGTAGCGGGACTTTAGCCTACGTGGGATCCATCACGTTAACATGTAGTATTTTGTTTACGCCACCCTCACTACAAGATTCCTGAGACACCTACGCGGGGCAAATAACTAGAATACTTTAGTCTATTTCCTTCCTTTCTTTATGCAACCCGCCAGCGCACCTAAAAGCATAGGAGGAATAATTGTTATACTACGGGATTTTAGCACCCTTACGCCAGGCGAGGATCTAAACGTTCACTTTTCCAGAGGCCCGGATCAGATCAGGAGGGAAAGCTTTCCCCAGACTCTAAACGATCTGCTATGATAAAGCCAGGGCGAAAACTCAATCAATCAATTCGAGGCAATCGCTCTTATTTTGTTGGTGTGAAGTCGCGAGAAGAAAGCGAAAGAAAAGAGAAAGAACGGAGTTTGAGGTTACACTGTATCTCGACCATCATCGTACGAGGTCTTGTCTTAAAGTCTCGAGCATTAGCGATCGGAAAGCGTTTGGTTTGAGACGAAAGCAAAAGAAGTTCAGGATAGCAGAGGAGCATGCATTCAATGGATACTTAGTCTGCCTTCGTAATATTCGGTAAGTGGTCTAAAGTCTAACAGGAGGAAAGTCTTCGCCGCCTAGGCAGAGGGTCTGAAAGAGTTGCTCTAGCTAAAGCGTTCGTCGCCAGGGATCACAGATGTCCAGTGTCCCTTCGTTCGGCTTTTTCCGTACTGTACTAGGGCTAGCTATCTTTCTGGGAGTTTGAGAAGAACGCCAGGGTCTGAAAGAGAATGTGAGAGGGAAGTAAATATGCTCGAACGAACTACGCGTAGATCTTTCTATATGATATTTTTTGTTCGGATTCGATCAGAAGGGAAGGGCGAAACGAAAACGAACATAGGATCATCATCAATAATGCATGACGAATCAAACAAATGCACTTTAAGCGAAGATTAAGTTAGTGGTCTCCTGGTTAAGGGTAAGCTCACGCGAAAGAAGTTCAGGTTATGAAATAGTGAGACTGATTTGAGAGGAAAAAGCGAGCGTAGGAGAAGGAAAGGATCGGAATGCTCAAGAAGGGTTTTTCCAGGCAAAGGGATTGAAGAGATGTTTCAAAGCCGGGTTCTGTAGGACCAGTTTCTTCTTTTCCAGGGTCCGTTAGGACTGGTTTTGAAAAGCCAGGCTCTGAAAGAGAAAGAGTTTTTCAAAGCGCGAGGGATACATTTAATCAAGTGATCCAGTGAAAGCCAGGCTCGCTCCGGGCGTATAAGGCCCTTTGGTCTCGAGCGAAAGCTATAGGATATGAAATAGCTCTAGCTAAAGAGAGAGGGTCGGAGAGAGTCGACCTTACTTAGGATTTTATTCCTGAGAACCCGTTTGCGCACCTACTTGGGATAAATACGCGAACGACCGACCGAGCCATCGAACCCGAGGTATAAGTTACTCGACAGAAAGGAGAGGAACTGCAAGTGTCGACCTAAGGGAGAGGAAAGGGAGCATACGGTTCGCCAGGCGAAAATGGGATAATTCGAAAAGAAAGGCCTAAAAACCCATCAAGAGTGGGTTAGGTTAGTAAAGTAAGCGAAGGGATATAAATGTGCATTTTAACTGGCTATAAAGGATCTGGTTTGCTAAACCCAGGTCCGGAGGGAGAGTGAACTACCCGTGGTCCAAAGCTCTTTCTGACCCACGCGAACGGGAACAAATCAAGGCGTTGCAGGAGTTATTCAAAGCCGGGCGACGAACGGAGGTAAAACAAAACTAGGGTCCTTCGGGGGTAAAACAAAACTAGGGTCCGAATGGAGTTCAAAGCCGGGGTCCGTAACGTAAGGACTGGGAGTTAACTCTGTAGCCAGGGGTCCGGTAACTTTTCCAGGCGGAGGGGGATACGAAGTAGAGCTATTCCCGCGGGTGAGGAACGGAGTCAACAAACACATACGAGGAACGACGAAAGGAAAGAACGCCGCAATATCCTATGCATTCGCCAGGAAAGCTTCAAGCGAATATAGGTTCAGCGAAAGAGAACGACGATTGAGGATGAGGAATGCGAGAGGTTTTGAAAAGACAGGGAGGGGTACGTAGGAGGAGGATCTGGGAGTGTGAACAACTGGCATCGAAGAAGTTTACCAGCTGCGAATAATCGGCCAACTAAAGGCCAAAATACGCCATATGGAGTGGGCGAGGGATATAATTCCATTTTCACTGGCTAAAAACCTATCTAATTATCCCTCTGAATGACATGTTGAATTTGATGGAACGAAAGAGGTGGAATCTTTCCCTTTAGCCAGCGCACCTGTCGTTTTTGTGTTCCGTTCCCCGTATCGGGATCCGTAATCGAAACATGTAGTATTTGATTCCTTTCTTTATGCGAGGCGGACGAAGGTGGCTCTCCTGGTAGATAGAGGGACGGAGTTGAAACTGAAACTAGAAACCCTGGATCCGTAGGAGGGTCCGTCAGGAGACCAGGTATCGAAAGACAGTTGAACTGCCAGGAAGCGAAGGCTATGATTTGGTTTGTGTTCAGACCGAGCTAAAGAAGAATGAATCACAGGAAAACGTGAAGAACCGAGAAAAACATAATCAATTCATTCAGGCAACTGCTCAGATTTAGTTCGTGGTCCGTACGAGTAAAGGCTGTTTGAGGAAAGCAGCTCGCGGTTTGAAAGCTCAAGCGACAGGGAAAGCGAAGGCATAGAAGGTAGACACCAACTTACGAGGAACTGAAAGTGACCGTAACGATAGATGTACTTCATGATGCATCGGGAAAGGTTAAAATCACCCCCTCTTGCTAAAGCGCGAGGTATTTCATTCCAGAGGCCTAATTCGAAGGGTTGTTGCCCTGTTCTGTTAAACTCGATTGTTGGGGAATCCCCTTGAACAGTTCAAGAGCTCTACCTTAGTCCGAGGGGTTGGGGTTTAGTACGATTGAAAGGAAACTCGAATGCCGTAGACGTTATGAAATATCTCCCATCAGGGTCGGAAAGCGGCTCAAGAGGATGAGGATGAGGATGCCTCTTCTCTTTCCTTTCAGTCGAGACCGTCGGACCTTTCTCGAACATTATAGCAAGCACCCCAATAATCACAAAGCGAGAGGAGATACCTCGACGATAGTCGACTAATGCGGTTAGGCCTTCGTAAGATGTAGCTCGTGTTCCGCCCGGGCGAGTAAAGGGTCTGGAAACCCTCGAATGAATCACCTTAGGAAAGGAATCCTCGACCGCAGGTGGCTAAGCCGATAAAACGTAATCATTCAAATACACTTTTCGCTGAGCAAGATAAAGTGAGTGTTCCTTGAGTGTGAGTTAAGGCTGTGTGGAGTAAAGCGGCTCAAAACGGAGGATTAAGGAATGCCCAAGTTCGTCCCCAGGGTTTATCAAACCTGCTCTCCTCCTTAGCCTTGATTTGTTACCTAGGATTTAGCTTCCAAAAAGCCTTTAAGGAACCGTACCTTAGAGACGGGCACGCAGCTAATTATGAGCAGCACGGGCTGTGAACGAGACTCCATCCGATGATCCGTTTATTGTTTATTCCTTTACTCCATCCGCTTCTTTTGCTTCCATCGCACCCTCCTAGCACTGTATCGCTACATCTTCACAATCCGGATTTGTTTGAAGAGGAGGCGAAGAATGTTGAGAAAGCGTAAGAGAAAGAGTGGAATAACAGTACGCGTAGTTCGTTCTAACCCGAGAGCTCATCATCATCTAGATACGTTTTCTCGGGAATTTTCGTTGCAAAAGAATAGAAGAGAACTTCTTAGGTAATAAAGAAGAAGAAGTGAAAGTACAGATGAGAATCAATCAGATGCCCTTTTTCAGCTCATTATCTTAGTTCGGGATACCTGATGGCTAAACCCTTGTGGACTTAGGTAAATCAATTTTTCCTTAAATAAACTAAGCTTTAAAGTAAGATTACACTTAAAGACTAATTAAGGCAAGCAACTCTTCTTGATGCAGATTTATTGTTCCTGACACAAGGTGTTCTACCACGGGGTTTTGTACATAATGATGCCATAACCTTTCTGTCTTGGGGTGATCTAAAAAGTAAGCCACCTTCCCCTGCGGAGGCTGAGCTTTTTGGTCGGCTAAGCTTACTAATAGTGGTTCCGACCGGTGAGAGGTAGGGCTTGCAAGGTTGGGAGTCCTTTCAACTAAAGGAATTACGTATGTGAACACGAGTCTTGATTCAGCCTTATACGAAAAGGGCTATTATCCCAGGTTAGTCCCCTAAGTCTGCTCCGGAGAACCTATCCGATAGAAAAGACGCATTCCCATCTGAACCAAGAGATTCCTTTTCTCCCGGTCCCGAAAGCACATTTTCCGAAGCCAGCCGAAGACAGAGAAAGAGATAGCGATACTCCATCGGCTGCCGAATCAAATAATAAGGAATATTGAACAGAAGGACCCCAATCCCCATACGAATCGGCAGACGCCTACCCGAGGGATCCCCTTTTTCTCGAACCAAAAGCTCCAGTTTCTACCGCTCTTTCTCACGAATCTTAAGCCAATAGGGCTTTGGCTTGGCTCGGTTAACATTCAAAACTAGGCCCTATAAATCAGTCTAATGGGAAAAGAGGGCTAAGCTCACAGCTCGCCTATCGGTTACCTCGGGCAATCTTTCCACCTTGGTCAAGTTGATCGCGTTAGCCAGCTTGCATTAGATTCGGCAATAGAACTAGTCTGAGTTAAGAGCTAAAACTTCCTCTTATAGTCTTATTATTCCACTATTCCCATGCAATCAATCAGTCTACGGCGGTGTGAGAGTTAGAAAAGAAAGCTAACTTCACTTCATGCGTAAGCCGTGCTCTCTTTCCTCTTTTTAGAAGAAGCGGTCTTTCTGGTCTTTTTCCTCTCGTACCATGCCTGTTGAAAGTTCCTTGCCTTAGACTCTACCTTCTAGTGTTGAC
>JAUCBN010000030.1:1027500-1040000 GCA_035048815.1 Abelmoschus esculentus
GGAGTGAGCCGGAAGGAACAAATAATCTTGAAAAAAGCTTCTTATTCATTCAACAAAGCATGAGTAACTGATTGCGGACCAATCAGGCATTTTATTTTAGAAAAGAGAAGGGAAGAGGATCCCATCGAGTAAGCATGTGGAAGACAAAAACGGAAAGAAAGACAGGAGAAAAGGTTGTTGTTGCCAAGGCCTACTCCTCGACCATTTTAGATCGGAAATCACCTATTCAATCAGTTGGGAGTCCCGCCATGCAACCTCCATACCCCATGGAAGAATCCAATCAAGACCGAAAGAAGGACGCTGTCATTGAATCTATTACAGGGCTAACTCCGTGCCAGCAGCCGCGGTAAGACGGGGGGGGCAAGTGTTCTTCGGAATGACTGGGCGTAAAGGGCACGTAGGCGGTGAGTCGGGTTGAAAGTGAAAGTCGCCAAAAACTGGCGGAATGCTCTCGAAACCAATTCACTTGAGTGAGACAGAGGAGAGTGGAATTTCGTGTGTCTTTTAAGAGAAGGGTGAAATCTCGAAATCTACGAAGGAACGCCAAAAGCGAAGGCAGCTCTCTGGGTCCCTACCGACGCTGGGGTGCGAAAGCATGGGGAGCGAACAGGATTAGATACCCTGGTCAGACCAATAATCCCATTCACCCTGGTCCAATCCGAACGGATCTTGTTGAATGAATTGATCCATTGTTGTATGCCTTACTTCTTAGTGCATTTTTTCCTACTCGGACCCGCCGTACTTCCTTTGAGTACTGCTGAGAGATATAGTGGAAACATTTTGTTATGGTGGAGAGTGGAGAGGGAAAACACCAATGCAGCAGAGAACGACCGCATGAATCGGAATCCACTTATATTAAGACAGACGACCGAGAAAGAAAGGTTCCACGTTCTCCAAGTGGTTGATCTTAGCGTGCTAGCCGCTGCTTCATTTCGTATAGTGATAACGCTTTCTCTTTCTTAGCGCTCCGCCCCCCCTTGTATAGTAAGGGGGACTCTGGTTGCGCGGCTTTTTCTTATAGGGGTCTATCTTCTCTGACTTGACTCAGCTTGATGGGAATCCGAAGACAAAAGTTGGAATCTAAATCCGTTGAAGACAAAGAATACTGCGTGAAAGCTATTGGATTATCAAGATGTAGATGCGGAACCAGATGAGTATAAGAATGAATTACAAGGGGCGTAGACGTACGACTAGACTAAGCTTTAAAAATTGATACAAAGTGCATAGCAGCACAGGCTTACCTATTAATCACAGACCCCCTTCCTTACTTGCTTATTTCCTTGCTTGCCTGGAGAGAAAGAATCTTAGAAAGAAAGAAAGGATCCCCTACTTACTTAGTACAAGGAAGGGAAAGACTTACTAAAAGACCAAAGACTGGCTTCCTTACTGTCTTGGCTCCTAGGACTTCTTACAAGGAATGGGAAGATAGAGAAAGAGAGACAAGAAAGAAAGAGATACAGGAAAGCTAAGGATATAACGAAGGGCGAAAGGGAGCACAGAAAGGCGCAATACCAAAGCTTTTTTGAAAGAGAAGAATGCGCCATAGGTTTCTTCCTGCTTTGCTTTGGGAAGGGGCATTGAAAGAACACAGACATAGTGGAAATGCTCCTAGACTAGAGAAGGTTCCCTCGTAAGTCATGCGAATATAAAAGAATCCATTTTCCGCCGAAATCCTCTGGTCGTGTTCTGGCAACATTTCATTCAAAAACACGGGTAATGATTCAGCCCTTAGTTCGGTACGGTACTGCGAGGGAACGGGTGCTATGGAAGGTAAATCCAAGGTATAGCAATTATGGATCACGCGTAGGGGAACGGAACAGAACAGGGTGCGGCTGGAAAGCTCAAGTAAAGCGTTTTAGTCGCATGGCTACGAGGGAAAGCGAGAGCTAAATAAAGGCCAAAATACGCCTACAGGAGTTGGCGCGATTCCCCCTACAAATTGATTTTAACTGGGCTTAAACCGTCTATCAATCTTCCTGCCTCAAGACCCTGTTGTCTCTTGCGCTTGATTGTTTGATAGACACAGAAAGAGAAGATCTAGATTTCAAAGAAGAGAAGCGAAAGCCGCTCAAATGCAAAATTGGAGGGCAGAAGCCACTCGCTTCACTAAGGGCAAGGAACAAAAACCACTCAATTCTTTGTGAAATTAAGGAGAGCAGCCAGCCCTTTCTTATTATATTAATTATTAGCGGGTAGGTTAAACTTTTTCCTGAAGCATAGATGAAATTAGAGATGAAAAAGACTTAAATCGTCTCTTTCATTACTTTTACAGAACGATTGAATAATAATTCCACACTTCGCTCTAAGATCGTCAATCGTATCGGAGCTCCCTGGGAAAATCAACGTCCAATACCCAGTTGGCAGGTTCAGTTGCTTAGATTTCCTTTCTTTTTAGCCTTTCTGCTCGCCTTCCCTGAGGATGACTTCAGAGTGCTTCAACTTGGCCAAGGGTGGATGTAATTCAGGTAAAAGAATGGCACTTGCTCTATTCTTGTTAGCTTGCTTGTAAAGGGGCCTGTACAGACTGTTGCAAGACTCTTTCGCCAATCCTACTGGTCCGTTGTGGTCTTTTCCTTTATTCCGCCATTTGTTTATTGGAGTTGGGCGACAGTACGACTGCTCCAAAAGACTAGCGCTTACCTGCTCCTATTGATTGAACAACTCGAATTCGAAATGAAGGCAAAGCGTAAATGAACTCGATCCAGTCTCGGTTCAGCTACTCTGCTCGTGCGATGGTCGATACGGGCCGGGCGCCACGAGACAAGGTTACTTCCATCCAAGGGAAAAGTGAAGTCCAAAGAGCAAACCAGGCAGAAACTTGATATGCTATTAAACAAGGGAGGACCTCCCGGGGTTTCGTTTCCTATTCCATAATAAGCCCTACCTACTAGTACTAGGATCAGGGTTCGTGGTCAAGAATGGGCTGCTAAAGCCTTTTATTTTCCTTTTGGAAAACTTGACTACTTAAGATCATCTAGGTCTCATCTAAGCCCTTATATAGAGGAGTTAAAGGAGGATGAACTCCAGCTCTCGGCATGAACTAACTTCCTCCTGGCGACGATCCGATATGTCACAATTCATCTGCACAAGACATTCGAGAGCTCGTCTGTAAAGTAAAACCTTCCTTCAGGAGTGAAGGTGCAGATGAAATAAATCATCAGCTGTGGCCGCTGCAAGTCTTTTTTTAGTTTAAGAAGAATGGATTTTTAAAGGTTGTGCTAGAATTCGATCTAACTGTATCCGGTCTTTCGAAAGTCGAAAGAGAGTAAGCTCTTTTGCGAGAGTTCAGAAGAAAGATTTGCTAACTATGAAATTATATGCCCTGCTGTCAGAAAGAGATGTCAACCTTCAGGGTAAAAATCTAATTATTATTAATAGCAATCTATTTCCCCACCAGATCAGAAAGAACACCCTAATACAAAGTGAGATGATCAGAGAGAAAAAAGTACCCGTCTCATCCTCTCACCCTTAACGATACAAAGTTGCGATCACTTAGTCTCACCCGTCATAGAGAGAGGTGAAGTGAGATTCATGTGCTGCTTCAAAAAGATCATCGGTTACGGATTCACAGCTTCTACGAGAAGATCTGCAGCGGCGGCAGGCTTGACAGATTCCATATCTTCTGTGTTGATCTGCTTTTCTGTCTGTCCTGCTAATCTTTACCGAAAAAAGATTCAATGTTACTGATGTATATCCCACTTGCTGATTTTAAGGATTTTAACAGCTTTTGAGTTGATCAATTTAGAGATTCAATTGTGTTAAGCATGGCAATTTCTACTTTATCAGGCGATCAGTCCTAGAACTTCCATTCTGTAGCCAAACGGGGACCGGCTTCGCGGGTATCCAAACCACTCGAGGCTAAGCACTTTGGGCGCAAGGTTTTTTAGAATAGGAAAGCTTGGACTTCCTCTCTTCACCCCCGTTGGGACGACTGTAGAATGCCTCTGCCTGATCTATAAACTCTCTTTTGGTGGGGGTCAGGTGTACTCTTGGGTGGAGGCTGGGGGTTCAAACCCTTCAAAGCACTCCTTGCCATCTTTATTCTTTTTCTTACTTGTTGGAAATCTAAAGCTTTGAACTTCCTTTGAATTTGAAGGTGGTTACTGTGCACATTTATTGTGTGACACTCTTTCTTGTGTACGGTTTGGAAACTCAGGTAGGTCGACTTTTAGTCAAATACCGGGGAAGGTACTAAACTAGATCCTTTTCAATAGCACCTAGAAGGGATTAATCAGGCCTCCTGGTTTTAAGGTGCAAGGTCTACCCCTTCTTTAAACCTCTCCGGCGTATA
Source organism: Abelmoschus esculentus (assembly GCA_035048815.1). Taxonomy (NCBI): domain Eukaryota; kingdom Viridiplantae; phylum Streptophyta; class Magnoliopsida; order Malvales; family Malvaceae; genus Abelmoschus; species Abelmoschus esculentus. The sequence continues at coordinate 1,031,792 of JAUCBN010000030.1, forward strand.
GGAATGACTTAAGTTTTTCTCTTCCCTAGGCCATAACTTCGGATCCTGTGAGGCCCAGAGTTCCCCAATGAGCTTATAAAATTGACAATGGAAAACACACTTATTGGACGAGTCGGGTGAGGTTAGTAAATTCAGAACCAGTTCCTGATTAGTTCACCTGCTGCATCTCTAATCAATGGCTTTGGGCTTTCCCTACATGAATAGTTATTCCACCTCACCAGCTCTTGGCTTCCTCAGGCCTTAAGTAATGTAATCCAAAAAAATCTCTTCTTTTCTTCTATCCTTAGAAGAATGGGGTTAGCGAGTTGGTTCAGAAATCAGTAGCATAACACTCTCTATCGAATTGGTTTCTTGTACAACCACTCGATCTAGTTAATCCTAGGAGCGATTAGTCCCTCATGAATAGAGCGAATAGAGCCGGTTTAGAGACGGTTTAGAAGATCAGTGAATAAGAGGGAAGCTAAAGGTGTCAAAGACTTGTATACTACTAAGATTAGGCTTTCGATCTGGCACGTCGTGCAACTCAGACTGCCCTTGAACGATAGAAGTCTAGCAGCATCCCCCAAAGGGATCAACAGGACTAGAAAATAAGAAAACGTGTTAGGGGAATGGAGCTCCAGCATTCTTTTCCCTTCCTCTTTAGACGGATTTTGGGACCTTATAGACCACTCCCATGGATATCCCCTTGCAAGACAGGTGTAACGAGCTCCTCGGACTTGTTCTCTACTTGAAAAGATAGGTGGCCCCAGTGCACACTCCAAAAGGTATTTTATTTAAGACAGGATCCTCTGTAAGGGTTTGTTTGGTTTACCACTTGCCCCACTTCCGTGTGTTCTATACTCCTGTGGTCCGAAGTCTAAATTAGAAAGTTCCTTCCTTGCCTTAGACTTCGAGTTGCCATTCGAACCTCTTTGCGTGTCGGTACCAAAAACCGATGCCTTACCACTTGGCTATACTCCATACGGCGAAAACATCAGTCTTGGAGATTGGAATTGGTAAAGGCTTTGGGTTGGGAACGAAACCCGCCTAGCAATGGAAGAAATGGTTTGACCGCAAGCAATCTCTGAAGGAGGGTAGCCCTATCTTCTTTTGAGGAGGAATAGGTAGATCAATAAGTAGCCCGAAGCCACTCACTGAATTATGCGACAGCCGGGTAGGACTGATTTCGAGATCGATTGCCTTATGTGGCTTTCTCCCACTGGGTTTTTCTGGGTGAGAAGAGATGCTCAAGAAGGAAGCATAGAGTGGAATCCTGGAGACCCCTCTGGCACGCCGGGATGGTGTTCTTTCATCCTTGTTCATTTCTTTTTCCTAGTGAGTGAAGAGGGTTTTATGTTGAGGGGAACCTTACTGTACTTTCTTGGTTCTAGTCTACGTGGTCTTACTAGCCCGAGGGGGAGCCTCGCTCATTCTGTCATTCCATTCCACACTCTGTATCCAGGTTTTGTCAGTCTTCCTGTACGCATAGAGGAGAGGGGTCATTCGGAAGGTGAGTCTGCGTTTCCTAGTCTACTTCAACTAGACTCTTACCGAAATTTCGTATAGAAAGACTTTCGTCTTGCTTATTTGCTTGATCATTGGCAATGCTTGTAAGCCCTCTTTTAGCGCTTATAGTTACCCTTTTACCAACCCCTAATTCCTATCCCCACGAGTTACGAGCTCCGAGATCCCTTTAAAAGCCAACCTTTCTGCTCAGTAAACTTCGTTCTAGCTTTCTTATCCCTCTAGTTTTCGAGGCAAGATTCGGAGCCCACAAGTTAAGGCGCTAATCTTCTTCTGACCGTACATCCCTTGGATAGAAGGGATCAAACTCAACTCTTCCTTTTAGTAAGGAAATGTGTCTATCCAACTCGTACTTCGCAACCTAGATCTTTGTATGTATGGGTCTCGGTAATTTAAGAGACTAGATCAAATAGGGCAATTCGTAATGCTCTCTTCCTTCCTGTCCTAAATAAGGTCAGTCTCATCGGCAGGCATTCTTCTTAGTTCTGAGGTATCTAATGTTGTCTTTCCAGATTGATTCTTATATAAGAAAGAAGTATAAATAATTGTTGCTACTACGGTTAAGAAGACTCTTATTATGTTATGGACAGTCCAGGAACGAGACCTTCACCTAACCCTCAGAAGGTTGGCTCGTTGTTAACAAGCAAATGCGAAGGAAAAGGCTTAAATCTCACATTTCGATGTCACTGCTGAATGTGGTTGCTTGAAAGGAAAATTTCACATACGGAAGAGAGAAAGCAGTCTTAGCAAGAACCCTTTTTAGGGTAACCCTAGCCGAGGAGCTTCTTTGGCCAGTTGCTTCATAACATGAAAGAGAGGAACTGCTAGTCTTTAAGCTTCAAGGGCCTAGCGTAAATGATTTTGACTTCTTACTTCTTCTCACTCAACTTCCTTAGAGAACAGCGAGAACTCGAAACCGATAACAACCCTAATGGGTTCACCCATCAACAGCTAGAAAACAATTTTTTCAACAACGAAGTAGCAACTACCTTAAATCAGCTATTAATACGGTTAGCCCCTTCGGGAAGAACCCAGAAAAAATAGCTATACAACAAGAGACATTGTCCATACAAAGACTTGAGGTGACTAGCCTTAGCTAACAGCAGAGGTATTCTCTTTGAACTTGCTCCAGACTATCTTGCTTGGATCACCGCTACCTCACTCCCTATCCGATTCTTCTCCTCAGGATATTCTATCGGCTTATTCTCCGACAATAGATATTCGGAGTATCCCCCTCTTCCTTCTCTTATGAGTGGATATTAGTTACAAAGGAACTAGTGTTAGGACACTTGAAGAGGCAGAATAACAAGCAGAAGCAGGAGATACTAGAGCATAGCTCCTTCCAATACTTAGCTACTTACCTCGGTAACTGCCTTCTTAGGACAATCACCTATCCGTTCTCTCTCTTTCTACTTGTTAAGATCTTCAGTTCCTAAATCCCTTTAATAAAGAAAGGAAATACCGAAACAGAACAAGGGAATACACACATTGGAGGTGGTCTTACGAGTAATGAGAAAGAATGAAAAAAGACCGATATCGCCCCCGCCCCATATATATGTATATGTGCGCGTACTACTTCTATCTCAGGAGTTTCCTTTGAAGATAGGGCAATCTCTTTCTTCCTTCAGACCGTGACTGATTGTTTGTCTGCTAAGCTCGGTAGCTAGGACCCTTCCTTCCCCCCGTCTCCTTACCGCCCTACTCGCAACTTGATTTTGACCATATCCCGTTCGGGGCTCTCTGGTCTAAATGCTCGAAATGAGCGATATTCACTCGGAACCTAGAGATTAAAACAGGCACAGGTCAACCAAAAACATATTGCCGAGCTAAGGGATTTCTTGCTATTGTCCCCCCTACTGAGCCGTGGGGTCTTGCTTGGCTATGCCTCGGGAATTGGGCCTCTGGTTTTTGGTAGTACAGGGAAGAGGTGAAACCCAGTTTCTGGGGGCAACTATGGGAACGAGACTAAGTCCTCTCGAATGAAACCTGGCTTCGACCCGAAGCGATAGGTTTGGTCTACCACAGTAATGAAACCAGCGATGTTTCTGATGCTACTATCGATACTTCCTTCATTGCCCATGTTCGTTACATTGCGTGGGCGATGTTTTCACAGCGCTTAACTAACGAAAAATCGATCTAAACTGGGGAAGTGTTTTCGCTCTCAAGCGCCCTAGCCGAACCAGATACGCCAATCCACGCCAGTGGCGAGCTAAGCGAGTGGAAAGCCTACCCATATCAGTATAGCTGCTTGGGCTTCCATCCCGGGATTGACTTCGTTCACCTACCGACACGAACAGCCGGGCCCGCCGAGAACTTGATTTCCAGTTTTCCTAGGCCTACATCCCTTAGTCCACGGATTAGCAAAGCTTGTCCGAAAGATGACTTCCCTTTGATCTGCTCATAGACGCAACAGCTGGGCATGAGATGTTCTCATTCATGGATGAGTATAGCGGCTATAACCAAATCAAGATGAACCCTGTGGATGCGGAAAAGACTGCCTTCTGAACTCCGAAAGGTAACAACTATTGCACAGTGATGCCTTTTGGTTTAAAGAATGCTGGTGCTACTTATCAACGTGCTATGACTGCTATTTTTCATGATATGATGCATGAGGAATTGGAGGATTACGTTGATGACATAGTAGTGAAATCCAAGCAAAAGAAAGATCATGTGGAAGTGCTTCGTCGAGTCCTACAGAGATGCAGAGAATACAAGCTGAAGATGAGAACCCGATGAAGTGCGCCTTCGGAGTAACATATGGGAAATTTCTTGGTTATTTGGTGAATCGACAAGGCATGAATGTAGACCCAGCTAAAGCAAAAGCGGTGCTCGATATGCCAGAGCCAACCTCAGCGAAAAAGTTGAAGTCATTTTTAGGAAAAGCTTCCTACTTGAGAAGGTTCTTACCAGGGTTAGCAGCCTTATCGGCCCCTCTTATGGAATTGCTAAAGAAAAAGGTGGAGTACAAATGGGAAGAGGTCCATCGACAAGCCTTTGCGAAAATCAAGGAGACCTTAGCGAACGCCCCAGTGATGATGGCTCCAATAGCAGGTAAGGAACTTAAGCTATATCTTGCTTTCAATGATAATGCTATCGGAATAGTGCTAGCACAGGATGATCAAAATGGTCAAGAAAAGCCAATCTATTATGCTAGTCGAATTCTCAAAGAAGCTGAAGCTAGATACACTAAAGCAGAGATAAATTGTTTAGCGCTTATATATTATTTATATGCAGCCCAAAAGTTAAGACATTATATGCTGGCGCACAAGATAAAGTTGGTTGTGGGGGCTAATCCGATAAGGTACTTGCTGTCAAGCCCAGCCCTATCGGGAAGGACAGCGCGATGGTTGTTACAGCTGTCAGAATTTGACATAGAATGTGTGTCACTCCCAAAGCGATAAAGGGTCAAGTTTTTTCAGATCTACTGGCCGACTCTATCGAGCTTTCTGAAGAAATTCCTGGTGAGATAGAACAGATTGCAACAGTAGAAGATGGGCAATGGACCTTATACTTTTATGAATCATCCACAGTCAAGGAAGAAGGTGGTGTAGGAATAGTTTTGAAATCACCAAAAGGACATCTTTATTGTTTAAATTTGAGTTTCCATGCTCTAATAACAGTTCAGAATATGAGGCCTTAGCGATAGGGTTGTCTATCGCTAAAGAAATGAAGATCAATAAGTTAAAAAAAAGTGGTTGGTGATTAAGTTCGACAGACAGATGGGACATTCGCACTGAAGGAGATTTCCCTAGCACCTTATCAGTCCCTTGTGCAGAAGCTGTGTGATGAAATTGATGTGGAATTAACCCATGTCAACAGGTTTACCAATCGACATGCTGATTCTTTGGCCACTCTAGCTTCAAAGATAAAGTTCGAAGATGATGAAGATGAAGTTGTCATTAAGATCAGCAAGCGACGAACTCCAGCTCATGGAACTTTAACGATAAGCTATATGAAGATGTCCTTAAAGAAGGAGATTGGAGACATGCTGTGATTCAAGAACTAAAGCAATCACAACAAGCACCGACCCGGCTAGAGGGCATCCAGCGGGCCCTGACTCATAAACATTCGGACTTCCTCATGAAATTAGAGAAGGACCTCATCACCTACTACAACCAATTGCTTAGAGATGAGGAATTAGACTGGTGTCCCAATCCCTGATGGGCCAAGGACCTCTGATTTGATTGGTTTAGATCTATTCTGCCGGTTCCTCCGAGGCTGCTTTCATTGTTTTCTTCATACATACGAGGACCATTCCACTCGGCAGGAAATAGCCCTTCTCAGACAAGTTCAAAACTAAGAGGACAGCTTTCAAAGCAAGAAGCAAGTGTTAGAATGGCTTGTGACAGAAAAGGAAGCTGTAGAAGTATCAATAGCAGTTGCAATAGGAGAAAGAAAGGCGGTGTTCGAGAATACGATTTTTGTTGATTGCGCATAGCCCTTACTATTCAAGTTTTCCCACTAGTCAAAGCAGCTAGATCGATTCCTAAACCGCTAATGCCCCCTCTTCCAACTGAAACTCATTCAACAGGAGCAATTACAGCTTCTTCTATTCCCCGGTATGAGCTCCTAACTCGTTGACTTGAGGATGTCACTGGGGAACCTCCCTTGCTTTCGCCTGCTCTTCTCACTTTGCTTGGATTGCACCTTGAGCTGAGCTTTCGTCGTATGCTTTCGAGCTTTCACTTGACGACCTGACCTTCTTTCGCTGCTTTGAGCTGACCGTCTGATCGATTGTCTTTAGCTTTCCTGTGACTTCCTTGCTCGAACGCTTTCCTCTCCCTTCGGTCGAGACTTGCAGGCCTTTGATTCAATCTATCTTCTTTTGCTTTCCTTGCTTTATCATAAAATATCGTTTAGAGCGCACTCCTGGAGGAGCCTTAGAACGGTAACTGTGTACCACCTCCTCGGACCTTGGCGTTGTCCTTCTACTCCTCACGCTTTACTCGAGTATTGGACGAGGGAATCAGACCTCTCCGAACGCATATTCCTTCACAGAAATCTTCTTTCGTCAGAAGCTTTCCGATCTCCTATCGTTACAGTCTCTAGTCTTTGAACCTCGTACGTTAGTCTCGCTTGAGAGTTAACACACCCTTTCCTCTACTTCGTAGCCTTTCGCTCGAACGGAGCACTCACACTCCCCTCATCCTGCTCTTCTTCCAGGAATCCGTCTTTGCAAGACTGACCCATAGATCAAACTCAGACTAGGGACTTAGATAATGCTTATTGCCTGCCCAAGGGTTAAAGATCAAATCAGAGTAAGAGGTGCCGGTAACACCTATAGGGCGAGATCAACAAGACGTAGGAAATATAGTTCGCAGCTTTCGATTTGTATCATCGTCGAGGTACCAAGTCTCGAGCTACATCAAAGTGGATTTATACTCAGTCAGATTGAGAATCTGAAAGATAAATTCCTGAAACTTGACTTTCCTTGGATCTCCACTATCCCATTAGAAAAGGGATGAAGGTGGATTCCTACCTGGAAGTCTCTTCCAAACAGTGATAAGTCAGTATTAGGAATGACGCAGAAGCTTAGTTTTTTTGCTTCCTGCACCTTTACTATACAAGGCGCTCTTCGACCAAGGGGACATTCTGGTAGGAGGGCCGACCACTACATAAGCCGCCATCAGTCCAGGAGAGAAGCAAGCTACCTTTCTTTGATCCACCTTCCCGGGCAGGGAAGAGAACGAAAATAGGCCGCGGATGGTGGTCGTGGTAGGTTCGAGGATCTTACGCGGCGGAGCGAACTCCTCTATCGTATTCAATTTCCTCTGGCAGACCCAGACCCCCTCGATCCATCGTACTGGAGCGATCCGAGAAGAACGATTAGGGTCATATTCTATCCTTTCTACAATGCCCATAGACGAAGTGCTTCGTTTCAGATCAATTCTTCGCTGCAATCGCTTCGATCCACCCCCTCGGTGAAAAACCGTAATACGCCCTGAGGAATTCCTACCAGCAGACTTCCCTGTACTCAAAATGAATTGTCTAAGTGCTCTCCTCTCTTGGCTTTGTCTCATTGTCTATCTCGTAATCATTCGATTCCACGCTTCAATTGAAGCAAGCTCCTCCTCCTCCTCCTTCGTATTCGTAACCTTCATCGTCATTTGACATAACATTCTCGGTCGCTAAAGAAAAGAGACTGGCTCTCTCTCTATCTATTAAACGCAATATCTTGAAAGGCGAAGAGTGACTACTGATTTCTGCTCGTACTTCCTCTTACTGTAGTGATACAGTACTCGTGCAAGAGCGCTTATGGCAAGAGCTAATTCAGCTAAATCAATGGCACGTGGGAGCCTTCCTAAAAGAAAGAATTGACTGACCTTGCTGCTTAGGACTTTTCTTTTCTAAAGTCTAAAGAGATTTCCCGGTGATAACTCCTTTCTAGTAGCAATTCCGACAAGAGCGGAAATAACTACGGTAATTTCCATTCTTCTTTCTCCTGTTCTTCTTCTATCTAAGGACAAGGCGGAAGGTAAGGCCTGTGCTTGCTTCTAAGCTTCTTTCTTCTATCTTCTAGTCGAGGTGAAAGCTTTCAAAGAGCTGAGTCCTTCCCCCTGCAAAAAGCCGCTCCACGGTGGTAAAGTCTCATCTTGTGTGTTGGCCGAAGTGACAATAGTCACATTGAACCCTCGAATATGTTCGAAGACCTCGAAATGATCTTCCAGTTCTGGGGAGAATTCGCAAAACTCCGTTTCCATCGAGA
>JAUCBN010000030.1:1052500-1087500 GCA_035048815.1 Abelmoschus esculentus
ATTTATTTGGGTAAGAAGGGGAAAGATAAGATTTCCTTCTTGGTTGGTTACATGCAGCCCCCGATGCTAATCCTTTTTCCGCTTCAACCTTGCATCCGTCCGTCTCTTTGACTGGAGCCAGGACCCTAAGCCTAAGGGCTGCACCACAAGTAGGACTTGATTCAATCAACTGTAGCGGTATCAATACTCCATCCCATGGCCCTTCCTTCTACGGCCGATCTAGGGTTGACTGGACCTAGCAGTTCGATAAGGTAGATCATAGAGAGGTAAGCTCCGTTTTAACCAGCAAGATAACAAGCGAGAGACCCCCATTAAAAAGGTTTGGTACCCACCGTCATTTAAAGGGAAATGGCGCTAGTTTACAAAGCAATCTAATAGGGGAAACTTCTTATACGCCTGTTTGATATAAGGGCTTGTTTGCGACTAGCAGTAGCTGGCAACGGTCTTTGACACTTAGCTGAAGAGGCCTAAGGCTGGTCTGTTTCCTCTCGTACCATGCTTGTTGAAAGCTCCTTGCCTGTAAACAGAATAATATCAGACATGATCAATAGCTCTTACAGAAGGCAATGTTAATTGACGAGGAATCAGCTAGAGAATCAGCAGTTACTCTTCTTACTGTTCTCGAATCCCCAGCTATTGACTCAGCTGCTATTGAATCCAAGCCGGTTAGAATGGACCCTTTTGAATGGGAAGAGGAAAGGAGATAGAGCCACGAAGAAAAGAAAACCTTCATAAACACGAGATGAGACAAAAAGAAAGAGAGATCGATTCATTAGGCCTTCTAGAGATCGAGATGTGAGAAAGAGTCAGTGACTGAGGGTATAAAAAAAAGATAGTACAGACAAAACCATTAGAGCTAAGTCCGGATAAAAGGAAGAAGACGGCGCTAGATAAGAAGTTCTTGGAGGAAGAGTAGCTCTTGTCTCTTTCCCGGCAATGTCAGATCAGGGCTTGACTTTATTATTGTCTTTCCTTTATTCTATGCTCTTTAGTGAGGGAGGTTTACCTGTGCTCGCTTCCTGAAGCGAGGGAGGAAGAATAGATAGAAAGAAAATGGGCTACTTTCTTCCTTCGAGTTCGATCCCCGTACTGTGCCTATTCACTCTTCCTAAGGCTTTCGAGAAGGGATTGATTCTATTCACAGACAGCTTTCCTTCTTGTCCACGCTTTGAAGGCTATGAGACAGATTCACAGTAAGCAAGCTCTTGCTTATCCCCCCTTGACATCTATTCATGCTTGGCACACTAAGAGAGGAAGACAGGAGAAGATTTCTTTTCTTCCAGCTTCCAAAAAAAGCCCAAAAAAGCCATCTTTCGTGGGGTTGATGTGTGATTGCCTATTGATGGACTTTCTCGGGCCTTTTCTTTTGGCGTATCCTTTTTTGGTAGGTTTTTACTAGAAGAGGGAGTGTCGAGTCACATAAGAAGCGATTATTCTTGTTGAGGGCGCCTCTGCCCGTGGGCTTTGGAAAACTCTTTTGCTCTAACTCGGATAAGGTTCTTAAAGTAGCTGATGATCTCTTGTTCACTGTACGTACTGAAAAGAACAACAGAAAGCCGTAGCCAAATAGATCTTGCTTGAAGAAAGGAGCGTAGTTAGAAAGGCAGAAAGACTCCTTTCATCACCCATCTTGGCCTTATGTTTCTCTGAGCCGCGAAAGCTCTCTCTTCTCTCTCTTACTTAATTAGTAGTTTGCTGTAATAAGAAAGGTGTTGCTATTCAACGATGCGGCAAATCATCTATTCCATAAAAACTCACTTAACACTTTCTCATTCACACCGCCCGACTAGTGCGCAATAAAGACCAAGGCAAAGCCTTTTATTTCGAATTCAAGAATTCTGAGGGAAGTGCTATTCAATTGACCATGAGGCTCTACCCTTCCTTTCCTTACCGAATTCATTCTAGGCGAAAGAGTCTCGCGCCAGGAGCGCTGCTGTAAGCAGTTATGATCTCAAGCACCTAACCTTTGTTGTGAGGACTTATTCGCCATCGGCCGGTAATACCCAATTCGCGTAAAGAGAGGGCGCCTTACTAAATAGGGGCACTTAGCTTTCCCACGGAGGTCAGTGAGAAGCTTGTAAGTTCTGCTTTAAGCTATGGGCTTCCCTAGAGGGATGAGGTGGTCGTACCGCTTCTGGGACCACGATATGCACCACCAGGGGCTGTTTTTTCGACAGGAGTTTGATACCCTCCGCAGGTAAGCTTTTCTTCTGTGATATTTCCTTCTTCGTTTGTTTTGGGTCGCTCCATCACTCACTCCGCTATAAGAATTGAGTAAGCCGATCTCGACTTCTCATAGACTGGATTGTCAGAATCTGCTCGCAAACAAACTTGCTTCTTGCCCATGTACTCGTAAGGTATCCCTTAATCTTTAGCCTCTTCTTGATCAGGGTTTCCCCCTTCCTTTAGTATTTCTAATAAATAGAAGCAGATATAGTTAACCGAAGGCCTTTTGACTGTTATAGTCTCTCGCTTGGACTCTTCTCACGAATTGGATTCGAACCACCACAACCAAGAAGGCCCTACTTGACCAAGCAAATAGTAGATCGTGAGTTCTTAGGAACACACACACCTCTATTAGGGGATCGGCTCGAACGCTGAACTTACCACTTTGAGCCCCCGATAGAAGGCTTTCCTAACAAAAGATGTCTCTCCATCAGTCTGAAACCTAAACCTCCGAATCCGAATAATGTGCCGTGCTGATCCTCTAAGAAAAGTTAAGTTCTGCAGAGTCACAAAGATCTTGATCCCCAAAAAGACTAAGGCGGTTCCAAGGCGAGGGAGAGTCCCTGATGTGCCCTGTACCTGGTCCTTGCTATCTCTTCTACGGCTTTCCGCCTCCTCTTCAGAAGCGACATCCTTTTGGTGACTTTATGGGCTAAAGCGAATGAACGAAACCAAAGAGTCAGATTCGGGAAATCGGTAAACTAACCTACGGGAGTCTTAAAATCCGGTGGAACCGAAAGAACGCGAAGAAGGCCTGGGAAGCTTAAAGCATCAAGGACCACACGCGGAGCATCCATGAAGAGAAAGATTCAGCCGTGAAAATACGGGCCGGCATCCTTAGAGCGAAAGGGACTTTCCTTTGGGGGGCTTTTTCCATATCTCCCGAGCTAACTCAGTATATATGGAACGAGAAGGACTTTTATGATATGACACAGGTCGAGGTCGAAATGGGGTGTATGTATTGTATTTCCCTCCTCACCGTAAGCTGCCTTGTCCCCCCTCAACTATAAAAAAGATACACATACCATGGACTCTGGCCTAAGGGCCTTCGTCCCCGCGCAATTCAGCTCTTCTGTAACGGTAAGGAACCACCACTATCTTCTGGCTCTGAGGCGGAATTGGCATCGTGCTGCCAGAGGAAAGCGAATGTACGAGAGTCGCTTCCAACCCCTGCTTAGAAAGCGAAAGGAAAGGAAAGAGAAGAGCATATAGAGTAAGGGCTTGATGCGGTCTATGATTGGTTGGGGTATAGGCCTCTGATTAGGATGAGTAAAGTGATCAGTCAAGATGTTGGACATAGGGTTAAGCCAACGACCTTTATCACGGTGGGTGAAGAAGATATTAGCCTCCCTTATGATCTGGAACACAGCTCTATGTGAAAAAGGTGCTTTGCATAAGGTCTAGTTCCTTGGGCACTGGATTGGCGACGGCATGAGTTGGTTGGATCAAGAGAAGGTGCGTGCAAGCCGTGGTGGACTGGGAGACGCCACGAAAGGAAGGATGGTGTCCATCTAGTGTGAAGACTAAAAAGATACTTCATCTCCCTTATGTCAAAAATGGTGAAAACGAAGGAAGATAGAATATCGAGTGATAAGTCGCAGCTTTTGAGCATACCAACTTCCCCGAGCAGGGGGTAGAACCATCGGGTGTCATCTTTTCGTTTCCACTTCCTTTCATTACTTAGAAGAAATAAAGGCTAGTTTATGGGCCTATTTCGAGTACCGTCTTACTTATTCTAAGATAGATAGAACCATTACAAGACTCCATCACACTGACTGACTCTTGCTAAATCGACTTCAAATTCTAAATCTTGGAGAGAAATTTTACCAGGAGCGAAAGCCACTCAGATTGCTTGGCTATCAAGCTCACAACCAGTGAAAGTCCTTAGGAGAAATCTCTTTGTGAATTTTGTTTGACAGTTAGTCCGCTTAGGTTTTGGCAATTTTGAAAGATAGATTTTTTATTAGATTAGCCATCCCCACGGGCTTCCTCTTCTAGCCTTGAAGAAAGCGCTGGACAGAATATACTCTCTCTTACGCTTTCGCAATTTGACTCTCTCTTATAACTAATACCAGAGTAGAGTGGAGGGAAAAGCTTTAGCTCGAATTCTCGCTTTGGTACAAAATTGAGAAGTCCGCTGACTTTACTTACGATGATTGATTCTTACAAAACTAGAAGATAGCGTGATTAAGAGATAAGAGAAGGTACTCCTTCAAGTTCAAGAGACTCCGATGAACCTTTATTCTAGTTAGGAGATTAGTTACATACATTATTATTTGAAGAAAAGGAACCAGGTCATAATAAGAGATTAACAAACGATGATTCCTTGTCTGACTAGAAGCATGTCACTAGAAGGTATTTAGATCATTCCCAGTTTTAGCATCTACTTTTCTCGGGATGGGGAATAGATCAGAGGGAATAAAAGGAGTTCCCGACCCCTGTAAAAAAGAAGGGTTTTTTTCGCTCTCTCAATTGACTAGAATGAGAGCAAGACGATCATTTCTTCATTCGAAAGATAAAAGGATCACATTCACTCAGTTAACAAGAAGAAAGGCTACTACGGTTATTTCGTCTCGTCTCAACTACGGTGGTTATTTCCTAATAATTTATAGCATCTTGAGGAGGAATCTCAGTCAATTTCTCGTATGCGTCATTTCTGTCCTCGAGGAGACCAAGATTCGAGAGATGAATAAAGGCACAAAAGCCCAATCTCTATATCTTTATCACACGAACTAGCTTCTTGCCCACTCCGGAGCCTTGAGTGCAAAAGTACGCGAGGTACTATGGGTGGGGTTCGACGGAGCCTATTTAGTTTTCCAAGACCAAGACATAGTCATGGAGCATATATGATAGGTCACTACGCACATCTATCATTTCGACTCCTTCTCCTACCCGTCTGTTACAATACAAAGAAATTCCAGATCCTGTGAAAGATTTAGAAAGCACGGACCTCTCCTGGTAGAGGCTTGACGCATCCCACATCGCTATCCAAGGAATCCCCTGGAGCTTCAACTAGCTGACGCATCATCTACAACATCAGCAAGAGGAGCTGTACTTTCTTCGTTCCCATCTCAATATTTCGATATTGCAGAACCAAAGAAAGCAGATTCAGCCCACCCTTACTGCTACATCAGAGCCAGAAGCAAGGAAAGGATAGATGGCTCTAGACGATAGAGGTCGGGGTTCGGGAAATTAGCTGGCTTTCCCCTTTCCATTTCAAAGACAGAATATTCACTTAGTTCCAGCATTGGCCGCTGCTCTTTCTTCCAAAGGATTCTCCTATCCTAGAAGACCTAGACCTCTGAAGATGCCGCGGAAGACCAACAAGAAAGTATATATGAAACGAATGGTTTCAACTTTTTTTCAGGAGAAACCCTCCATATTGCTCTTCTATCTCAAGGTTCAACCAGCCTAAGGAGAAGGACGGGGGGGAAGTCTTAACCAGACGCCAAGGCGTGAAAATATCCTATCCGGATCCATCCGAGCCAAATCTTTACTTTAGAAAGGTATTCACCGCTCATCCAAGTGGGAAGAACTAAGACTTGAATTTCAACTATGCCGAGGGGAATCGATTGATTAGGTCGACTAAGAAAACCTCCGTCACAGAAGCCCGGGAAACTTCGATTTCACTTCTCATTCTATCGGCGATAGCTTCGGATTCAGACATTCCGATATCGTCCTTATGTTATGCCTGAGCCCTCTTTTCATTGGTCTATAGTCAAAGAACTAGAGCCGCAGAAGACTCAACAGATTCATAATTAAGCTTGCTCCAGATTAGCCAACTAGCCCAAGGATTTTATTTCAGCTGGCCTAACAATAAAAGGATTCCTGGCTACATAATGGATCAGAGAGCTCAAGACATAAGCATAAGCAATTCCAATAGCTGCTCCTAGAAGCTTTGCTCCTTTCAGACACAAACATTGTACCCTAATTAGACACAAGCAAATACTCATTCTCTCCATTCTCGAGGAAGGGAAACTCATGTCATCTTTCACAGGTCCGGGGAATGTACGGTTACATCAACAGCGGGCGAATTACTCTCTCGAAGGAAAACTCTTTGCCTCGGAGTTATGTTGTCAAAACAAGGTACCCTTTCCACACAAAATGATACTTCATCTCATATAGCTTCAAAACAACGTAAAGACCTTTTCACTAGGGAAGATCCTATCTGAACTCGAAAAAGTACGTTTCATATAGCTGCAAAATAACGTTTTCGCCCTTGAAAAAAAATTATCAACTCAAAAAACATACTTCATCTAGATGGAAAACAACGTTTACACAGCCTCAACTGAGGAATAGGGAGAAGTGAAGTCTTACTCGACGTGAGGAGACTCATGAACGCTTGCCACGGGGCTCAAGAGATAAATCAAGAAAAGAAGAAGACTTGATTCTATCTGAACCTAAGATTGTTAAGTGGTAAGCCTAACAACCTTCCTCACCGGTGTCCTATTTGCCGCCGGCTCAGTTTACTTTAGAAAGCTCATTTCCCCGTTCATCCAACCGGAAAGTAAAAAAAAGCGCTTTTTCTACTCCCATAAAGAAGGGCGCGGTCTTTATCGATTGATCAGGTCGACGAGACCATCTTCTTCACAGAAGCCGGAGAACTTTGATCGTGGTTGCATATGTCCTTCTAGCCAACCAAGAGAGCTTCGGATCCAGCTAGTCGGATTAACTAAACCCACTTTCATCTCATTACTTAAGCAAAGGTCTCTGCGGCCCCGCCCTTGGGGCCTGGTCGCTGGCTTGAGGGCTAACTGATAGCGTATCAGTCTATGGTACTAAAGACCGTACCGGTCGGGTAAAGCTTGCTTCACCCTTGCGCGAGACTTTAATAGTAGATGTCAGTAGGACGGTAGCACTTCAGCGAACAACAGCTACTGCTGCTGCAGCTTCAGATACTCGCCTGGAATTGCCATTCTTCGGTATTTCAGACCTATGTCATGACGGTGCGAGGGGTCCCACCTGCTTACCGGCCTGCCGGAGAGGGTAGACCGCCCTTTGCTGAAAGGCTAGCTGTAGGCATCCACGGTGGTCTTCCTCTCTCTCCCGATGGTTTATATAGTTTTACTGACCTTTTTTATTTGAAAGTTGATCAAGAGCACTGGCAGTTGAAAAGAGGAAGATGAAGTCAAACTCATAGGATTAAGATCCTTGGTAAAGAAAAAATTGAACTATAGGTCGTCTAAGGCACTAAGATCTATTTCTTTCATACCACCTTCAAGCCTATTTTATTTACTTTCTTTATCGGTGACTAAGAAAACTTTCGCTAGAAATTCTTTTTCACAGCTTCAGTAATAGCCTGGAGCCTGTACTCCTAATAAAGATATTTTCCGGGTATTCCCCACCCCTAAAGTCATTGTCCACAGCTTCGGTTTAGTTCTAAAAGAGCCCTAGCTAGAGAAATCCTTTTACCATCCTTCTTAGCGCCTATCATCCCTTGCTTCTTTCCTTTTGTGAACCGGAGCTTCTTACTAACAGCTACCTGACCACAGTCACTCAGTCTATTGACTCCCGGGCTTTTGTTTTAGAGAGATTTCCGAGTGCTATTCTTACAGCTTGCCTTACTAATTAATGTGCCCCTTTGCTACTGCTGCCATACCACATTCAGTCCAATTGGCCTAAGGCTTCTCTATAGAATAGACTCTTCCCACTGCTAACTGCTAAGCTAATTCTACTGCCGAGCTAAAGGCTCTAGAAAGAAGAGCTTCTCACTCGGGTCACTAAAGACCAAAAGACCGAGAGGCACGAGCCAGCTTAACCCATTCCCAAGCCCGGATAAGCAACATCTGAAAAGGAAAGTCAGCTAAGTCCCTGCCCCAATTCTTGCATCTTCATCTGCTTACCCTCTTTCGGATGAGGAAGGTAGGTCTGCCGAAGAAAGGAAACCCGGAACCATCCCTCACTTCGGAACATTGCCCTCAGCAGTTGAGTCAGTTCAAGTAGGGAGGTAAGCCAGCACATTTCCCTCGGTCAGTAAAGAAAGCCCTTACTCAGTTTCGGCTGTTACGGCTGTTTAAGCTGTTGAGGGTGAGTCAAAGAAAGTAGGCACAGCAAAGTTGGAACATTTCAAGTAGGCCAATCCCGCAGGGACGAAAACGGAACTGCTATTCTTTTTCATTTCGAATGCAGCGGACAGTCAGGAGGTACACTAGCTGGCAGGATTGCTTTTGAATCGAAAGACGTTAAACAACAAGCACTCAAGCTACAAGAGAAGAGGAAGAGCTACAACTGCTACAACCGAAATGCCGATACACTAAAAGGATTAAGGCATCAGAGAAAAAGAATGATTTAACTCCTAAATTACCAAGTGTGGGTAAGGTCGCCAGGAAAGACCCTCTTTTTTGGGAGATTGAGGGAGATAGTGTAAGCATATGATCTTCAATCCTTACTTGGAAGGAAGACTTCTATAGTTTAGAACCCCTAGAATTAAGCTAGCTATCACTCTTTTCTGCTGCCAATGGATCGAGATGATACCCGACACCAGCATTTAGTTTAGATGAATACTTGAAAAGATGCCCTGAAATCGCACGGTTAGGGCAGCGAACCGACGCTCAGACTCCTTTGATTACTCGGACTTCTCGCTAAATCTTATGCAAGAAACCCAAGTGTTTTAGAAAACTCTTTCCGCTAGTGGTCTCTTACTCTCATTCCGGATTGAACCACTCGTCGCTCACTCTTCTTTTCAATCCTTTAGGACTTTAAGATATGTCCTGAAAAAAGCATATTTTTTTCCTTTTCCTAAGAATCGTCATGATCTAAGACCCCCCTTGACTGACTTAACATGCATTCTAGCAGCTTCTGAAATGAAAACCCGATCCATGGAACCATCTTTTCTTTTCAAAGAAAGAGCTTGTTGAACCCGTCCTCAGACAGACCACTGGCACCCAATCTCTTTACTAGATTGGACCACGGGTCGTCACTCCTACATCCAAGATGTAACACATCCCCCCGCGAGAAGGAAGGGAGGTGGTTATTAGGATAACCCAATTATGGTTCTGGATCAAGGTTTTCCAATGGGTGCTGCCCTTGTCATACTGATCTGGAAAGAGTGCTTTTAGGTGGGATGACTAAATGAAATATCTCATGGGCATGATGAATTCCAACAGGCCTCTCATCTCTAAGAGGTTTGTAAAGGTTTGTTCTTAGGATGCCTTGTAGAAAGATATGTAGGAGGAACCAAGACCAATACCTTACCCTCTTCCCGGACCGGGACAAGTAAGGCCCCTATTCCGTGTCCGTGCAGCTTTGCTTTGGGTGTGAAGTACCGGAATAAAGCTCTTTCGCATTAGGAAGGGACTGGCCATCTCTTTCTGATCCGATGAGTTCGGTCCTTAACTATGATATTAGAGTGTGCTTTAAACCGCAATAATCATCTATTCGCTCCTCGCGGAATGGAAGCAAGGCTTCCTTTTCGGGTGAATCGATTTCAGTATGAAACTCCCCCCCTTTCTCTGGTGAAATGTACGACCTCCAACTGAACCTAGCCCAAAAGAGTGTAAGCGAGGGATTAAAAACCTAGTTGATCACTTAGAAAGTCAAGTAGAAAATCTTATTCTATTTTGATTCCCAACATGCAGAAGTAAAAAACCAATTAACATAGAAACTAGAGTGAGTTGGATGGAACCTGATGATCTTCGAGGCCGAAGGGAGCAAGAGTGGAAGCTGGCGCGGGAACAGTAGGAGCTCCAGCTCGCTGAATAAGCCACCACAATATAGGAATAAGAATAAGCAACAGGAGAAGGATGTGTCTCAGGTGCGGGGACCTCTTTAGAAGGTGAACCAGCAGAGTAAGATGCAAGCGGGCATGAAGCAGCAAGTGCTGTAGATCAGGTAGAACTTCTTCTCGGATATGTTTGGTTAAGTGAGGTGGCGAAACAAGCCGAACCACATGGGTCGAGTACAAAGCAACCAAATATCCGGACTTCGGAGTCGGAATCAGAATTCAAAAGAGGTTTTTGTTCGCTCCGCAGGCACGAACTAGTCGAGATGTATGGGGTGCCCTTTCTTTCATTCACATTGGTGAGGTTGCTTGATTGTAGGGGCCGGGAAAGGGTCTGCCACCACTGACTCAGATTTTTTTGTAATCGATGTAGCTTCGTCGTCTGTCTCGGGATCTAGCATGTGATGTTTGGACATAGAATCGAGTCCTTGTGAAAATGGGGCTCTTATTTGACGACGGTTTTGAGGACGATTGATTGATTTACTGACAGTTATTAGTCTTTTTTTTCTTATTTATCAGATGGTGGATCCCTTTTATTTTCATTGTTGATTTTTCCCAGTTTGAATTCCATATTCTTAATTTGACTCGCCATTTTAGATAATTCATCTTTATAAGCGCATAATTCTTTATTTTGAATCATCAGTTTATATTCAAGTATCTTTTTTTCTTTCCCAGCATAGTCTGTAGGTATGTTAATAGGTTCTGTTCCGACCCATTTTTCATTTTGATATGTAAATATTCTTTTATTATTTTCTTTGATTCCAAGGATTACATTAGTTGTTTTTTTGGTTATTTCTAGATTTTTCCAATCTATTCTGAAATTAGTATCAACGGGCATCTTTTCACCTTTTTTTGTTATATCAGCTAATTGTATATCAAACCATTTATCATCGACCAAAGATTTACCTAAACCTTTATGTTTAATGATTTTTTCATCATTATCAGTAATAATACAATAGCACTTAGGAGCTAAGAAGTAGTTTTTTTTACCAATATATTCTAATTTAAACTTACCCAATTCAGTTTGGGAAATTACATCATCAGGAAGAGGATTGCCAAGAACAACAGAGTCAGTATCTGTGTAGTAAGAGTCAGGTCTTGAAATGAAAGGATACATATGAATCCTTGCACATGCTGTGATCGCTGCCGCCAATTGAACTGCTGATATCCTTGGAGGAGACCAGTCAGAGTCGGGGGTGTCATCGGTATTATGCCAGTATGCTGCTATATAGTTATTATCGCTAATCTTATCACCTTTAATGAAACCAGTCATCTCTAAGACTTTCTGATATCGTTCTTCATCGCAGATCTCGGTGATAGTACATTTAGGGTTTATACCAAATCTTCCGTAGAGTGAGTTCATAAGGATCTTGTACACATAGGACAGTGCTTCATTATTGTTTTTCTTAGCTTCTTGTCTTCTCTCATATATGGTTGAAACAAAGCTTCCGAAAGGGGAGCTATTATTGTTATCAAATAAGTACCCAGAGAGCGGCATGATGCTGTATCCTTCCTTGTTCGCAAACTTCAATTCTTCACTGTAATACACACCGACAAATCCCCCGGTAGGGAAGATGAGGGTGTTATTCTTCTTGTCTCGATAGGGTAGAAAGGGCTTTTTGATAGTCGTAGGGCACTCAACATAGGCCTCAATAAATCCAAACAAGTTGTTGATGTCCCTACCTTGCAAATTTCTATGCCAGACGGGTTTCCCAGCGGGCATTGGGTAACTCATCATTATAAATGGATATAGTGAGTTCACATCGTAGTAGTATAGGTTCTCGCCATATGGCTTGTAGACATCAGCATGCCCACCATAGTATCCTTTACGAATAAATGAGTCGGCGTTCCTATTTGGAATATATATAGGCCAGTTTTCCTCATCATAAAAACATGTTCTAAAAATAGCTAGTGCTAACGATGACAACGTTATTTTACTCACGATATCAACATGGAACTTTGACCAATATAGTTCTTGTGCATTCTGCATAACACCACCTAATAGATGGATATCCTGTTTCAAATAACTAATTAATTCTTTTTTAAGAAGATTTAGAGCTCCCACATTAACTTTTTGATGATCTACTTTCAATTTAGATCCAAAAAGTGGACATAAATTTTTTGCTAAGCTATTCAAAATGTCTCTCCTTTATGGATAATAAAAAGTAGGTAAATAGTTAATAAATATAAGACTCAAAGACTTCAAGGGCTCTTGCTATCACTGATAGCAATCTCCTTCCAAGCGAGCTTGCAGGCCATGTGCTTGCCTTGGTTCTCCTTTCTTATCCTAATGCTTGCGAGCCTCTTGCAGTTCTCGGGTAAGATTTATAGTAAGTCCATGTACCCGCCTTGGCCTTTCCTTTCTGTATGGATGGGTTTAGGAGATTTATCGCTAGCTGGCCCCTGAAGGTTCTTACTGAATTTATTTCGCTTGCTTCTCCCTTGAGTACTTTACTTTGCCTCTGCTAAGAAAAAGGCCTAAAAGTTCGTCTTGATAGGAGTATCCATACGAAGGGTCTATAGGATCGAATCCAATTGCAATTCCATTTCCTCTCTCTTCCCTGAAAGAGTAGTCTATCTATTTAGTATATCTTTCCCTGGTAGGGATCTCTTTCTCTGGGGGGCTGTAGATATCTTTTCTTTAGGGCTTTCTCTTCCCTTAGAATAGGCGGCTGCTTTGTAAGAATACTCTAAAGAGGGGTTGTGCATATGCTCTCTCTACAGCCACTCTTAAGCCATCAGGAAAGGAAGAAGCTGATTCTAGGTCAACTCTCCTAGCTGCAAAAGACTGGCTCCCAACTGAAAATTTCTCTCGATCACTCTCTAACAGAAAGCCATTTTCCCTTTCGCAAAAAGTCAACTTGGACTTCTTTCCTAAGCGGAGATTTGGACTACATGGACCTAAGCAACCCGCCGACAGGGGCAGCCTTTCACTGTTGGAAACTTTGATTTAGATTGGTAGGATTCTGTCTAATCTTTCCTAATTTAGAAATTGCACTCAATCAACATAGTTTCCACTCATTCCTTCTCGACCGCCTCTTTTCTAGTCACTTTTGATCAAATCTTTCTTGTGATTTTCTATTCTCTTATGAGAAATGGTTTGCTTCGTTTGAGCCGTCGTCGCTTAATGCATGTAGGGGGACTGGGGCATTTCCCCCACGACCCCTTTTAAAAGAGAACCAGAAGAACAACAATGAACTCAAAGCTAATGAAGGAGATCCGCAACTTGAACAAGGTACACGGGATCTTTCCCTACTACCGCTTGTTTACATAAAAAGATGAGTGAAGAGTGGGCAGGACTGGAGGAATCAGAGGAATCGGACTTTCTTCTTTTTTATTATGCGATTTCTAACCACACTCAAGAGATTCAATGGGAGCATTCACTCTCCCTCGATCGTAGAAAAAAGAGTAAGCAACTGAAGACATAAGCCCCTTTCCTTTTGTCTGGGTACACAGAAAAGCCTAAGACTGAAACTCCTATTGTCACAGCTACCGACCCAGCCCATCTGTCCACGGAAGGTGAGCAACTCGCTGAGCGAGAATAAAGCCTATCCATGCCAGAGAGAAGACTAGCTTCATCCCCGTCCAATCCGAAACAGGATAGCTAGATCGAGCTGACCTACCTTCTTCCGGTCTTGATCGGAGGAGAAGAAGAAGCGGCAGCGGATAATAGTCGATGGATATTAGGTCAGCAGGAAGGCAGAAGGCAAAGGAATCAAATCCACTTGTTCAGTCGGCTCGCAACAGCGAATACGCGTTTGAAAGCTTTTTCCTTGCTAAAGGAGATCAAAGCGTGACTTTCCGGTCTTGGTCCTGTACTCTTTCTTAGTCAAGTCAGGTTATTCGCTCTTTCTATCAAACCGTTATAAGGATCAAAGACAATCTGTCTTGTTCCGGGGCTAGGACTTATAGTTCCGTTTCCGTGCTCTAGGGCTTTCTTTGACTTCTAAGAGCAAGAGTTCTCATGAAATTAGGGAAGGTCGTCGATCACTTCTTTATATGCAGCGTCTTGATTGATTGATTCCCGTTTGCTTTGCTTGCCGAACTGTGCGCTTGTAGCTTTTGGTTAGCCTGTACTCGAGGGCAAGTCGCTCTAAAGGTAGACTCGGTGAAAGCTGTTAGGGCATAGGTGATTGCTTATATGAAATGTTCCGCTTCTTCCGTCTCTTCTGTTTGAGAGTCAAAGTTGCGGTGATGATTGATCAATTAACTCAGTTAGGGCCGGGCATGTTCGGTAAGCCTTTCCCTTCCCTGCTTTTCGGGTGCTGTGATGATACTATATAGAAAAGGGCTTTCGGCAGTTTAGCTCTTAAGCTAAGTGCGGGAATCAAGTCCAGTTCAAGGGGAAAGCGCTAGGTCTTTGCGTCGGTTGAAGAACCAATCCTTTACTAGCTTGGAGGCTTTTCACTCCCCTCGCATGCTCCTATTAGTCGCTTTTAAATAAACAATCCATATGAAAACTGTCAGTTGACGGGCTCGGAAGGCGATCAGGAAGTCAATCTTTCATTTCTTTCTGTTGGGCCCTTATAAATCCTTTTTTCTCAGCAGAATATGGATTCTGACCCATATGTTTGGTTAAACGTGGTTTTCTCAGTAAGAAGATTGATGTCTAGAAAGGTATATTTCTTTGTCTTTGACAGGCTGAGCTTCAAGCGGCTTTCCCCGCTACAGACAGATGGGGAAATCACCATTCCACACCAATAGCATTGATGAAGATGGGATAGAATGAGGTAGTCTATCTTCTTACCATACGCATTTCTTTTGAGTCAGGTCTTGGCCTTAGAGGACTAAGATAAGTGCTGGTACGTACGAAGTCCCTACTTCTTTAAGAAACCTAATAGCGCTATGGTGAGTAGGAAACTCAAAGTTCACGCCTTGCCTGGGGACCTAAACCATGCCATCTGATGGATTAGCCCTAAAAGGTTCAACTAGTTAGGCCAGCCGGGAAGACTCTCGAATCAAAGATCAACGAGCCAATCTCTTCATCTACGCTAATCGGTTGAGTTAATTGATTAGCCTGAACAGGAGATCATGTCTTAGTGAGAAAAGCCGTTATGCTTGATGAGGATTTCTCCCCTTATCTGACTGGTGGTTCTAACCTGATATCTATCATTGAGTCGGGATCAGAGTGAACCCGCTTGCCCAAAGGCTTCTCTGATGACTGTGCTCGTTGGGGCATTAAGCCTAAGGTCAATCTGGCCCTTGCCGCTGGCTCCCCCTTCGTCTTTCTTTTGGCGTGACTGTTTTTCTATCAATATCCGGTTATCAAGAAGAGAATGCCGTAATGGAATGGACGAGTCCTATTCTCATATCTTTCCCTCATCCTGTTCCTAGTTTCTAAGCTACTGATGAATCTAGCTATGAGGGATTCCTCATCTCATACATCAGGGTCGAAACGAAAGAAGACAGGATAGACTTTGATACCTCAACTCGATTTGTTGATTGCTTCTTTCTTTGGTTGATTGATTCTTGAAGACAAGCATACAGACAGTGACAAAGTGACACAGATCCATTTCTGCTTTCATTTCATTTCCTGCTAGTGTGGTTGCACTTGGGTCGGACCCTTTCTTTCGTCCCTGCCACCATTCCCTGAATGAGTGAATGGCGAGTTCACTCCGGAACCTCTGCTCGAGTTGATTCCGTATTTTACTTTTTGGCCTTGGGGTTGGTTACTGCCCCTCTACCGATGCCTTCACGCTCCCTCTCTCTCGCGGTCGAGTGGTTTGGAGCTTCTCTTCTGCCCGACTCTATTGGGAAAGCAGCCGAACTCAGGACTTGATAGATTAGTAATATATATAACTCTGTCTCCTCGCCGGTTAAGCTTCTCCGCTCCATCACCTTTCGTTAAAATGGCTTGAGACTCATCTTCTTTCTTGACTCGGGTAGGAACCCGTCACCCACCTTTAGCTGACCTCTTTCTTTGATCTTTTCTCGAGGAGCAGAATTCTTTCTTTTAAAGATCACTGCCATCTCACGAATTGGATTTGAACCAATATCAAGCTACTTGCCCATTATTATCTCGTGATTGGGTCTGTCGTCCTCCTCATTATAGTCCTCCTAAAAGAAATAGCATTTCGTCGGAATACATCCTGTCTTTTCACCGCTCCGTGGGTAGTCCTATGCATAGTCAGTACTATAGCCCCAATCATGGCTACTAATAAAATCAGACTAGGAACCAAAAACCAGACGGAATAGTAGGTATAAAGTAAATTGCCCAATGTTTCCAAATTAGTCCAACTTCGTACCTTTACGGCATAAACCGTATATCTCAGAGAGGTCGTATTTCTTTGGGTTGGTAGTAATGGAATGGTTTCATTATCTAAAATGAAGAACATTTCCCACCAAAAGATCAGTCCAATAATACCACTCACTGGTAAATAGCGCAATACTTCTTCGTGAATCTCCGCTATTTGAATATGGAACATCATAACAACGAATAGGAATGAAACGGCTATAGCTCCTATATGAACTACTGGGAAGATCATAGCGGAGAAGTCGAGACCTAACAAAAGAAGTAAACCTGAAGTGTCGCGAAAGACTAGGATGGGAAACAAAACGGAATGTACCGGATTTTTTGCACGTGCAACCATCAAACCAGAGACCAAAGCAGGGCTCGACAAAACAGAAAGTATCATGGTACGTCGTCCTTCCCTGAAATGGAACTTTCATGCTGGAGCAAGAACTAGCATGAAAGTCGATCTATTACGACCAGCGCGGTTGTTCGTGAAAAACTATAGTTTCCTTTTGTTGGTTGTTGACCAACGGAAAGCATGGGAGTCAGACATGGGGGTTTTTCATTCAGCACGGTGCAGTCTCCACTTTGATGAGCACAGCACAGTTCACGTTACAGCTACTTTGTTGTCTGCAACTATACTACGATATTTTCATTGATCGTAGCTAATTCTGATTTAATTGTGACAACAGCCGATAAGCAAGCAGCTTGTATTCGTATAATAAGACGGTGCTTCCTGCTTTCAGGAAAGTGAAGTACTTCAGGTATTGGATTCAGCTTGAACTAATAAACCAGGCCAGTGAAAAGTCATTTTTAGAGTCCTGTGTTAAGCATATAGCACATTCTTCAATAGAAGAAGCAGTGGATGGACCAGAATTGGATGTGTGAGTTCCAGAAGAGGATGTTTCAACTTCTAGATGTGGGAGGATATCTCATACTATAGAAAGAGCTCTGCTCTCTCTTATGCAATAGCTCAGTAAAGAGTTCATTCTTTGACTCCTAGTATGAGTGTGAAAAGGCAGTCAAGCAAGGAAGGACAGTGCGATAACAAGCGATTTGTGATCAATAATCCACCGGATTCAGTACCAATCAATGGTGGATCCTCAACTTAGACAGTTGAATTTGGGTATGAAAGAAAGGAAGCGAGCTATTGCAAGCAACCTAGCGGTAAGGGCACTTCTTCCTTCTAAATCTAAAGACAAATTCAATCTCTTCCCTTCAAGTCCAATTCTCTGATCTTAAGACTGACTGAATCAAGCAAGTCAACTTGAACTCCGCCAATGCCTCCAGACTTGACTGAATTGACTGAAAGCGCTTAGTTAGTCGGGAGATAAGACAACTCTTCTATAAAGCGGAATTCCAAACCGGAGAGTGAGAGTTTCAGATTCTCATCAAGCTAGGCATCCAATCCATGACTTTCCATCTTTCTCCTTCGATCCGCCTATGAACTATGACTCTTGACTTGACTGATAGCTTTTAGCCTAAGGGCGAACTCCCTTTCAACTATGAGATTCCCTTACCCCCACGGAGGGCCCTCCCTCGTATGCAACCAAGTCTCCCTGGCTGGATGTAGAGAGGCCTGCAACTGACACTGGCAAGGAAAGAAGTAAACTACTAGATTAGATCTTATTGCAAGGCTAGGCGAAACCCTAATTGAAGTTGGAAGACTGGGAGAAGTTATTTTCTTAGGACTGGTAGGGAATTTCAATATCAGGTTCAGGCTTTCCTCAAACTCAGTTTTGAGCTAGCGGGAAATCTTTCCTCTTTTCTTTTGACTTACTGAGAGATTAGCTATGGCTTACTTTAGGCCTTAGAAAAGGGCTTAACAAGAGATTAGTAGCCTCCCAAGAATCAAATAGAGAAGGACGGACTGGCTCGCAAGAGAGAAGGAATGAAACGGGGGGGAATGCCTTAGGAGGGGCAGGTATAAGGAAAGGAACTCAAATTTCCACTGACTCACATGGAAAAGCAGGGGGACGTCATGCCCTTAGACTCGAAATATAATAATTTAACTTCCTAAAAAAAGCACACTCTCTTAGAGGCATTCCAAAAAGGGCCCATATTTTATAGTATCCATAGAAAGCTCTCCTATTAAAATTAAAGTAAGCAAATCAATTCCCTGAAGTTAAACGAATTCTCTTTTTAAAATGGAAAGATCTTACCCGCTCTCCTAAGGTACACGAAGTTACTGGCCTATATTGAAAACTTGCTTTTGCTTGAGAAGATAACCCGCTATCTTTGGGAAGACAGGTAGACTTCTACTTATACTCGGTCTACGCCCTACTGATACACTTTCTTTACACAGGGGCTGAGACAGGCTGGCTGAAAGAGGAGAGGTTCTGAAAGAGATCTCGACTGAAAGGAGAGGAAGGATGATACTCCTGCGCTTTCAAACTCACTTGCCCTAGCTTACTTGCTCACTCTCAGGCTTGCCTTTGACCTTGCCTGCTTGTGCTTGAAAACTTGCTTGCTCACAGGATGGATGGCTTCTTCGCCTACCGCATCAAGCTAAGAAGAAAGAAGAGGAAATCCAGCTGACAATCAATAATAGCTTCCAATCGCAGAATAAAGCTTCCCCAAAGCAAAGCCAAGCAGGTAAGCAAGCCAGTGTAAGTCCCCTTCCCAGGGGGTAATATGCCAGTATCAGTCCCTTTTACAGTATTTTCTCCAGTGCTATCATATTTCCAGCCACCTATTTATTAGACGCATATCTCTTCCAGCCAGTTTCCTTGCAGCCAGTTGGACTTTCTTTCCTTCTCCTTTCCTGCCACAGTTTCCCTCTTGCTAAGAAAAAGTGCTTTCCACTCCCCCTTGTTAAGCCCTTGCTTGTGTAATCCAGTATCAAGTAAGCCTTTACCGAAGTCCCTCTCTCTTATTATGGTACAGTAACTGCGTCCCTTACTTAGGCTAGTAGGGATTTTTTTAAAGCAAGGGATAGAGCTTTTTTGGATAGCCGGCGGGATATTCAAAGTTAAGAATAGAATAGGACTGAATCTTACCTGTGATATTTATTCTTTTATTACTTGTAAAAGATTTCCTACAGCCCTAGGATAATTTCCTGCCGAGGGCTTCTATTTCTATTGGGAAGACTACAACAATTTCTTCCCCTTTTTTCTTCCTCTGCTTTCTGGACCTGAAGTAATTCTTGCGAGTGGAAAATGTTTTGCTTTGGGAGTGCTGCTATTCCCTTTCCCTCCTTCGTCAGTCGAGTGGTTAGGTGAAAGGAAAAGTCTTACTCTTATAAGACGGAGAGGGCGTACTTCTTGTTCATACGAGTTAAAACATCCCTATCGGTCTTCGTAATTGATTCCCTTCCCCCTGTAAGGCATTCCCAGTTCCCTTCCAGTAATTTCCATCTTAATAGAATCCTAAGAGGGTAAGAGGGCAAAGCAGCTCCTCTTCAAGCGCAAGTAAAATCCAGTGATAACGCCATGCATTTCTAGGCCTAAGCCCTGTAATGTTGATCCAATCCAGTTCTATTGCTAAGCCCAAGGAAAGCCCTGCCTTAAGATAATCCCTTATACCTGGGAGTTCTCTTCCATCCAGTCCAATAGGGGAGGGCTATATCTTTTTGCTAAACGATAAACGATAGGGCTATATATTTCCATAGTAAGGTAAGCGCATTAAGTTGACAGCAAGCAAGGGACAATCCATCCACTCCATCCCGTGGGAGAGTTCTCTTACAGCCATTTTTAGCCAGTGCCCTTGTACCAGCATTCGTACCAGTAGTTGCATTTCCACCAGTCCATCCTGTCCTTATCGCTACCCGCGAGCCAGTTGGAGTAGATAGCCCCAAGTAGTTGTCTAAGTCCCATGGTAATCCCTTTATTAAGCCATTGCTAATCCATTTTTTAAGGGTTAGAGGGATGGGATTTTGATAGCTAAGTTTAGTGCTTTCCTTTCCTGTCCTGCTTTTTTACCTGGACGAGTTCCCGCCTATATATTATTTCCAGTTAATAATATATATATATAATAGCAATAGGCAATATGCAATATTCCTTACTCTATCTAGCCAGTCTTGTAGTATTATCTACCATATTTCCAATAAGTTTCTACCAGTTTTCCCAATACCAGTAGTAATAGAGAGTTTCTCACCTGGGCTTATCAGAGTGTGAGACTAGCCCTTGGATTCGTTCTGCCTGTAATTCTATATCCCTTCGTTCTGCTTTCTCTCCTCTATCTCTTCCATCCCTTGTCAAGCCTTTGTGTAAGTGTTAGAGGGTTAAGTGAGCAAGACAGTGATAAAGAAAGTGCTTTGATCCTGTGAGCAATCTAAGCCCCTTAGTAATCCCTCATTAAAAAGAATTTCCCCCCTTATCCTTATCAGTCGAGTATTCATTCGAACCCTCTTCGCTTCACCATGTTCATTCCCTTTCTCACTGACTAGCTTTTCAGGAAATTTGATGGACCTGAACCGGCTTAAAATGAATCTAGCCCTTTATCATTTCATTTGAGGAAAGAAAAAGAAAGAGTCCCGCCTTCTGGCCTGCTCTAGACCTTTACCCTTGTCTGAAAGATCCCACCGCTTGCTTATTTGCTTGCCCCATTTCAATACTTCTGCTTGAAAATGAACCTTAAGAATTTACCTAGCCTGGAGATCGAAGGGATGATAGGAAAGAAAGCGCTGTAAGATCGGTAGCTCGATAAGGGGATTAGAGAAGACTGGGCCAGCACTCACCTTATTTAAACTATTAAGAACTTGAAGTTAGATAGGGTAAGAGAATAAAGCATATTCAATAGGGGCAGAAAGCGTAGTCCCTCCATTCTATATAGGTATAAGGTATTCCAGTATTATTCCAAAGCTGCCTATTAGAGTAATCCTAGAACTGCATCGAAAGAAACTCGCCCCACACTTCAACTCAAGCTAAAACCTCGGGAAGGGATAAAGGGTTACGACTTAGAGGCAGAAGGATGCGCGCTTTCCTTATCTTACTTACTTGACTTCTCTAACTGCTTTTCTTTCCTTTGAGTAGATGGGGGGGCAGGCTCTGAAGAAGGGTTTACAGAGACAGGGCAACTGCGGAACTCGCCTGGACCTAAAGGCTCCTATATACTGCAGCTAACCTCGTAGGGATCATTACGGTCGTTTGCATCGGCTGGAACTTATTCTCCAGGAAATCCACTACTTCCCCCTCATATAGACATTTGCTCGCTTGGCACACTGAAGCTTGAAAGCCTTTTCTTTCCCCTTGGACAGCTATTGGAATGATACCAATTGGCACCTTCGCTACTAGTTGAATCAAAGCATTGGTATTGGTATTGGTCCCGTACTGGCTTTCAACCATTTGCCCTTCTTCTTTCGTTGACGTGCAAATCGCTGGTTAAAGATCAACTTCCGAGATCTAAGACTAAAATAGTGCCAGCTAGGGAAAGCCTATCAAGAATGGGGGAGAAGGAGAAGAAAAAAAAGTCTGCTACAGCTAAATCCCCAATCGTTATTTTGATGTCAGCCGTCTTTATATGACATTTCACTGCCAGTAGTCAGCTTTCCAGTACCTGTAGGGCTCCTGCCACAAGGATGGCTAAGCTTGCCCCAGGACAGGAGTGGTATAAGGCAAGAAAGAAAAGTGCCATTTCCACCAACTCTTTACAATAGATTTTTCGCTTCATCAGAGAAGCTGGAGCAGACCGATTAGTACCACAGGAGATTAAAGTACCAAAATAAGACAGATATAAACAGGACCCACAACTCATCGTCTGGTTTTGAAGAGTTCGCTATCTCCGAAGAAGTTGTGTTCTTTCCGTGGATACCTTCATTTTTGAGCTCGTAGGGAGCGAGGGAGCCTAGAAAGCCTTGCCCAGAGAACTCACTTATAGAAGAGCTTAGCTAAAAAGCTGACTTTAAGAAGAAGGGCTCCAACTCTTCTAGCATTTCTTTTCCCGTCCCAGACCACAGAAAGAGAATAGAAAAGGCACGGATCCCCTTTCTTTCCTTTCCCTGAGCCTGAGGCGAGAGCTTGCTTTACCGAGAACTAGGCTTTTGCTTCATCAGATGCTATAGACGAGACCACTTATGTCACTTAATTGTCTGCCTTAGAGGATACACCTTCTGTCTCTGCCGCAGAATCAGATTTATTAGAGTATAATACTGATTTAGTTGAGTAGTCTCATCTAAAGTGGACGATTGAGCAACAGAAAGAGGTTCGGCGGTGGAAGAGGTTTGATCATCTCCTGCAGACTCCGCGGCACCAGACGCTTAAGGAAGGCACTCTGGGGAAAGATCTTTCTTACTTGCCGACAGTTACTCTCTAGTTATGTATGGGTCTCCCGCCTTACCTCGACCCAAAAAGGTGGCAACCGGTTCCGGGATAGCGGACTCTCTTTTTCCGTCCTCAGATCCAACTTCAGCGAAGGCAGACTTTTTTTTCACTATATGTTTAGGAGATAGCATCCGATCCGGGTTTAGCAACCGTTATTGGACCGACTTGCTTTGTTTAAGCATCCTTTTTTGTATAAATACAGAAAGGAATTCAATACCAGTGCCACTTCCTTCCTATTCGAGGATCCCTTTTCTATTCTCTAGGCCAAGATTGTCGTTTCTTTTCCAGGAGAACTTTTCTAGGCGCCGTTCTTGGCTAGGCTAACTCTTATAGATAGAAAGATAGAACGCAGACGGGTATCAAACTCTTAAAAATACTCGAATTTGTCTCCCGCTAATCTTCATTCGAGTCAAGTCTCTCTTTCTTATTAAAGGAAGCTTAAGATTGGCAGCTTCAGAAATGTTATCTAAAGAAGGCGGTATCAATGAATTGAATATTCAAGGGTTGGGACTTCTGAAGGGTACCGCTGCGGGTTCTTCTTTGGCAACGGGTCAAAAAGGGGATCTCGTCTGGTTCCACTACATCAAATACCACAGCACCTGACTCATCAGAAGAGCTTCCGCCACCAATCAAACCAGAATGAAAAATGGATATGTCCCTATGAGCGACTACGCCGATCTTTATATGTTTTGGCCACGCCCGTTTCCGCTCCGAAGAGGAAGGTTTGGATCTTTCAATCTTATGTCGTGAGGGATGTGACCTATGTTAGGTCCATAAGAGACCACAGCTTTTAGTGTTCTATGATTCACCTCCGAATAATGAGTAGGTAGTTCAATCCTTTTGATTCTTCTCTTCATAGTTTTCTGATAGGGGAATGCGGAGCAATAGGTTTTTTTTTTTTTACTATATCTATATAAAAAAGAGTTGTAAACTATAGGACTTCTTGTTTGAGTAGGAAGATTTCGGGTTTTCTCGTTCCATAAGAATAGGGATTTGAAATAATACAAATTCCTCTTCATTCTGTTGTGCTCAGCGAAGGAACTGCCTAAGCATACTTTTTCGGATCCAAACTTCTTTGTTCTTTTCAAGTCTTCTTTTTGCATATAAGAACGCAACTGTTTCAAAAACCGGGATTTTTTTAGTAGTAAGCGGCATCCCCTCTTAGTTTTGAGTTTGAGTAGGTGGAAACATTTGATTCTTCTCCACATTCTTACCTGGCGATCAAGGAATTTGCCTCTTTTTTTTTTATTTTAAAAGGCTTTTTTTTTTTAATTTGAATTTGTCTATGATTTTTTCAACTGATATTTCGATATAGAAAGATCTCCTTATTTCTTCACCGTGGATTCTCGCGTTATTTTCTTGAAAAGATATTATATCACCGTGGGAAAGTTTCAAATGATTAATTTTTACCATTTCATTATTCACACAAACCCTTCGATGACTTATCAGCTGCCTTGCTTGAGGAATAGTTTCACGAAAATGGAGACGAACCGGAATAACGTCCGATCTTGTTTCTGGATTGAGTGGAAAAGGGATATATGAAGCTCGTTCTGTTCCTCTGTGCATCTCTGTGATGGGTAAATCCCCATGAAAAAGGGGCAACTTTCGTGTAGTTTGTGATTGGATGTAACTGTTACGATTTTTTCTCGTAACAATCTTTTTCTTAATGTATCTCTTCTTGTTCCTCAATCTTCGGAGAATGCGGCCTTGTATTATTGTAAGTTCTCTGTTCCGAACATTTCCTGAAAGTCGACGACAAGTTTTAAATCGCATTTCATATCTCGGTTTTTCAGTCTTTTTCGCCACATCGCGTATAACGGGAATCGAACCCCCTCTGCTGCTAGCGGGCGGATGGAGAATGTTCTACTTCGATCCAGCAACTTGTTAGGAGTAGGTTTTGGCTTGCCCCTTTCTCTAATAATAAGGTATCCAAAGCTCCTTCCTTCTGCTGGTGCGCAGGAGCGCACTTCCGTTTTCCCCTTACTAAAAAAAGGGGGTGTAATGAATAGAGATCTCCCGCCAGCAGTCTTTTCTTCCTATCACTTCACTTCGATCGAGAGATCTGATCTCATCGGACCTCACCGGGCGGGGCGAAGGGGAAGGAAGGGATGGGTGGTCCGGAAACAGCAACGGGGGAGGGCTCGTAGCCCCCCTCTCCCTCTTCCCCACGCCTATTTGTTCTCCCGGCCCCGGAGAGATGCGGAACTCTTTTTTTGAAGAAAAAGATGAATAGATAGGGCCATGATACATTCCGGAATATTGTAAAGGTAAATAGACTCTTTTCGTCCCCTTTTCGATGCCTGCCTGAGGACCTATGTGAATGTTTTGGAATGGGGATGTTCGCCTTTTGTAACAAGTAGACCCACGATACGGACTAATAGATGTTCTTACTCTTACCCGAAAGTCAGATCTATTCCATTTTGGTTAGTCTCCCACGGCACGGCTTCTCGCTTTTCATGAATGTGTCTCCCCTTCTGCTTATGTGAGTTTGATCCGCCTTTGACTCTGCTTGCTTCTGACTCCCTATGAGCCGTTTTACGACCTTACTTTTTCGGAGGGTCGGCGGGACATGGGAGCCTCAGCTCATGCATCGGTTTACCGAAATCACCTCCGCTATCCCACTTCCTTCTATTCAAAAAGGCGAGCAGCCCTTAAACAAAAAGGCCCTAAGAGGGCTCTTCTTTATATATTATATAAGCCTTAAAGTAGGTAGCCCCGAAAGCCGAACTCAGCAACTTGTTAGGAGTAGGGCTTGTCCCTTTCTATGTTATTAGTAAAGCGCTAACGAGCAAGAAAGAAACCCTTACTATAGTCTTTTTAAAGCAACCTTTCGCGCTAGGCGCTCACGTTTTTTGGCTGGAACGAACGGGTCCAATTCGATCTGCATCTGAATCTGGCAACTGGCTGATGTTGATCAACTGCCTCCACCATTGGTTGTTCAACATCGAAATCCCGTAGGTAGGAATGCTCTTGGTCTTTCACCGGATCAGGATCCATTGCTGCTATCACTCCCTATGCTTCTGCGTCCCGTACCCCAACCCCCAACACTAATAGATGCTAGTTGGGGGGACTGCTCGCTTTGGCAACAGGGGGCTCAAGAACT
Source organism: Abelmoschus esculentus (assembly GCA_035048815.1). Taxonomy (NCBI): domain Eukaryota; kingdom Viridiplantae; phylum Streptophyta; class Magnoliopsida; order Malvales; family Malvaceae; genus Abelmoschus; species Abelmoschus esculentus. The sequence continues at coordinate 1,078,042 of JAUCBN010000030.1, forward strand.
AACTATAGGTATGCTTCGGGCTCCCGATCCGAGAGGGACGCGAGATGATGATGGGTCAACCGCGACTGGAGCTGCTGGTGGAACTGCTGCTTCCGCTCGAATAAGCCCTCATTCTGGTTTTGGTTTTGGATAAACGACTGGATTTTTTTCTTCTATTCCATTCCCATCTGCTTCTGGAAGTGTATATGCTAAGCGGCGGTGGTGCCTCTCCCACAGCTATTGGTAGGTTCGAATATGGCACAGGAGTCGCTGTTCGGACCACTGCAATTATGTCTCGATCGGATATCCAAGAGGTGACTTGTAGACCTTTTTTTTTAGTTTGACTCTGCTAGCTCAGAAGCTGATGGATCAACAATGGCTTCTGAATGCAGAATGTATACAATTGATTGAGGAAACTTGTAAAAAAACTACCAGGAATTATCGCTCCTCTCCCGTTGGTCGAGTTTCGCTCCTGCCTACTGCTTTAACCGAAAACTAGTACTAGTAGCAGTAGCAATTCAACAACGACTAAAAGCCCCGAATTAAATTATCTTCGCCTTTTGAATGTATAACGGAGTTGGTGATCCCATGCATCACCTAGCCACTTTCTGCAATGATTTTCGAGGGTACGAAAATAAGGAGGGGATGTTGATCTACCTTTTTCAGAAGTCCCTTGGAAGGGGGCGCCGCAGATGGTTTTTATCTCTCCCCATTCATGCAATCCGAACGAACGTTTGAGGATGTGGTGGACTTATTCATCATAAAGTAGTTGCACTAAGCAAGCAGATCGTCCGCCGTGCTTGATCGAGTTGATTAACCTTTATCAGAGGCTTTTACGGGGATCAAAGAGAGTACTGTTGACTTCATCGATCGGTGGAGGAATCTTGCATCAAGAGCGACCTTTGCAATACCTGAAGGTGATGCTGTACATATATATAGTATTTTCCAACATCAGAGGTCCCGCAAATGGTGCAATCGCATTGGGTAATTTGACCTTTCTCGATTTTTACGAGCGCACCATACGCATGGAGAGTCCCAAACTGGCGGGAGGAGATATTTTTTACCCTTATTTTCGAAAGCTGCTAAGCAAGTGCCTTCTAGCTGATATCACATTTAAGCCAATGCCATCTATCGCCTACCGCCTACTTTGATGAAGGAAGGGCACTGAGGAAGGCCTCTCTATGAGATGACGATGTTTGCAAAAGATCCCAAACAGATATCTACGCGGGACAACCAACCCGATGGTTCGGGAATAAGACCAAACAAAGGAAAAATATCTTGGCAAAGACATACGCTCAACTCAACCAGAAAGCGACTACGTTCCTCGGCAGACAAATAGGTAGAACAACATCATATAATTGAAGAAAAAAGCACTACTTAAACCTTTAATTGAAATTATTATTATGATTCCATTAGTTGATATGGAATCGCTCAAAGTAAGAGCAAAAGTAATAATAAAATAACATAAAAAATAGAAGGGCTCTTGAATCGGTTTCGGTTGGCTTGGTTTCTTCATACAGCTGGGAAAAAAGACAAGACAGATCTTTCACTCTTTTGGACTTGATCCTCCCCGATTGAAAGCTACTTGAGCTTGCCTATTGGTCAAGTGGCCTGAAGCTCATCTAAGGATGTCAGTCATAGTTGCTTTCGCCCTTGGCCTGAAACTTCAACCTGCCAATAGAGATAAAAAAGTGGCATGATTCTAATTGCCCGATCCTATGGTTTAGAGGTGGAACGCGGATCCTGCTCCCGTGTGGTACGATCCGGCTTATACTTGTACTGATAGCACCGGTACTTTGCTTCCTTGTTGGCTTGGGGCAAATCCCTTCCCTTCCATTCCCTACACTGAACGGAAGGTCGGTACTAGGAATCTATCAAAAATATCTGGTCCGGGGAGCTATCTCACGAACTGAACTTCTGAATATTAGCTTTGCAACTACGTGCTTCGAACCTTTCCTGGGATTGTTGTGCCTGCTTGTCCTCATCGAATTGGAGAACTTTTTGGTACGCCCCTTCCTCTCTTCTTTTCGAAAAGTCAGACTCTGCTCAGGGAGTAATCTTAGATCGGGTCGTGCCCCCCCTTCCATCACCCTCGGGGGAGGAATCATTCCATTCAGCAGTCCTACGTGGGTCAGTGAATGTCTTTTATTCAAGGATTAGACGGTGACAACTAGTGCTGTTCACAATGCATGCTGGTTTTTATCCCTCTTCTCCTGCTCTAGTTGCTGTTGTCTAAGCTGATGTCTTTAAGGGTTCAGGGAGGATCAGCATATGGCTGGCTACTTCTGAACCTTGACCTTCGCTTCCCGCTGATCCCAACGTGTGATAGATTGATTCTAGTAATGAAAGTCTTCTCCCATCCGACTGGATCTTTCTCTCTCCATGGGATGAAGTCTAGTGTTCAAGGTCTTTTGGATTGGGCTGTGATCCCTATCTTTTTATAGAGTCTCTTTCATCTAATGGAATGTGTTCAGTATCTCTCTCAGGTTTGAATCTTTTTCATTTATCTGGTGAATCTATTCCCTGGCATGCCTTTGGCAAAGTCAAGTGATGTGGAAAAGTAGCGCAGGACATTTTCAGAGCTGTATGTCAGGTCGAAGGTGAGAACTCGTGCTGTGAACAATCCCTATCATCCTGCACATGAAAAAGGACGTGACGGTTGGTTTAGGCTTTCTTTGGCCTGACTGATCGAAGGCGTGGTAGGCCTCTTTCGTGGGAGACCAGGCCCCTTTCTCTTCTGTCTCTTCTCTGATTCTTCTTGCATTTCTTTCTTCGAGAGTGGTGCTGCGAGATCAACCACGGGTTCGATTGACCCGTCTCTTCTGAGGTGCGCCGCGTTGATAGGTCGTCGCAAGGAATTTCCTCGTAGGTCCTGGAGTCTATTATATAGGTGTTCCCTGGCCGGTTTTCCTTGACGGGTCCTTCCCATTTTATTTTAGCGCAAGCTTTCGGGTTGATCAAAATCTTTCATGCTAAATATTCCCCTACTTGGAAGGTGCGTTCGGAGACGTTGCTCCCGAAGTCTTTTCTTTGCCGTCGTTGGTAGGCCTGATATGGTGCGCGGCGGCGAGCCTTTTTTCATTCAACAACTCTAGTCCAGTCGGGCTTGCCTTTTTTCTGCCATTGGGAGGTCATCTTCTGCCAAGACGCGCAGAGATCCCAATTCGACTTCTACCGGGAGGTCCATCCCGTATACCAGTGAAAAGGGAGTTGCCCCCGTGGCCGTGCGTATACTGGTCCGGTAGGCCCAAAGTACTAGAGTGGGCCTGTCGTGCCAGTCACGGCCGTTCTTGGTTGTCTTCTTGATCATCTTTAGGAGCGTCTTGTTGGTGGCCTCGTCTTGTCCGTTGCCCATAGGGTAATATGGGGTCGAGAAGCGATGGTCGATTTTCTATTGTCTGCAAAAACCACCTGTCGGCTCCGAAAATTCGTCCCGTTGTCAGTGCCCTGGCCGAACCTTGCTAGGATGTTTCTTGAAATCGGCTGCCTAGCTGTCACGTTCGCTAGCGACTCGGCTTCAACCCACTTCGTGAAGTATTCTGTAGCTGCAAGTACGAAGTTATGCCCATTAGAGGCTTTATTAGGATGAATCTGATCGATAACGTTCAATCCCCACATAGCGAATGGCCGTGGTGGCGCAATGGTATGCAAATGAGAGGCCGGGGCCCGGATGGATTGGGCATGAGCTTGGCAAGCGTGGCATTTCCGCACATGTTCGTTGCAATCTGATTCGAGGGTCGGCCAATAGTACCCTTGCCGAAGTCTTCTCTTTGCCATGGCGAATCCTTTTATATGACCACCGAAATCCGCATCGTGCATGGCTTGGTTGTGTTGCTTCGGACTCAGTTAGGCAGCGCAGCAGGAGCTGGTTGAAAGAGCGCTTCTAGAGCCGCCCCCCGCAGATCACATAGCGAGTGGCAAGGCGCCTAATCGTGTCCCGTCATTCTTAGTGGCCTGGGCCGAGAATTATCCCTTTTCAAGGAAGTTTAGAATCTCAGTGAACCAGGGTGCCCCATGCAGATGTTCTGCTTGGTTCACCTCCTCGACTGAATGGTTGCCGGTTCAGTGAAGGCCGTCGAAAGACTTGATCACTCCCTGTTTCGGAGCGTGGGTGAGGGCTGCAAGAATAGCTAGGGCGTCTGCATTGCGGTTTTTATCGTGGGAGACATGATTATAATCAATTTCCTTAAAACCACCTTGGGCTAGGCGTTCAAGCAATTCCTGATAGGGAACGGGTCCCGGACTTTCCATTCTCCGGTAGCCTGTCTAATTACTAAAAGAGAGTCACCGGTGACTCTAATCTAATGCACCTGGCACCTAAGCTGAGAGCTAACTTCAGTCCTGTAGTGCAGGCTTCATATTCCGCTACATTGTTGGTGCAAAGAAACAAATGGATCGAATTGCGTAGGGATTTGACCTTTTCGGGGGATGTAAGTACGATCCCAGCACCACATCCCCGCTCGAGGGAAATTCTTTTGATTGCGTTCCCGGCTCTCGGCTCTCTTTTTCCCTTTATCCCGTGCCTGGGTGAATACGAATGTCTTTCTCCCGGCTTACTACGATTTCCGGGTGGGAAGAAAGTCATTGCTAGCTCTTTGAACGAATACGCTCTTGGGCCGCAGGAAGATCATCTCTCTCTGTCTATTCAAAGATCCGAGACAGCTAGTTCAGTTGGTGACATTGGTTCCCCGTCCCTACTCTCCTATCTCTCTCACCCTGGTTGGGCTCTGGCTTAGTGTGATTAAACTGTGAATCGAGTCAGGAAGAAGAAGTCCAGCTCCAGGCTTTAAAGAAGAGAAGAAAGACCTGGCTTCAAGGGAAATGCTTTATTTTAGGAAATAAAGATCCCAAGCTTATGCTGAATCGAGAGTGGACTTGCCTTGGTCTTCTGTGTGTGAGTTCCAGGGCGTAGCGGTAGTTCAGTTCCCCGAGGCTAATTCAATTCAGTCTTGTGAAGCTGTGAAATAAGCTCTTGCCAACCTCTGCGGAATATAGTCAGTGTGCCGCGAGTAAAGTAAGGATAATAAAATAAGGATGAGATGAAGGTTGGGGATTCAGTTCAGGTACAATAGAGAAAAGAATTAGCTCAGGTTCACAGCCCATTCCTTCCAGCTGCCCTTACTTGATTCAATTCCTAAGGTACCGAAGAGGAGCTATTCAATTACCATCGAGAAAGAGAAAGAAGAAGAAGCTTTCCCTCATCCGTAGCAGCCACTGCCTTGCTTCCTTGCCTGGAAAGACAGGAAAAAGAGGGCGGGCAAAGTCTTCACTCTGAACCTGAACTGGGTATCAAAAGAGCGATACCATTAATAGGCTACGCACCTCCTATCCGATGAAAATAACTCAAATCTAAGTCATTTACCGAATCTTTAATGATAGAACCAGAGCAAAGGAGGGAACCAAAGACCATACTTACAAGAAAGCTTGACAATCGGGGATCAATTAGAGATGAATAGAAGGGAAAATAAGTACGGGAAAGACAGTTGCACGGTTCAGTGTGCCAATCCGTAGCAGTCCATTCAATCCATTCATTCAATCAAGCCAGTTTCCGTTATTCCAGTAAATAAAGGTATGGTACCAGCAGTTCCAGTTAATAAGAAGAAAAGAGCGAGAGCCGGAGAAGCCTTTTTTTTATTTTAATTTAAAAGCCTCGATCATAATTCGAAATAACATAAGTGAAGATCCTTTCGTTCTACCCAACGGTCACCGAAAGAAATGAATCCCTTGACATAACTTATGTCAATTGATTCGGCACCGAGTTCAACTGCTGACCCAAGTGGAGATCAAAGAGCTGCATCTCAATCTACGCAATTTTCCGATCTGGATTTGAAGGAGGGTGGGCTTGAAGTAAAAGAAAGAAGCCCCTACGATGACTCATCGAATTTCCTAGCCGGGGAGAAAGCTATCAGAAAGCAAGCCAATGAGCTAATGATGACTAGCCTTTGATTGAAGGCCGGGCCAAGGCAAGGAATGCGAGAACAAGGGAGGTCCCACTTTTACTGTATTCAAAAAGCAAGCTCAGATTCATCAGAAAAGTAAGTAGCTGTCGGAGTAGAGGCAGCAGTTGCGGGTTCAGGTGCGGCTAAATCAATATCCCCGTCTGGGGTTGGCGGAGTTGGTAGGAAGCACGGTTGGCGATAAGCTGGTACTGGTTTCATTCTTTCTATTCAATAAATATCTCTTCCCGGAACTGGTAAATCAAATAGACTAACAATGTAGGCACACGTTGGCACAGTTCTGTAAATAAGAGATGTCTCATCCGGTTGAGCTGTCGCAATCAGTCTTTCTTTTTATTGAACGTAGGGCAGTTCGTTTCCAATAGATCAAGGTCGAAATCAGACATTAGATCTGGTGAAAACTACACTTGCATTCCTTCATTGATGTGATGGTTTCTCCTTTCCTTTCTCGGGAATCAGGTGCGGCAGAACCTAAAATTACCTGCCACTATAGGAAGCCCAGGCTGAATCGGGTCTCTCCCTAGGGTCGATTGTCCGTCTAGTGAGTTAGCGCTGAGACTTTCTCTCCCACCAGTCAAGTCAGGGCGGGTCATGGTAAAAATCAATGATATCTGTAAAGTTAGACTCGCTACTAAAGAAAGAAGGTACGGTCGAAGCGAAGGAGTCACAAACCTTCAACTCATCGAGGAAAATCTTCTCTTTCGATTCTATTTGCTCTTGACGTAGTGGCTTGGCTACCACCAATTTATCTAAGACTAAGGACCGATAGACGAGACGAATGCGCCCCGTGATGTGATTAAGAGAAACTGATCTTCTTATCTTAGTCCCAGATTATTTTAACTAACTGAGTCTGGAAACTAAGCGCTTCAACCGATGTCTTCACACTCCATCCCCGTATCGGAGACCTTCTTTCGTCTACCCTTTCCTGGGACTCCCTCTCAGGTCGATCTGGTTCACTCCTTGCATCAGACCTTCCCTCAACAGTAAAAAAAAATCTTCAAATAGCTGATGTCGGGTAAGAATTTCAGTCTACCAGCTCATCTTATACCTACCGACCGAGTTTGGTTTGGGTTTAGGGAGCTCCGACTTCTCCTTGTCGTTCTAGTGCGGGTTTGAGCTCATATTCTTTCATTTCTCAATAGGACACGTTCGGTCCCTTTCCGCTTCATTGCCTTTCTCAACTCAACTCTCGTGGCACTGGCCGTAACATCAAGATCTGAAACTCGAATAAGGTGGAAGGCGCACTTCCCTATTGAATTGCGTTTGCGGGGCTTCTTGCCTCGGCATCTGTCTTGTCCGTCTGAATGAGGGGACTCCCAATGGAATGGGTTGAAAACCTCTGCCTAAGGTCGAGTTACTTTCTCTTGTTTTTGTTTGACTTGAACGCACGTGACTCACTCGACCGAAAGAGTGCTTGAACATAACTAAGATTCTCGTATTCATAGGCAGGCTAACGAGGAGGTTAGCCCCTTCTATGGGGTGGGACTCCAATAGGGATTCGATTCCTCCTCTCCCGAGTGCCTGAACGCGCTATTTAACCTCTCAGGTAGGTCAAATGGCATTCCGCTACTGACCTAATCGACTGTTAGGCCTACGGACTTTTATCCATCAGACATGAATGAAAGGGGATGACACCACTCTAATGATTGGAAAAATCCTTAATATCATAAAGCTTAATATCATAAAGGTAGTTTACTTGCTTAGTGCTTGCGCTAAGGAAAGGTCTTTTTTTCTTAAAAGCTTCAGTAATAGCAAAAGCAGCCTATCCGTAATGGCCTACTCGTTACTCAAGCAAAGCAGTATGCAACCGCATAGAGGAAGTTTAGCCAATCCCTCTATTTTAATCTTTCAAGATTCGGAAAATAGAACATGTTCCACCCCAATAGTTTCGCTATAGCGACTACGTACGTTCCTTCGATTGCTTTCATTTTTGGCCCGATCAGGCTTCTTCTTCTTATCGGGATAGCCATTTTGCTTGGTTTCTTGGGACTAGCCTTGAATACTAGCCATTTTATCATCGCATCAAGAGGGCTTTCAGAGAGAGGGCTCTAACCCTCTATAATCGAGTGATAGTGGAATGACCAATCCAGTTCCCTCAGACTGGCTTTCTCCAAGGGAAGTTTTGTCCTGTCCGCAAGGACTGGTCTAAATGTGCTGGATCGAGACATCGGTAGGGAGGCTCGGCCAAGCATCACAGTAGCAGAGCCATAGGGCGCTAAAGAGCTGAGAACAACCGCACTCAGCACACCTCAGAATTCTTCTTGACACGTGGCAGTCATTGATTTGATGTGGTCACTTTACATTCTTTAAGCTTTTGGCGAACTAAACGATTGACTAGAATCCATTACCTTATTGCGCTGTGCGCTCTTCGCCTTCTTTCTATCTAACAAACCTAAGAAAGGAAAGGTAGGAGCACGCCAAGAGGCAAGTAGACCGAGACGACAGAGCGGAAGACTTGTAGCGAGTAAGGAGAGAGAGAGGAAGAGAGGGTAGGACGTAGTTCCTGGGATTGCTTTTGTGTGGGATGGTCAGATTGCTCTGCAACTCGGTTCTACCCCTGTCTTTGCTTTGGAAAGGTTCTTGAATGTTAGATTCCCTTTTTCTTTTTGGAAGATATGGTTGCTTCCAAGCCCACCTTCCGCTTGTTAATAGTAGACTAATGGGAGAGAGCCGTAGATGAAAGCCTCTTCCTTAGCGGCCTCCTTCTGCTTCCGCTTCTTATTCTTAATCTGTATGGCTGCTTTGGAGTGACATTAGGCACGTAGGGATATGACTGCCAGTCCAGTTTTGGCCATTTCTATGTATCCAGCCCTGAAGAAAGTCGATATGTGGATGATTTTCAATCAAAGAGGGAAGAAATTTATCTTAGGCCACGGGAACGAGATAGAAGAAGAGCTGCTTTAACGGCCCGCTAAGGAAGAAGAAATTGGCTTCCTTCATTTTAAGATAAAGATTGCATTTCACTTTCACTTTCTATATCCATTTTGAATGGGTAAAAAAAAAAAGCAAGAGCTTATCATCACCAGCAGAAAGAGACAGAGACCTTTTCTCTTTCGAAAAGGGACTGAGATGCACCCTTCGTGCCTCATACCCCTGAGGAAGGGAAGTTCGTTACTTGCTTGAAAGGAAGCAGTACTCTCGAGTGGGTACCTCTTGAAAAGGGCCGTCAAAAGGATAGACTGAATTCAAATAAGCCTTCACTTTCAATCCGTTGAAATGTATGGGTTAGGATGACCAGCTTTCGTACAAGAGTTTACCTAGAAAAAACCTGACTGTGAGACCGACTCGGCAAAGAGAGAGGAAAGTCAACCAAGTGTTCAATCTATTAAATAGACTATTTTTCTTTCATTTAAGTTTACAGATAAGTAAGATATTGAAAGGGGCAGAACGCTTTCTAAGCTAGACTTTCTCCTTACGTCCTTCGGGGCCTTATGTTTCAAAAAAGAGTCCCCACTTGTACTGTATGTACTGACTGCCTGCCTCAATGCCCGCTGACTTACTGGTCACTTTACTGAGTTCCTAG
>JAUCBN010000030.1:1092500-1097500 GCA_035048815.1 Abelmoschus esculentus
TGCGGTGATGAATAATATTGTTTTTAGACCAAACAAACAGAGGGCTTCACGCGCCTCACTGCGGTATTCACTCTTGAAATACAGGGTAAGCCAACCAGTAGAAAGAAAGTGTAAGCAAGGCACTGAAAGTCTTGCACCAGTCAACGATAACTAACTCCCTTTCAGAACCTATTCGTCGATTCCTAACCTTAATAGCTTATTCAAAAAGGGAATTTCTGCCTGACAATGACTTTAGATGAACACTTTGGGCAAAACGCTCACGTTCGAAGTCATCGTTCGGTTTTCCCTCGGCACATCCTACGTTCGTTCCTCGAGCATTTTACCTTATCCTATCGCCTGGGCTTTCCTCCAGACCTTTCACATCAAGCTAATTCCCTGGACTGGTAGAAAAGGAATCCTCATACTAATCCGAGTGGTCTTCTAACTATCAGGTTTCGCTGTCGAGCCCATGCCCGGGCATCCAAGTTAGCCCCTTTTACTCGCTTAGATGCTCCGCTCTGTCCTTCAATTGATTGAGCCTGTCCTCTTTGTGGATTCTCCTCTAAGCCTGGAAACCTATCTCGTTCTTTTCGATCCAATCGCTGACATCTCGAGATGAAACTAGTTCCGATCGGCATGTGTTACGTAGACAGCTACTCAAAGAAAATGGACGGGGAGACAGTCTGAGCTTGTAATAGAGATAGACTCTAGCTGAGACTGATTCGCTATCAGATCTTATCTTAACTGCATTTTAAGTAAGCGAGTCAGCCAGATAGCGAGAGGAAGGCAGGCATTGAAGTGCTATTCCATCCTCTGCGAGTAATTGAATTGAAATTGCGTAGAGAAAGAACAGAATATCTTCTATTCTAATCATTTATTTTACAGTTTATCGATTGAGAAAGCGGCGGGCCCATAGAACTCTCCTATCGTGCACCGAAAGGGGGCCGGAGAGTCGGTAACCTTAGATCGGCTAAGATCGAATTGAACTGTCTTTGATTGATTGAGACGGAAAAGAGAGATATAGAGAGTGTTCCGTGATTTCATATTGAATTGTAGCTCGTCTCACTTTCTGCTTGAAAGCTTGAACCAGGTATTGGAATCGGAATTACCGCTGCTAGGATAGATTCTCTTTCTCTTGTTTAGCTGGGACCAAGAATTGCCATAGTTGAAGAAGTTTCCTTTGGTGGTCTCCCTTATATAAGAGAAAGTCACTCTAGTGGTCTGCCCCTGTAACTAACAATTGCATAAGAGAAGAAAGCTGTTAACGTAGGTCGGATCAAGGCGGCGATCAATGCTATCCGACTGGAATGATCGAATCGATTCACTCTTGACTTGATCGAGATTGGGTTGGTGTTCAGTGTGCCGTTCAAGAAAGAGAGCTATCTTTTAAACATCAATCCTCGGGAGAGGTTACAAGGTATCTCGACCGACAGGGAGAGGAAAGCGTGTGCGTGGTAGTTCAACCCCTCCCTATTCGCCTTGCAAAATGAATGAAATTCCGGTGTAGATTGAGATTGAGAACTTGACCTATGAGCCCTGATGGTTCCATTACGAACAAACATTCGTGGGCTTTCCGGGCCAATAGCTTCATTCATTCGTTTTTTCTTGGGGATAACCATTAGCATTGAGGTCAATCACCACACCACCTCTATCATACATATGACATTACATGACGCGAGAGTGCATGGTCAACACACACCTACCTAAAGCGCCTACGTTCCGCTTGCAGCCAATACAAGCACAACCTAACTTGCACGAGATTCAACAACCGAAACTACTGGTAGTCCCGAGGGGACGGCATCCTCCTATAATAGTTAGCAGTACTGAACAAGCGAGTCATCGGTCGGGGGAAAGAAAAGGAAGAACCGAAAGAAGATCTCTAGTTGAGCCTTTGACTTACGAAGCAAATCAATAAGATGAGCCCGTAAGTAGGGATTTATAGGCGCCAAGCCAAAAAAAAAATGGTAAGGTATTCTTAGCAGATGATGAGAGTTCATAACATTCCGGAATGACACAGGAGAGAAATCCTTAGTCAATCCATGTGTTCTGAACTTCTTCGCGAATTCGCCACAACCAGAATCAGAGACTAAGGTCTTGTCTTTAGAGACAATGACACCTAAACTATCCAATATCTGTTGGTAGCGAGAAGATACCCTATCATCAGTGATGATAATATCATCACCGCATACTGATCAAAATATCGACCAGGATACTCTTGTTCTGCTGCTGCCCATACAACAAAATGATGAGAAAGAGATAACAAAGAAAGCCCAAGAGGAGTAGTATCCCAGAGGTTGACCAACTTGAAAACTGAATCCTAAGCTATCGTTGGTCCTCTCAAGGGATTTCGCCAAAGGAAGCCCTCACATAGTGAAGCCGAGAAGATTTCCAACTTCATCGGCAAACTCATGCCCGAAGAGAGACTTTAGAAGATCTAACTGTATCAATAAAGGCCACCTATCTGTGGCTGCTTTTAGATCGATAGAGTAGATCTTCTTTGCACCCACTAGTCTATCAAGAGGGGCACTTTGATTAAAGGTGCCATCTGTTTTCAGATCTCCCAACGCCTCCATTAACCAATTATGGAGAGGTCGGAGAAGCCTCTGATTGACATAGTTTCCTACGGCAAACACCCTCCTCCTGCCCGCACCAGACTCAACTGAATGCGATAACCTGCCAGGATAGCCAAATAAGTCACCAGTACTGTCAAACTCCATCAGAATACTTTATGGAATTGTAACATAACTAATGATATATTTGATAGCCAATCATTCCATTCATCACGAGGATATCTGGTAATGGATGACCATAAATAAGGCTGTTGATCCTTTCGATGTAAGCTTCTGCGTCATTCCTAATGCTAATGCAGGGCTAACAGACATCGATAAACGGAGCATAGCGAACCAGAGTCACTCTGATGTAAAATTGGCAAATATGCCTCTTTCACGGCGAGACTGACCAGGTCGCTTACGATCCGTTGGCATAGCCTTCCAAGTCGGTTCCCACGATATTCCCTGGGGCGTGAGAGGGCTTGAGATAGGTACCGATTGGCTAGTTTACGTATTAACCCTCGTAGCCAATCTCTGACTTCTGCAAATTTTTGAACGTCAGACATAGGATCAGTTATGCTAGCAAACAAAGACGGAGAAATCCGTTTTGCTAACTTAATCGCTCTAGATAAACTAAAGAACGATAAGTAGAGTTTCACTAGCATATCAGCTTTGTCATCCCTTTTATAGATTTGTTGTCTATGAAAGGATGGTATGATCCTAGGGTAACCTGATCTAGTGAGTGATACGGGTACAGATAGTTTAGTATGAATATCATACGGGGTAATCCCACCGTACACCTGTTGAAGTGTTACTGCGCACTGCTTCAGATATAAGGCAGTGAACAGAGCGCCTGACCGGCGATTCATATAAACTACCTGCTTGGCAAAGAGGTATGCTCCGATACAGAGCTCCTTGGTTAGGTTAGACCATCAGTGACTACAAAAAGAAACTTATATTGACTTTAGTAGCCGAAGATCTTCCACCATTTGATGAGTCAGTCTAACTATAGATATCCTATCAAAAAGGTATTCCAGATGGAAGCCATTTATCTAAATAAGCTTCCTACGCAGGTTTGGTTACCTGCATGAGGCCGCTTGATATCATATCTTACCAGCCCCACCCGGGTGGCTTCCGCGTCACCCCCAGTTGCTCCATTCTGGATCCCTGAGTGATAGAATAGCTATAAGCTAGCCCACAAAACCTCACCTTGATGAGTTTCACTAAGAAAGCCATTGGGGGTTGCCTATGTGACTAACATAGGGCTCTGCCTTAGCAAGCAGAGTGAGGTTAGAAACTATAATTTTGTGATAGGACTGACCCTGGTGAGAACCAGCCTATCACGCCACCGAGGTTCCGCCTCGTTGGCCTTAGTCTTGCGATCTAAGGGTGAAGGAGTCATCCAGCCACCGGGATTGGTTACCCGGCCCTATCCGTATCTACATCTACGTCCTGATTGAGTTACATAGAAACTAAGAGAACTTGAAAGCAAGAGATCCAACAGGAATGAAATGAATATATATTTTTAAATATAGTTAAAAATCCCCCGAACCTCTGATCCGATAGCAGCTAGAATATGCATCTACGACTAGCTACAGGAACTATATGAAAACTTCTACAACAGGGAAGAATGCATTCTGACATCGAGTCCTCAATCAATGTAGATGATTCAACAAGGTAGACCGAAGCAACTCGTCGATCAGCTATCACCACATCGTTGCCGAGAATGGCATAGCGATCAAACTAGTGACTGTCTACGGCTTATGCCTTCACTCGGGGCCCATCCAAAAAGCAGAAAAGTGAAGAAGTGACGTCCAAACCCTCGGATGGACCTAAACTAGACTCAGTCCGAGCTCCTGCAAGAGGGTCCAAAGTAGAGTGGCATGGAATCTGCCGGAAAAGACAGATCTGAGAATTGCGTATATTGAGTGAGATGCCGCTTCAAAGATGCTGCTTACCTAGGATGGTGTGCTTTTCGCTCCTTTGGCTTTCTTTCTCCCGGAGACCATGCCATTCCTCGACACCGACCTTCAAAGTAAAATGAGGAGCTGGCTTCCCTCAAAGTAGCTCTGGCTGACTTGCCCGTTCCGCTTCTCTCCCGCTTTTGGGCGGTTCTTCCTCCAGCAGCCTATTCTTTCACAGCTTCTATGCCAAGGGCTTCTTTATTATATAATTATCTTATGCGTGCAAGAGGGGTAGGGGTCACATAAAATTGATTATTATTATGTTATTATTATGAAAATAAAAAGCGCTCTTAGTTCAGTTCGGTAGAACGCGGGTCTCCAAAACCCGATGTCGTAGGTTCAAATCCTACAGAGCGTGATTCCATTCTTGTTAGATCGAGAATGACAATTCAATAATTGAACAGCAGTCTAAAGTCTGAATTTGACCTCCAGTTTGTTTTTTAGGGTTAAAACAAAGAAATAGGAGGTCAATAAAGAAAAGAGATGTTAATTAATCAAAGGTCCAAAA
>JAUCBN010000030.1:1102500-1105000 GCA_035048815.1 Abelmoschus esculentus
CACTGCTTTAGATAAAGAGCCTTTAATAAAAAGACTTATTTCCCCCTTAACCAGTATCAAAAATAAGGCCCCAGTCATAATGGAAGGAATGGATCTATCTCCTACTGTCTCTTCAAGTGGGAGTGATGGCGAGTAGATCCAAGAAGCCATAAGCCGTTTTGCTCTTTTGCTTGCTTTCATGTACACGCGTTACCTCTCCTCCTTGCTGTAGGGACCACCAGTAGCAAAGGCGGGTTGTTGAATTCATACACATCCCTCTTCATAATTTAGGTATTGATTGAATTATAAATGATTAAAACCTATCGGCGCCCACCCCCAGCCCTTATTTTTTTAATAAGGGAATGAAGCCTGATCCTTTATTTCTATTTTGATTGATCCCCGACCGGGTCTGAAGCCGCATAGATGATTAGCTATTGGAACGAGAATGAGGACGATGAACCTAAGAAGAGGTCCAAGTCAGCGGAACGTGTAGCATTGGAGACAGGCGTGGGAGAATTGAAGCTCAATGTGGCGGATGGAGAGGCAATTCTAACGCAACTGTTAATGGCCGAGCCTCCTCTTTCTTCCTTTGCTGCTTTTTAACAGCTGCCTACTCTACTCCTTTCCATCCTATAAGTAAGCGCATACTCCCTTGCCTGCCTTCCAGTCTTTGCAGTCTTCGAAGCTGTCGATGCATTCCAACTGTCTGTTAGAGCGAGTGAATGGTCTTTCAGGTACAGTGTAATAGGAAGCCCTAAGGGATGGAAACTTCACCCCCTCTCTCTCCTGCTCCTGTTCTCTGGATTCCTCTGCTCTTGATCGATCGAATGGAATGACCCCAACTGCTGCTATCGATGAAGTGATTTCTGTCCCTCGATCCGACCTTTTTAGGTATAAGAATAAGGACAGTGAGCCATCTCCTGCAATCTATGAACCTGGACCCGAACCATCTTATCTAATACCTTCGAACGAAGATCTTGGAAACCCTTTTCGCTAGTTAACAGGCGGTAACGATCATATATTTCACCTGAAATGTTGCTTAAGTAACCACCAGATAGTTCGGACAGGTTTCGTGGTTTTTTACCTGAACGGCGGACACTCTTCCATTCTAGTGGAGGGCATATCATAGGTAGGTTCAGCTTGATTGGTAGCAATGCAACATTAAAGTTGCACACAGCGTACAGATTGCGTGGCAGATAATATTTTTTATCCTTCTCTTTAGGGATCACCTTAATCGGATCAAAATCATTATACAATAGAATAAAATGTCTTTCAATCATGAAAGATACTAAGCTTCCCCCGATCGGATACATTACTTCCATCCCCTCCTTCTTTTCTTGATTTCCATCTTGATAGCTTTCAATATTTTCACACTCAAAACCATCTTCAACATCATCAGCTCCCTTAGAAACCGATTTTATTAGCCTTCGGCTTGTGTATAATTTAGCTTGTTGGCGGACAGCCTTCTCTAGTCCTTCAACTAAAGAAGGAACTCGAACCATTGTTTCACAAACAGGGTTAAAAAAAAAATGTCGCGCAAGCAAGCGCGAGAGAAGCAAGCAAAGTATAAGCTTTGCCAGAAGCAAGACGAGGAAGCGAAGAAGGTATACTGGTTAAGGGGGAAATAAGTCTTTTTATTAAAGGCTCTTTATCTAAAGCAGTGTGCCTCTGCGCTGCAGAAAGCTTATGCCGGAGATCCAACAACCAGAAGACTCCCTTCCCTTTTCCAGGATCTCTCACCCGTTCAGGGTACCCAACGATTATTCCATCTTTCCATAGAAGAATGATATATTAAAAGGATGAGAAGGCGGATCAATTAGTCTAGTTGTACTTGTCATGATTTTCATTGTCGAAGGTCATTCAGTTGGCTAAGCCCTTGCCCTTTGACAGCATAGTGCAATTGCCAAAGGACATTGATTCCGTTATGAGCTTCTCTTCAGAGTTTCAAGATTTTTGACGAGGTCTCATTAATCGTTATTGACCTTTTTTCTCCCAGATTCCTATCGTTCAAGGAATATCTTGGGAGCCAACCTGGAAGGTAGTGCCTAATGTAAGGATCCCTAAGGATGCCTAAGTCTCATTCAAAACCGATTAAGTCAGCTTTCTTAGTATAACTTATGAGCTTGCTGCTTATGGATCAATGCTGAGATTAGACCATGCACAGGAAGCCTTCTTTTCGTCGGCAGTGCTGTGGAGGAAGAGGGTACGTTTTGTTTTGCCTTTGACCCGACTAAGACTGAGACGGCCAATAAAGATCTTGATTGCTTTGAGCGTTGGGTAGGTCCAAAACAGCCCACGTTTGAATATCAGGGTGATTTTGGGAGGGAGGTTGGGGATGGTGATTGAGGGAGCGGGAAAGAGACAAATCTTTGCCATTGGAAATGAAATTAAGCAAAGACTCTTATATCCCTACCATAAGTAGTTGATGAGTGTTTTAGCTCGGATCCCTATGGATGGGACCTTTGATCAAGTTGCGCCCTTAGATCCTATATCTATCTATATGAAGAAGAAATCATGTAAC
>JAUCBN010000030.1:1110000-1117500 GCA_035048815.1 Abelmoschus esculentus
AGTTTTCATATAGTTCCTGTAGCTAGTCGTAGATGCATATTCTAGCTGCTATCGGATCAGAGGTTCGGGGGATTTTTAACTATATTTAAAAATATATATTCATTTCATTCCTGTTGGATCTCTTGCTTTCAAGTTCTCTTAGTTTCTATGTAACTCAATCAGGACGTAGATGTAGATACGGATAGGGCCGGGTAACCAATCCCGGTGGCTGGATGACTCCTTCACCCTTAGATCGCAAGACTAAGGCCAACGAGGCGGAACCTCGGTGGCGTGATAGGATGGTTCTCACCAGGGTCAGTCCTATCACAAAATTATAGTTTCTAACCTCACTCTGCTTGCTAAGGCAGAGCCCTATGTTAGTCACATAGGCAACCCCCAATGGCTTTCTTAGTGAAACTCATCAAGGTGAGGTTTTGTGGGCTAGCTTATAGCTATTCTATCACTCAGGGATCCAGAATGGAGCAACTGGGGGTGACGCGGAAGCCACCCGGGTGGGGCTGGTAAGATATGATATCAAGCGGCCTCATGCAGGTAACCAAACCTGCGTAGGAAGCTTATTTAGATAAATGGCTTCCATTTGATCCAATAGCCTTCCGTTAGATAGGAACAGATTTGATAAATACTGATAACTCTCGGATGGAGTATTAGAACGGAAAAATCCATTAGATAATGAACTATTGGTTCTAAGCGCGATGAATCAATAATTCGAATTTTCTTGCGTATTCTTGATAAACCAGCGTTTATATATAGATGTAGGAGGATCTGTTTGGGAAGTAAGAAGCCCCTTTGACATCTCTTCATCTGCAAAGAATTCTCGGTGTGAAAACACAGAGACAAAGGGCTGATCTTTGAATAGGAAAAATATGTGTACCACACCGAACAAGCAATATGCCGATATGCTTGATGTACCAGCCAAGAAGCCAGCTCGACCGTATACAGTATAAGAGATTCGCCTTTGCCTCAGACAGAAGAACAACGGATTGAACAGGACAGGACAACCGGGAAGGGAAGCCTGACATAGTAGATATTGATTTGAACAAAGGAACTGAAACCGGTACCAGAAACCAAACAAGAGATGGAATTCAAAAAGGAAGAGATGACCGACCTACAATACAATAAGACGAAAATAGAATTCCGAATTCCATTCTCTAAGACGAACTAAAGGAATGTCTCTAAGCAGCCAAGGCCAAGAGCAAGCAGGAGTAGTCCTATCTGCCTATAAGGATTCGATAAAGAGAATGTGAGTGGGCAGGAGATCAATAAACACAGAAAGCGAAGAGCAAAAGGAGCAGAAGGCACTCAGTTGTTTATGTGAAATCAAGGAGCAGCAGGTTACACTTTTACACTTTCCCAAAGCAAAGAGAGCTCAAAGCAATAAGATGAAAGCTGGGATGAGATGCTAGCCTTAGCTAGGAAGATCCATCATTGAGCCTTAGGCCACTACCGAGCAGAAATGGAGGATCATAACACTTGAGAGATGATCCCTACTTGAAAAGGCGGAGACAATACCTCTTGTTGCGACAAATCGAGTTTCAAAAGCCCATTTATCAATCACATTTTCAGGCACACCAGTCAAAGAGCCATCGGACCCATTAAAGTCCCCTTTTTTACTAATATACAAGGCCTTTGCCAGGATGTCTTTCATCAAGCAAAAGAGGGGCAGTAAATGGAATAAACTAAGCAAGAGATCAACTAACCAAGAGAATGAACTAACCCCAAGGGATGATCTCGGATTGAAATCCAAGGCATGGTCCCATTGAAAGCCCAGGCCTAAAACAGAAAAAAAAAGGATTTTAAGTCCAAGGGGGCGATAGGATGGATTTTAAGTCATTTTGGACGAAGCAGCGGACAGACCTAGAAATTTAGTACGCGTGAGACCTAATTTATCATATGTAAGCCTCTCCCTTCTACCCTCCCTTAGTAGTGGTCCTTTTCAAGCAAAAAACACGGGTTTGGGCGACCTCTTGCCTCCATTTCCAACTGGCGAAGGGCAGGTTGGGAGCTGGGAAGAATACGAATCTTGCAAGAGGTGCCATCCTGACCAGGAGGAGGTGATGGGGAAGCTGCTGGTTCAACCGACCGAGGGGAAGCTGCTTGCTGACTTATACTCAATTGAAGGGTCAAGTATTAATCAAATAGTTCAGTTGTTGCGCCCTATATCCTAGTAAAGTTCGAACCGTTTCCAGAGCGAAGGATTTCGATCTTAGACTGAAAAATTAAGCGCATCAACTACCCCTATTGACCTAAAAGAAAAGGTCAGCCCCAGTCAGTGCAGTCTGGATCTTTATGATTCAACTTCTCTTTCACTTCTCTTTGCAAGCTAGCCCGGTGCCCCATAAACCAGCTCTTCTCAGAACCCAGGATAAAGACTAAAAGCTGTCTCTTGAGCTCGGGTAGCTCCTTCTTAATTGATTGCAAACAAAATCTTAATCGAATTGCCATGCTCTAATCAAGGAGCGACCAATGAAAATAGAGTTACAAGTTCTAGGGCGAAGGACTCTGATCCTGGGTTTTTGAACATCAAGCTTGTGGACAGGCCTCTCTCTTCCTTCTTGCTTCACACCAGCTATTGACCCAATTAACTTAAGAAACCAGCCAAGCAATGGCCTTGTTATTTATAAGGGGTGTGGCTATGCCGTGTTCTCGGTGTATGCGTGAAGTGAATCTTCTATACCGTCCATAGTTTGCGGGCAATTCATTTTCATGCATTTTGGACCGTTGTCGCTGGAGATTGCACTTAGTGCTAGGCTTCCGCTGTCGGTCCGGCCCAGCTGCTTCAGTCTCTTTCTCTTTATCCGCATTCCCATACGGATTAACAAGCCTTTCTGTACTCTCTTCCTAGCATTAGAAAAGTCGTCTAAATCTACTAAATAAGAAAAAATCCTCCGGGTAGAAAGGTTGAGCGGAGGCAGGCAAGTTTGTAAAGTAGAGTTTCTCGGCCTACTCCTTCGTTTTTTAAAAAGGACCAAAAGCTTAAGGTGTAATCTAGTTCTTGTTCTAAGGGTCTCAAAGTCTGCTTATAGAAAACGAAGCTTCACGTATGAGATTGCCTTGTGTTCCACTTTACATATTTACGAGGTAAACGTTCTTCTTTTAGCTCTTGCTCAACTCCTTTCGTAGCTTCCTTCTTTTCTCAATATGATCCTTCAAAGATGCTCAAATATTTTCATCCGGGATTGGAACGACCTATGTTGTAACGGAGGAGAGAAGGTGAACCAGCTTCCTTTGGTCGCCTCTCCCGTCTGGTCGAGTAGCTTTCGCTCCTTCCTACTTACTTTCTTTATTATAATATAAGCGGCTACGTGGCCTATTGGGAGTTTTTTAGTCATAGTGGGAGCTTTCGGAAATCACTTTGCAGGTCAAGATCATAGGAAGAGGGAAGAACAAGGGAGAAGATCTTTTTTAAAAGAAGACGATTCCAAAACAAAAGAAACTCAAAACGGAGAATAGGATGCCTTAAAGGTAAATAAGAAAGATCATAAATCAAAAAAATAGCTGCCGGGAAACAGAAGGTTAGGTTAGGAA
The DNA here is from genome assembly GCA_035048815.1 of Abelmoschus esculentus. NCBI lineage: Eukaryota > Viridiplantae > Streptophyta > Magnoliopsida > Malvales > Malvaceae > Abelmoschus > Abelmoschus esculentus. The sequence goes on from JAUCBN010000030.1 coordinate 1,113,526, forward strand.
GGGAGAAAGGATATTTACCAAGACTACTGAAAGAGCACAGATTCGGCTTGGGAGTTCTCACTCAGGCTACTAATCTCCTCTTCTCCTACTCATAAGAACCAGAACAGGCACTCGTAATCGTCCCTAACCTCTGTCTCTAACCTATTCCCTTTCCTCTGTCCTTTTACCCTTTGAACAGCAAGCCGGAACTGGATTACATTTCAATAGAGAAAGCTATCAATGATCACATTGAGACGGGAACAAAAGGGAAGTTCGCCCTCCAGTTCTATTCCTTTGGATGAGACGGTGGTGAGCAATCGATAGAGAGCAAGGGATGCTAGCGCTCTTCTACTCATATTCCTTGCTTCAGTTGGTTCAGGAAGCTTTGGCATCGAGACGCATTACGATAGCTATAGCTAGGCCGGGTGGGATTCTCTCTCTATCTAATGGTTATGAATAAAGTGATGAATCAAGTGGATCCTTTGCCCCTTACCTCAGTAGCTGGGAAGGCAGGCCCTTAGCTTCAACTAGTTCAGTTTGAGTCTTTCTCAAGCATTGCTAGTAGGCAGAAAATCAGTAGTGCGTTAGCTTATCTGTTCATTTTTAAACAACCCTTGTTTGTGCTCCTTTATCTTTCTAAGCCGCTCTCGCTAGCAGGGAATCTAGTTCAGCAAGGTCCATAGGGTGAGCTCGCTTGAAGCTGGGGCGCGTCTGGTGGTATCGTATATAAGATCACACGGCTGCTTTTAGGAGCGATCTGTTTATCCAACTCGAAATATCGTAAGAGAAGAAGAAGAATCTGACGCCCAAAATTCCCATGTCTTTCTTGGTGTGATCGTATCAGCTGTTTTGCTTTTAAATAGGTTGAAGTCAGTTAATCAGACTAGGTCTTCTTTGCAATCATAGGCTCTGGGACAGATGACTTGACTTTCTGGTGAGTTCATTGCCGGTGTTACAGATAAAGTAACTGTGAAATCATTCTCTGTTGTCAAAGTAAAGTAAGCGGTGCTAGTTCTGTTACGGGCAAAATAAAATAAAATTTCCACCTGTTAATTAAGCGCTATTCTTTACAGTCCATAGACTCAGGCCTTGACCTCCTCTTTAATCTGTGTATGTACTTTCTTGAAAGAGAAAGATAAAGTAGCTTGACGCAGGAAAGCATTGTAGAGTCCCCACCCTTGTTTACTTCGTTCACAAGTCCCCTACGATGAGAGGGCGGCCAGTTCGAATCTAGAGAGTGGATCAACTACTTCCGTTCTGCGCTCGGGTAAGGCCAGGCGGAAACTCCTTGACTTTAGAAGGCGGCTTAGCTTTAGCTGCGGGTGCGTATGAAAAAAGTAGGGATGAAAGCCCATTTCCGTACCATTCATTCGTAGAAGGGGCGGGGCATAGCTTCATTCTATAAGTTTGACTATAAGCGGGCTACCTGACAGGGGAAGACTCAAGGTAAAGGCTTAGTGCCAAAGAACCTACTCTTGAAAAAGAAATTGAGAGTTCCCCGGTAATTCCTTCAATAGCGGCTCTAATGTCAAATGAAAACCTTCAACCCACTAGCACAACTGCGGTTAGTGATTCAATCACAACGGGTAGACCAAGAGCAGTGCTTTATTAATAGTCGTGGGGGTCTGGGTCTAAGGATCTCAGCTAAATGAGTTAGGGACCAAGGTCTATAGACTGGCGCCTTCTATTTGCAGTAGCCGTGCATACTATATGGGCTTGGAGAAATAAGGCGGAACATGAGCCCAGTTAGGCCGTCCAAGCCCACTTTGGAAATAAAATAATGAGAAGGGCGAACGCAGGCCATAGCGCCAATAAGAAGCAAATATCTAACCACAGAAAAGAAAAAGTTCTGGTCCAGAAGACTACCCCACATGATGATTGGGTAAAAATCCATCTTGATGGATCTGTTAGTGGGTCCAGCTGGAGCCGGTTTTTTCTTATTGAATTAAGAGACGGAAATCCAATCTCAATAATAGACTCAGCTGAACCTTGTATTGTCAAACTCTATCCGTCTGATGGTAACGGTCCACTTTTGCTGACTTTCTTTCTGTAGACCTATCCGGGAATCTCTTATTGTTAGCGTTAGCCCAGAGAAAGAAAGAAATTTGACGAGGAAGAATAAAATAAGACTACCTTCCTCGCTAAAGCCCCAGCCCTAAGCTTTTAACCTAGCCTTAGCCTGCCCGATCCGACCTTGACCCATATGGTACTGAAACTAGATTCCAAGTAGAAGGTATGGAAGTAGATGTAGGGGATGCAAGAGAACTCCCGCTGGCAGGAAGAGACCTGGATGCCCTTATGACAAGACTAGCCCTCCCCAAAACAGAAAAAGAAAGGAGATCTTCTTCCTCAAAGAAAAGCTTTTCCGGAAACTCTCTCACAACCCTCCCCTACATTAAATCACTTACAGAAAGGTGAAAGAGACTTCTAGACAAGTTTGCTCACAGAATTGCCCACTCACTTGAGAACTTAATTTATAGTTTTCCTAATCTCCCTATCCAAGTCTTACGAGTCATTTCATCCCCCATATACTGCTTGCTTTATGAAAGGCCCTATTCCGCTCTAGAAAAAACATATTCCGCCCTAGCCGCCTTTGACCTAGCGCCTTCTGCAAAAGGGGGAATAAAACTATCAACTACAGGTACGAATGCTGGTACTTATACTGCTGGAGAAGACCTATAGATTGCTTTGGAAGGAAGACTTAAAAACTGCAGGGGATTAGCACGCCAAGGGAAAGTTGACAACTTAATTGCTTTTTTTAAAGGGACTGAAGGAAAGGTTACTCCTACAAAGGCTCCCACGGGATAGACGGAAAATATCAAATTCATAAGGTCTATCCCTATCCCGCCGCTCTTCTTGATCCTGATGGCTTTTCACTGCGGATTGCTTTCTACTTTCTAACTGACTCGAAGGCATAATTCGAATTTTAAAGGATGGAAATTTGGCCTGCACCGACATCGATCGAAAGAAACTCCAACTCAAAGCTAGTAAGGGAGAAAGTAAAGGCTGTAAACTAGCACTTATATATATTATATTTTAGGGGCTTACTTGCCTAAAATCACTACTTGCTTGCCCGGAAAAAAAGCATATGGTATAGAGAAAGAAAGAGAATAAAGAATATGATAGAGGTCCTGCAAACCCGGAGTCTTCCTTAAGAGAAAGAAATTTATATTTTCTGCTTGCCGCCCTTGCATATACAAAAACAATTTAGCCTTGCACTACTCCAGCTGGATTGTACTACAGTGCTTGATTGACCTTTTCTGCTTTCAAACTTGCTAGCCCTAGAGCCTTCCAATAGCTAATCTCTTAGCCTTGAGCTTGCTTATATTACATACAATAAAGGGTGAGTTTGTAGGATATGATATAGTTTTCTTCTTACCTAAGCATATACAGAAAGTTAGCCTTATACAATTAGATAGCTGTACCTATTAGCATATTTTCTCTTCCGGGGTTGCTTAACTTAATAAGGCTAGTCTGTCTATCCTGAGTTTCCCGTTCATAATCTTTCCCAAGCTAGGGTACTGTGTAAGGTCGGGTAGTTAATTACTCAGGACCCTCCATTGATAATGCCTTAAATTTTTCTAGTTCCATTGGCAGTGAAGAGGGATCTAGTTTTTGACATCTATTTCAATTTCTTCTGCCAGCTATGCTATTCCTGAGCCAGTTGCAGTGACTTTTACAGTGGGTTTCCTCGCAGCCATTGACACTTCTTCGTCTTTCCTTAATCGAGAGAGAGTTGCCTTTGCTTCGACCTGGAAGCCTGTCTCAGTAATTGGTAACACCTTATCATATTTCCAATTTCCTTGGATGCAGTTATAGCTGCTTTCGTTCTTTCTTTCATTCCTATCTTACTTAAGTGCTTCCATGGCGAGCGAATAAGATACTTTCTATATCGATAGAAAAAATAGGTATGATCCATAGGCTCTCATATGGCTTTAATAAGAAAAGTATAAGTCTTGTAATAGGGATTTTGAATAGGGGGAATACGCTAATATG
>JAUCBN010000030.1:1122500-1140000 GCA_035048815.1 Abelmoschus esculentus
AGGCTCCCTAGTGGAATGTTTAACCGATCCATTCCGGATCGACCGAATTGGTACGGAAGTTGTAACATGGGAAAACCACAGAAAACACAACTTATTTGAATAACCCGGTGACCTACCAATTGTAGAAGTAGGATCTTTGGCAAGCAATAAGCACTTAAATAATACAATTCGAGTGTACCATCTTCTTTCTCATTTCGAGGAAAAGGTGCGGGAGGAAAAGAAAACAACGGAGGGATCCGAATCGGACCTAAATGGAAATGACATGAAAAGTCTTTTTCAAAACCTAGTATTAAGGGCGTTACGACGATATACGAGAGGAATGGAGAAAAACTCGTGATTGGTGTGGAGGGGAAGATCTGTTTATGATATAGTTCAAGAAAAAGTCGTCTCATTTCCTTACTTCTTCGTTCTTTCTAATTTATTCACTTCAAGGCTGGTTCTGAACGCCGCGTAACATCATTTTCAACCAACCTCCGCCGTACGTACCTTTCGGTACGGCCACTAAAGAATTGCTTATACACTAAACAGCTGCTTATATACGCTTACTAAAAGACTGACTTTCATTCATTCATTAGGCCAGCGTGAAACTAAGAAAGAAAGATGTGCCTAAGGCGGCATGCAAGCAAACTGTGCACGCTAAGAGAAAAGGAGAGATGTTCGCAATTACTACCACAAGAGAGCCACCCCCCTACCCTATCTCTAAAGGGGCCCGTCACTTCGTTCGTACCTTCTTGGCTTAGACTTCCAACTGAACTGACTTTATGGCCTTACCGCCCGCCGCTAGCAGAAGCTAAGCGCTTGAAAAGCGCGCTAAGAAATGTTGTTTCTGTCGGCCTTTCTGTGCAACAGTCCACCAATAGCGGAAGAGAGGGTTACCGTACATACAAGACTCTTCCAGTTCTTACGTAAGCTTTTTCTTACCAGTCAAGTAGTACAACAGCTGTATCTTATCTTATAGCCCGGCGCGGCGGGTCGCCTTTTGAATTCAGTAGATAGAAGAAATTATTAGATAGATAGGGAGTAGGTGAGTGAGTGAGTCCTCACTGACCTGAGCGATTTCGATCACCTAGCAGGCCTTTTATTTGGTAGGTAACATCGCCGAAGCGTATCATCAGAATTTACTACGAAGGAAGAAACTCGAAGTAAGACGGCACCATCTTGTGCAACGCAACGATAGTTGGCCCTCTATCATCTTCTATCCGGTAAACTTGGTAAAAGGGCCCCGACTTATTTCCAGAATTAGAGTTCGACCGCAGCTGCCCCTTTTTTGGGGGGGATCAAGTTCCTTGCCAACTATCGACCCCGATCTCTTTTCATTTGTTTTGGGTATTACCAAACGCCTTCGTCAATCACACTAAAGCAGAGCACCAACTATGGCAAGGCCCCCTTAAGGGTTAGGTTAGTCAATCCAGCCCGAGACGCGTTCGTTGACAAAACCGCCGTAGGAATGGAGACCTTTCAATAGAGCGGAGGCGAACTGATCAACGAGAAAGAGGCCCTACTCACTACAAACGAATACACCAAAAGATCGAACTGCACTCATGCCTCTCCCGCATCAAGTTGACCGCCCCCCCTACGTAGTGATTCTATTAATCATGTACGTAGGTAGGGCCCTCCATTCTGATTGGTATATCATGAAAAAAGAAAGCCATTTGCACCAGGCGCACTGCGCTTTCCCTTGCCTAGATGTTCGCCTTTCTAAGTCAAGTAATGGTGACCCGCCGAAGACTGGAGCCTCGTAACATGTTGACGAAGACCTTCGAACTGAGGGTTCGATCAGTAGAGGGGACGACTTTGCCTCCCCGGAAGAAGAATAGCCCCGCTCTCTAGCCGACTGATCCCGTTGATCATATAACTGGGAGGGAACGTGTCACATTAGAGGTGAACGATCAGAGATGTCCTCTAATCACCACGATGAGGCTGGTCTCTCTTTTAGTAGACTCAGCTATGAATATGAATGAAGAAATGAATGCCGGGCTCTTTCTTTCACTGCTAACCCCAAGAAGTTTCTGAATGCTGATACTTTCTGTTTCGTCGAGCCCCGAGCTTGTGGTCCTCCTTTGAGTGTGAGTTCAATTGGATGAATCCGTCAAGTCAAGGTCAACGTACGTAGCAGCAAGGATGGCGCATCGCCTATTTATTTATCGCGGGAGCCAAAACGAACACACCTGCTACCTACTGTACTGGACCTTCGACCAGGCATTCTACCCTTGTCGAATCGGAACCAACCACCACTGCATTGCGCTCGAACAGTTGAGCGGCCGCCGGCCAGCAACTTCCGTACACAGATATAGATTCATTCTTCGTACCTGGTCCAACCTCACAACCCTTCGCGGGTTGGTCAGAAGTCAGTCTTGTTTGGTAAGACGGAATTGGACAAAGAAAAGAGAGTGCTTGACCGGAACAACGGTCAACAAAGACCGTAATTACATAGATAACTGCTCCTCCCTTTCTCCGTCTTTAAGGCTTTAAGGCGAACCGTATGATGGCTGGAAAGAAAGACGACCTCACCTTCTCGTAGATGGTGTCAGTGAGAGCAACTTTAGTATCCCCCGTTGACCTTCTTTTGTAGATAGAATCTTCAATGAGTGGAAACAAGCAACCTTACTAATAAAGGTGCTTGTTGAGTAAGGCCGGCTTTAGAGCCCAAGCCCCTTTAATATGATGAGAAGAAGAGGGGCCGCCCTCTTTTCCGCACCAATCCTTATTTACTACTACATCTATTTTTGGGTGTATAGCTCAGTTGGTAGAGCATTGGGCTTTTAACCTAATGGTCGCAGGTTCAAGTCCTGCTATACCCAAACCTACCTTACGCTATACTATTAGTAAGGATGCGTAGTAGCGTTCAAAGATCACTCTTTGGCCTTTAGACTCGCTTCAGCGACTTCGCCCTTTAAGTGACAAGGGTAAGGAGTAGTATAAGAGTGGCTTGGGAACAGCTTCTGGGGCTAATCACAGTAAGAGAGTCCAATCTCTAAAATAGAGCTTAGTCTCTCCATAGTAGGTAGTATACTAGTAGAAGGCGTAGGTTATGACTTGATCCAATAGAGTCAGAACACCTTTCTATCTAAAAGGAATGGTGCTCGATGAAACGATCCAGATTCCACACTATGCTGTGGGCTGGGGAGGGAGCTGCTCTGCGAAACTGGGCGTTCAGTGTTCTTATGGGGGAACCATACTAGAAAGAGAATAGAAAGAGCCTTCAAAAAAGAGCGAGTGAGTGATGGGCAACCTTAGTCTATATGTTGCTTGTGAGCCGCCAAGTACCAGTCTCGCAACAGTACTGGCGTAAAAGGATTGGTCCTTCACTTGCTGATCGTTCGCGAGTCGAACTCGCTCTCTTGCCACGCCTTTCACTCACTCGCTTTAGTCGGACTCAATCACTCTTTTTGGAGGATCATTCGTTCTTCACTCTCTTGCTATTACCCGCAGGGAGCGCAGCAACCAAGGTGCATATTATCATATAGAAACAAGCGAAGCGTAGCAATTCGTACTACCGGAAAAGTTTCGCTAACCGGCAGGCAATAGAGTCCGCCGATAGGCGCAAGCAAGCGTAGCGAATCACATAGATAAGCCCCTACCTGCCAGCGCGCGGATAGATAGGGCGGGCGAAGCGCGAAGGGGATGGATGTCTGAGCGGTTGAAAGAGTCGGTCTTGAAAACCGAAGTATTGATAGGAATACCGGGGGTTCGAATCCCTCTCCATCCGCGAAGTCATAAGTTCTCTCTTGCGTTATCTATAGATAAGAACGAATCGGATCGACTCGACTGATATGATAGATGGAATGGGTAGCTTGTGTTATGATGTAGACGTGTGTTATGATTTAGTTAGGACTTTGTCTCCCTTTCGTTATCTTCCGCTTCCCTTATATAGGTTGGGGAAGGGCCGGGTGGATTACCTTTGGGGGGCTAAGTCGAAGATCTTGGTGGTCTTGTGAGTGGTTGATAAACTACGATTGCAGTTTTCTTTAGGAAGTCCCATAGCTGAGAGGCTTAACAGACAAAGAAAACGGTGGATACTTCCGGGTAGAAGGTGACGACCCTAATGAATCGACTATGAAGGTGGCTGTTAGCTACATCAGCGCTCAAATTCCTTCATCGTTATTGCCCTGGCTTCGATGATCAACCCCTGGCACATTTAGGTTTTGATTTTTGATCTTCCTCCTTCGGAGCCTCTCGCTTTAGCTAGAGATATAGCATACCCTCTCACCACACCACACGCGTTCTAAGCCTATGATCCAGGTGCCGTGCCGGAGTACTACGCTAGAATTCTGACGTTCGGGTTCCAGAAGGTCTGATCTGAGGCCTCGAGGAATGAGTGAAACTTCCGGAATTGAGTCAGAGATCACAGTAGATGGATAGATGAATAGAGAAGATTACCGCCCAAGCCATCAAGCAATCAAAGAAGTGTAGCCAACGTCAGGGGTCATCCCCGAGTGGACGAGGAGGGGCAGGTATAAGGAAAGGAACTCAAATTTCCACTGACTCACATGGAAAAGCAGGGGGACGTCATGCCCTTAGACTCGAAATATAATAATTTAACTTCCTAAAAAAAGCACCTGGCTAAGAGATCCTATATATATGTTAGTTGGCTATTCCCGAAGCCGCCTATGTATCTGAAACTCTGGTTCTATCGCCATGCCTAATACCAGAAGCACACAAGTCGAGACTTTGAGTATATAAGTTTTAGTTACAGTTGATTTATGGAATTTAAAACAAATTGGGTTATTAAGGACTTTTAAATAGGCAAGATCTTACGGAACGTATTTCGACAAAGAAAGTACGATCTGTTCATCCAACTTGAAATATCGTAAGAGAAGAAACTTTTACGCCCAAAACTCCCATGTCTTTCTTGGTTGGACCAACTCCACCGGCGATTTCCGTGAGCAAGAACAAGTCTTCCCTCTTTTTTAGAGGAAAAAGCGGAACGAGACAGAAATAGATGAAAAGGACTATGGTTGTAGATATCTTTAATTGCTTTAGTTTTTTTAGAGAAAATAAAGAGATTTTATGCTTAATCCTGGGATTTTTCTTTTTTTTCTACTTGGTTTTTTTTGCACCCGCCGTGTATAAGACATTTTTGAGAGAAATCTACGAAAACGAAATAAAGAAAGGAAGTTCTGTTAAATCATATTCATATAACTGGAATGGGATACGAATTGAATTTAATGAAAACAAGAGGAAAAGAACTTTGATCTCTTGTTTCGGAGAAATAAGTGGCTCACGCGTAATAGAAAGAAACATGTTATATTTTATCTCGAAGACCGTCCATAGCAATCCTGGATGGGTGATCACTTGTAATAATGACATAATGCTAATCCATGTTCCACACGGCCAAAGAAGCATTTTGAAATTCAAAATTTGATTTTGGCCTTCGCGCGAGCTACTAGAAAATGGTGAGATCATTAGATCATTAGTGAAAGAAGGACCAACGACGATCCTATCCTAAAATAAACGGTGTTTTTCTTATGTTACCCGATCTTGTCTCACGGTGAGGGAGGGAAAGCGTGCGTGGCATCAGGAGGGAAAACGTTCGCCCGGCGTTAACCATATTTAGTCAAGCCTCATCTACATGGAAACAAATCCTGTGATTTTTAACGCCCGATACGGTTAGGCACACTGAGGGTTCGACGGAATGGAATAATGACAGTTTAGATGATTTATCCCGAGTAGGTGCAGTGGGTGGCTGAGGGAAAGATTCCATCTCATGAGTTCCTAAAACGGGTTCGATGGAGGAAAATACAACTCTACATTCCATCAAATCAGCGGTAAAACAATGATTCCTCCTCTACTCCTCGGGTTCGATCCCTGGACTGGATAAGTTACCGTTCTAGCCTGGTTTTGAATAACCTTCTACGCCGCTTCAAAGTTGGCCTGAAAAGAGATCCTTCGTTGTTCGTACTTTGACTGAGCGGTAGGACTTTCTTTTGGTAGTCAACTAACTGATAGTGCTTTCACGCCCCATATAGGGAAATTTCTCTTAATGATACAACGTTACGGTAAACTGTGAAAGAGGATAGAACAGGCCTTGGGCAGTGGAGACAGAGACCGGAGACCGCGTCTAAAGCCTTTGCCAACTTTCCGTCTCAGGCGGAACTAAAGCACCAACGGCTCCTCTTCCGACTCCGACATTGGCTACTGCTATCGGGTATGAACTTATAAATTAAGCAGTCGATGCCCGGGAATAAGAGAACTTTATCTTCCAGGTATTCACTCATCCCCTCTCAGTGGCAAGAGTGAGTAGATAGCAGAAGTTCTTTCATTCCCCATTCCTGGGATATTAGTGAAGCTTGCCCTTTAAGGGTGTTCTCACCTGTGCTATCAATAAGAAGGAGCCATTTCCCTGGGCCAGAAAGAGAGAAAGAGAATGTTAAAAGGCTACGCACCTTGGTCCAGAGCGAGGATTGGGATAAGTTGAACCCGTTCTCTTTAGTTCTATTTTCACTAAGCCGAATCGCTATCTCTGGAACCAAAGTCGTATTTATTCCATATCCTAATGTAATGCCCTTTAAACCACCAACAGGTCCTATTCCGCCAACACTGAAAAAGGGCTCTCTGCGGCTCAGTTGGTTAGTACCTTAAACTAATTAGCCATTTCCAAGCTGCTCTTTCATAAGCTGTGATGGCTCTTTTGAATAAACGGCATAGTCTATGTCATCTTCCTTTTGCCCAGGAGCATTCGACTGAATAAGTATGCCATTAGTAAGACTCTCTAGAAGCCTTAGGAGCAATGGAGTCTGGTGAGGTAGCTCTTGTCTCTTGGTCAGCTGTTTCCGCTCGAGTGAAAATGCGGCGAGATTTGCGGTTTAATAAAAAAGTAAAGTAAAGTAGGACAGCGGTGACCGCGAATGGCTATAGTTCGTCACTCGCGGTATAAAAAGAAGTAAGGAGCTTTCCTAAGCTAAAGCGCTTTCTAGTTTGAGAGATGGAAATGCCTAATCAAGTAGCCAAGAATCATCGATTTCGGAGGGAAAGAACCCAGCTCCAGGGGAAATGAATTTTGGAAGGATCCGATCCCAAGTGACATTGAATCAGTTGGTGTTGGAGGAGTGAATGCCAGTCGAAAGGCGCATCTATGACTTAATACCGAATTTGCCATAGAAGGGCTCGATCCCAGACCTGGGGCGAGAAATGCTTTTTGATTGAACGAAGCCAAGGGGCGAACGGGAAATGCTTTAGGGAACAACCAAGTACCATCCGACAGTCTTAAAGAGTGAAAGAAGCTGGTATTCATAAGCGGGACGACAGCTCAAAATCGCACATTTAGCTTTCTCTGCCAGACCTTTAGTTTCAAGCAGCAAAGGGGGAAGGAGGCCTATCGAAGTCACTTTCCTAGGTTAAGGTAGGTTCAGTGCCCCAGAAGAATCGGTAGTTGTTAGACTAGCTCTGGCTTGAAAGCGTGAACCTAGCTTGTGTAGCCTATGCGAAGCACTGGTCTGGGAATCGGCAAGAGGTCTTGGATTCGCCATTGTAAGGGCATGGCATTAGATTAGGAAAGGGCCTAAGCTAAGCCCTGAAACCGTTCGTTCGTTTGGATTTCCACACAAGCAAGCACGAGCGAAATTAAGCTTTGAGAGAGTCTCAGAGCAACAATCCCAAGCCAGGAGTTTCCCAGTCTTGGACTTGGAGGCTATGGATAGAGATAGCTCCCTACCCCAATATTCGATCGGAAAGCGGGGGAGGCGAACCCAGATTGCAGCAAACGTCGAATGCATCATGAAAGGGTTGGAAATCCTCTCTCCACCGATCAAGTCCTAGGACTTGGCCGGCGATAGACCAAGGGCAAGGGCCTCCGGTGAGAACCTTAAGCCTATCAGCTTCAGATCTGAAGCGAAAAATGAAAGACGAGGCCTCCAAAAAAGGGAGGCGGGGATCACTTCTAACAGGCGTATGCTTTCGAGTCTATATTTTAACTCTCGACTTTCGCCACGTAAGGAAAAAGACTGTGGTTCGATTCCACAGCGTGCTTATCCCATCAATCAACGAATCGCTTCCTGCTGCACAGAAATAAGAAAGAGGCTCGAGGTTATGTTATAGTATAGATAGGGAGTGAAAGTTCATAAAATTACTTGGGATGGGAAAAAGTGGTTGATGCTAAAAAACACGGGGTTCATTGAAAGTTGGACATTTGAATTGACGTCACCGAAGGGAAATTGGACTTGATCTCAAAATAACGGGGTTTTAAAAAGCTTTAACTTAGTCGATCGACCTCACCGACAGATGATCGAACGCCTTAACTAGTCAAATATAAAGATCTTTAAGTCAAAGAGTGTCAATAAAATTAATGCCTGTATGGTCACTAAAAAGTTAACTTCCTTCGACAGTCGGAAAGTATCTTAGGCGGTCTGAGGATACCAGTTTCGCGGGACCGCAGTCCAACTCAAGGCTAAGCTTTACGGTCCTGCCGCTTTATCGATCAACTAACCGAACTCTTGAAGACAAGGAAAGGGACTGATTCACAAAGGAGTCCGGCACCGACCCGGATAGATGATGCCCTATTGCACTCCCTTCTTTCCGCTATCAATCCGCTTTATCAAAAAAACGAAAACAGTCAAGTGATGCTTCTCTGTTATTGTAATTTTGTAGCAGGGAGCTCGGGATGGGCCCAAGTAAACGCCAGCTAGTGTCCTATAGCGCGCTCCCTTTTGGTATCTTTCGCTTGGAACAAACCTAATCCGCAAAATGGATACAAAAAAGGTGGCAAGTTTGATCTCAATAGAGAGTCATTTCCCTTAGTGACTCTAGAATGGAATCAACCAGATCTTAACTTATGTTATTTTTTGTTGCTCTATTTTGAAAAAACGAATGTCGTATCTTGCTTCTCTTGTGCCCTATCTTTCTATCGCAGCCCATTTTTTATTTTTAACTCGAACTGTGGTACACGACCTCCTTTTACTGGAAAGACCTCTATTGGACTGGGAAGTAGCGCGGGAAAGTATGAAATGTTCATTTGCTAGTTAAGTATATCCTTTGTAAAGTGTATTCATTCCTTGGCAGTATGTCTCTCTAAGGAAGTCTCGGGGCTCCCAAGTACACGATTGTGTAGGTGTGTGCTGAAAGCGCTTCCTTGAATGCCAGCCTGTATCTGAACCCCCTTTCCATATCTCGGAGAAGGTATGCAAGCAAGTCATCTGTGCTAATAAATTCCTGCCGGTGGCAAGAAGCCCGCTTAAAAAAGAAATTCCCGTGTTTATCGATCGGCGTGCCAAGCCATATAAGCAAAGTCCCATTTGTCAAAGAAGAGAGCCAAGACAAGCTCAAGTCATCCGGGATAAGAGAAGGTCCTATCCTAATAAGCCGGGGTAGGACCGGCATCAGATAGAAAGGAGGCCTAGTCGCATCGTCAAGAGACTGATCCTACTTGAGATGCTAGACGTTGCTAATGTTGCAGGATCGGGATTCGTAGCAATCTTTTGTGAAGCTGTGATCATTGGCTATGGGTCCCAAACGTCTAAAAAAAGAAGTAAAAGTAAGAAGAAGCAAGCAGTAAGGGGCGATCCGGACCTGGACTAATTGCCATTCATTTGAAGGCAAGGTGAGGACAAGCCTAAGACCCTGCCAAGAACTTGCAATACGGTACGGGCTAAGCCGTGCCAAGAGCTGGGGTAATAGGGTAGGCTTGAAAATTCCTTTGTTTTTTACAGAGTTGTTTGAATGGTTTGAAAGCTAGTCAAGTCGGCAGTTTCCTTTGTTTTTTCTGCCTAACCAAGCACACAAGTCCTGCTTCTTATGGTATAAGAAAGTCTCTTCTTATAAGGATTTAAGTCAATTGGTGCAAGCTAGGTAAGCGCTCACGTACTACTAATAGAGGTAAGACAGGCGTTTACGGGCGGAAGGTTTAATGTTTTCTAATTGGTAACCTTGTGCCAAAGCATCTAAGGTGGGTAGGGGCCTTGGGGATAAGTCGTCTACGTCTTTCTTTATTCCCGTGCTTTAAGTTCTAAGTTCTTGGATTGGATCCCCCCAGTAGGTACGCAACGATTTAAGTTTTCTTTTTGAAGGAATCCAGGGATCGAGCCAAAACAAAGCAAGACGCGATTCCCCTTCTCTATTTCTTATGGATCGCGCCTTACGAGAGCGCCGCCGGTCGGGAATGGCGGAAGGTGCGAGATCAGATCGAACCTCGTCGACCCTAAAACTAGATCAAAAATGAAAGCTTCCTTACCGAACCAATTCCTTTAGGCGATTTACAAGAAGCAAGGGCTTATAAAAAGAAGCGAGTCCGGAATAGAGAGGCCTTCGCGTCTTTCAAAAGGAGGGGCCCGCGCAAGACTTATAAACTACTTCTAGCTTCTCAATTGAGGAAGTGAGTGGTCGAGAGCGCAGATGTACAATAAAAATGGTCGTCCCGGGCCGCTAATACCGGCGGCTGAGTCAGGTATTCTTTTATGCTTTCGAATGCATCTTGGCATGCTTGGTCTCAGACAAACTCCACCCCTTTTTTCATTAGACGAGAAAAGGGTTGGCACTTGCCTTATATATTGGCGATAAACCTGATTATATAGGCCAGCCGTCCTTGGATGGAAGCCTCTCAATTCCTTGATATTAGTAGGAGACGGCATCCCCAGTATGTCTTTTGTTTTGGCGGGATACACCTTAATCCCCTTCTTTCATACTATGAATCCGAGGAATTTCCCTGACAATACTCCGAAGAAGCACTTTATAGGGTTCATCTTCAGGTTGTGTTGCCTAAGCCTAAGGAAGACTTTTCGTAAATCTGCCAAGTGGTCGACTCTTTTACGGCTTTTTACGGCTAGGTCATCCACGTAGCATTCTACGGTTTTATGCAATATCTCTCTGAAGATTTGCGTCATAGACTGTACTTCGTATCCTGCATTTTTTTTAACCCGAAGGGCATGCCTATATAAGGTAAGAGTCAATGCCGAAAGGGGTGCGGAATGGGCGAATCTGTAGAGGTCGTCCGGGTGCTTTTCCTCCCTACCTAATAAAGCCGACGTTGCGAAGCTTCTGCACCTCTTTCTCTATCTTTTCCATGAGTAGAGGGTGGAACCTTCTCTGTGCTTGTTTTATCGGCTTTGCATCTTACCGAATTTTGAGCTCATGGACGGCGACCTCTTTCAGACCCTGGCATCTCTGCATAGCGGAATGCAAACACATCACGGAACTATTGGAGAGGTTGGGTATACTACATCACTTCTTCAGGAGCAAGGTGGGGCATTGATGAATATCGGGCGTGGTTCATCGTCCGTGCCAAAATGGATCTGCTTGACTTCGTCTTCCGTGGGAGGAGCTTTACATAATAGGGGGCTCCTTTCTTTCTGACGCTGCACGTGTTAAGGCTTGGAGTTATTCTTCATCTTCCTCGCCTGATTCATCACTATCGGAGCTCTATTAGTAAATTAGGACTGCTGCGAAGTTTACTGCTACTGCTAGAGAAAGGAAATCATCCAGTTGAACTTCAGGGTCTCAGCCTTCTGTAGTGGACGACTCATAAGCTTCAAATTCTGACCCATCTCTCGTTCCATAATCTGGGATGTACCCCAGGCCGTACGTCGGAAAGCGGATAGCCTCCCCTTCTTTTAATGTATTCTTTTGTGCCTTCGTCAAGCCCCTTCCCATTTTTTAGTCCGACAGGAGTTTCCAAGTCATAGCCCATTTTTTGCATTATCTTATTAGCAATAAGGCCATAGTTGGAAAAGTCCGGCCTCCCTTCTGTAGCAATAGGCTCCACCTTCAAAGCATATGTTTAAGTTGCCCTGTTTTATATAATGGGCCCCCTGCCCCCAGTCATTGGTACCACGAAGATAGCTCCCCCAGGTTTCTCAACTGACGAGTGGCACACCAGAGGTGATAGTGGAAGACCTACGCCTACGCGCATTGCCTACCCTATTGGGCCTCTTCTTCACTATCAGATGTGACGCTAATAGTGACCACATTAGATGAGCTTTTCCTATTTTTAGCTGCCGGAATGACCAAGGGCTTAGATCTCGGCGTTATGAGAAATTGGGAAGGTATTTTCATTTTTCTTGTGGAAGGAATAATAACCTTGGGCTTTTCTTCATTTCATGACTTCTCTCTCAACTCCTACTCTTTCCTCAGTCCAAGAGCCTGGTTCTTCTGCCCTTTAGGTAGGCAGAATTGACCTTCCTTTACCTCATTCCATAGATTTCAGAACGCTTTCTTTGTATGCGGTTGGTAAATCCCTCGTAGGTTACTTTTAGAAAGAGCTTCCCCTTGATCTCTGACCATCAATATAGGCAATTCAATGTTTTCGATAAGTTGAATTGTAAATGTCAGATTGATCCTCTAGATTTAGTTACTTTTAAGAGAGAGTTATATTTTCTTTTTAAAGAGTGGACTAAAGGAAAAGAGCTCCTACCCTCTTTAAAGAGGTTTTTATCGAAGAAATTTATTGCACGAGAAAAAAAAGGTAGCTAATATTTTTAGCTTCCGGATCCATTTGCCTTTAAGCTTCGTTTTGCAAGATTCGTCCCAGACCTTTTTTAATATTGTCTATCCCTGCCCTGTGGTTTGACCAAGTAGAAGGGCAGGTCCTTTGAACCTTTCGTAGTCTTCAGGACTTAAACCACTTGACTCAGTAAGCTCCTTCATGCCCACCCTATGGACAAAGATTTGTTTCACCATAGTGGCGATATCAGCCCAGCAGGACAAGCGGTAGCTTGCGTAAATAGCTGATATCAGGGACGGCAGCTCACCAGCCTGTGAAGCCTATAAGCAAGCAAATCAGGAGGCAGATGTCTCTAAAATAGGAATAAAAAAGCTCATCCCAAAAGGGGAGAAAGCTTTTATTATGTCTTTCCCCTAGGAGGACTTTAGACTATCCTCTAACGAATAACGAATCTGAAAGAAAGCTCGACCAAGGGTGCGCTTTTAAAGCACATTAATCAGGCTGTGAAGGTCACAGTGGCGTGGCTATGAGACCCAGATTAAACGTAGGAATTAGTGCTGGAAGCCCTAATAAATAGTAAGCAGAAAATGAAAAGTAGCCCCAGCTCAAGATAGCCAAGATGTATGGAGTAGAGCTAGTCTAAGACAGACCGATCTCTATTCTCCTGCTCGCGTTTACAAGGTTTCCCACTCACTCTATTGAGTTACAGCCCTTGTTGGGTTCTGCAAGAAAGCATCTCGATAGTTCCGCAACCTGTGGTTGATGCCCCACCCGAGCTCTAATTCCATACTCGATTTGCCGGTTCTTCGTCCGAGCGGCCCCCTGAGGATGCGGAAAGCCAATAATAGGAGTGGTTAACTGGACGATTTTTAATTTGATGCCCTATTCGTGGCGACGCCTAAGCCGCTTTAGTTTAGTAGGGACGGACTGAAATACCCCATCATAGCACTCTAAGGTTCAGCGGGGAACTTTTGAAGCTTCCAGCTTTCCACCTATATGGATTGTTTGAGCGTAAGTAGACACGATCTTCGTTCGGTACACGTCCAGTCCAAAACAGTCTTGCTCCTATAGCTCTCCTCTCTGGTTGCGCGTTCAACAACTACAACCTTAAGACTGCGCTCCGAGGCCGCTTTTGACGCTGACACTGCTCCGGACAACCCCCGATGCTGCATGACTACAGGAAAGAAGACACTTACATACGTAATTAGAGAGGGATGAGGCCCAAATGCACCAAAAAGAAAAGCCAGACCAGGAATGAGAGCAGGGTAAGAAACCCGAGACAGCTATCCCAGGCAGAGAAAAGAGCTGTAATTGCTTGCATGGAAGGAGGTATTGAGGGAGCTGATCGTACAATTCGAAATTCCTTTTTCCTAAACTCGTCTAGCGGAACGAGTCTATAGCTAATAAGATCTATTAATATTCCCCGATCGGAGTATATAAAGCGTGACAAGCATGTGTGCCGACTTTCTGTCCTAGTGATAGCTCTTCTTCCTGTCTTAGTTAGAGGGTAAGAAGCTAGGAAAGAGCCATGAGGGAATGGGCATAGGCCATTCGATTTCCCTTCGAAACAAAAGGTGCAATAGAAGCAAAAAGGGCTCGTCGAACTACTATACTAAGCGCTTACCTATAAAAAAAAGGTATATCAAATATCGATATTTCTGGATTCTATCTACGGAATGGAGATAAGGCAGAGGAGAGGCATAAGCGCGAGAAAAGAACTCAGTTAGGACACCTCCTTCTTTTCTGAATACTGGAGTGACTCTAGCTGCTGCCATAAGCTTTGAGTTTAGTGCTTGCTTTCTCAGACTCTACTATCATGGATAGGCTTACTTTGAGAGGCGCTTACTGGAACGCAGACAAAGCTTCCTTGAACCAGTAAGAAAACTCACCTTTAAGGAATAAGAAGATTTCCCATTCCTTTCAATAAAGCCTTAAAGTGAAAGTAAGTGCGCTTAGTGATCAGGGTTCATCAATCAATAAATCATATCTAGGGAGTAGGGGAGTTCTACTAGTGACCAATAGCGAGATAAAGGGAAAGAAGTCGACTACGAAAAAAACGTAGTTATCCCCCCCCTTTAAGAGATAGGGAGATCGTCCTACGAAATCTATGGTTATGATTTTCCCATGGCCAGGAAGGTATTGGGCTGATAAAGCCCCAACTTCCTGTTGGACAGCTTCGACGTGCTGCATAGAGCACACACAACTCATCACCGTTGGACCTCTGCTTCTATCCTGGGCCAATAAGAATGCCTTTCTAGGTGAGCCAGAGTTTGATCAACTCCAAAGTGTAATCCAACTCTGGCGTCATGAAGGACCGCGAGACGCCTTTCTTTGCCCGACATAGTCTGCCGTCTTTGTAGAGTAAGTCGTCTAGCCGGCTGTAATCTGCTGTCTGCACTCGGGCCATCTTCTCCCAGACGCCTTTTTCGACGTCCTTCCGAGTACTCTGCCGTAAAGTCCCCGAAGTCCAATAAAGTGGTAGAAACAGCAGTTGCGGCGCTTTACTAATAACATAGAAAGGGCTTTTCCTTCTTTCATCTACCATCGACCGTTACCACTTTAGTACCGCGGGCGGAGCATAACATCCCGGGGTTGAAAATATACAGAAGGCAATTGGACATCATAGTCATAGAGAAAACCTCAAAACACACCAAAGAATGCGGCCTTGTATCATTCACAGGCGATGAATGGGCAGGAGTCTTGTAAAAAGAAAGGCTTAATAAGGGCCTTTTCTGGAGACATGGTAAACCGGATTTTCCACATACATGGGTTTCAGATGGGATGTCCACTATTACTATATGATAAATATCAATTGGAATTGGAAAAGCGAGTTTATTTCAGTACTGGAACAGCCACATCAAATCGATAAAAAGGACCCGCTTGGAATAGGGAGTCGATGGAAGAGCCAGGCCATTCCAGTAGCTTTATTTACTAATCCCTCGGTTTTTAGGCCACCAGAGTCTCCGCCTAGCGGTCTGAAGCTGATTCCTTAAGAAAAGAAGCGCATTGGGTGTGTCCGTAGTGGTTGGCTCTTGTGCCAGCTTTGAATGCTACCTATCCCTCACTGATAATATCTTAGTTGTCCCAACCCGCCCTAGGAACAAGAAGGAAGAACTGGAATGAGAACTTTCTCTGAGTTCTCTGTTTGTGGCGCCTCTTACGAGCCTTTAGGCATGAAAGGAAAGTCTGTCATCTTTGTATACGCAATTAAGTCTTTCGCTTTGTGTTTTTTGTACCAAACCCCCATTTCCATCCGCCGGGGAAGCAAATCCATTCATATAGATTTTGTTGGTTTCCGATTCTTCCCCCTCCATCCTTTAAAGAAATCGTTTAGTCCGCGCCCTTGTTCTCGGTGCATCTGAGTCCACTCTCATCCAAGCAGCTGAAGACATTTCGTCTCAATCGAAGGTGTCTCCCGAAGCCCAGTAGAAGTATGGAAGTCAAGGGCCCTAAACTTCTAACTTTCTTTGAGCGACTAAAGGCTCCGTCACCTACTCGGCATCTAGCCGTGATACAGACGCCTCTCGTTCTATTGCTGTGCCAGTCCCTCTCCTCTCTCTCTGCTTTCATGTTCATACGAATAAGAGAAAGCTGGCCCATCTTGGATTATATAGTGGAAATTCCTCTTCTATCGTGATTGGTTGCTCTCTCCCCCATCCCTCGTTGGGAACAAGACAGATATGCCAATGGCGTCTATCAGAGGTGGTTTCCTGGATTGGTTGGTTTGAGGAGTTCAGGCGTTAAGAGAAATGACAGTAGATTGATCCTCTATCCCGGACCATTCCAAGTATCCTTTCCTTCTTCATCTCAAACCGGCTTGTCTCGCTTATCTATAAAGGGCTTGTGGCTCGTATAGAAAGAAAAGTTTGGGCTTGAATCGAAATAAATGGAATCCTCCGGGGCTAGGCTAGAGTTTTAGACTAAAACTTCTGTCTTTGTTTTGTCACGAGCTGGATTTGAACCAAGACTTCAGGTTAAAGGGCATGAGCGACAACTGAAACCTGCGAACTACCTTTTATTCGATTCGTGACTTTTGGTTACCCGGTTCACCGAAAAGGCTACGTCCGGGGGTGGTGGTTTTATTTCATTCATTTTGATTGAATAGAATATTCAATGTTCGAAACCCTAAGAAAGCTTTTTTCGATAAAGCAAAGGATTCGTTCCGAGTCGCCAATAGGAAGAAGAGCTGATTCAACGTTAGCAAGAAGAGTTTTCGGAAGTAAGGAAGTAAGATAGCAGGTAAGACCGCTTCTTCCGCATCAACTGGTGATTCTTTTCACCCCTAAAGAAGTAAAATCAGTTAATTAGTAAGTTCCGTCGCTCCCAACCAGTTCTTCTTCGACCGCGAGTGAACCATAGCCTTTTATTTGAGATAACCAGGTCTTTTTCTTTATTGCCAGGAGCTAGAAACAACATCTTATTTTTGTTCACAGCTTAGTCCTTCTTCCTTTATCTAAGTGAAGAATTTCTTCTTCAATCGATGATTCTTCTTCGCCACTAACCATGAGTTCAGACTCGCCAAGAGTTGTTCGAATTCCAGGAGAGTTTTCAAGTAGTCAATCAAGAAAGACAGTCCGAAAGTCATCGGGTAAGGTTTTATAGTTCCAGGCTAAACGTACTAAATCTATTAGCTTATTGCCGAGTTAAATCCTGTCCCGAAGTAGTGAGATAAGGATTTGCTTCCCTTAAAAGAAATCGAATCTTAGAATAGAAAGACTTGGCTGAGGCAGAACCAGGAATAGCCATTTCGCTATCGCCTGCTAACTCGTTTAAAGAAAGTCAACCCATGCGCCAATCGACGGTTCCGAGTTCATTCTATTAATATTAAAAGAAAAGCCGGGTTTTCACTCTGTCGGGCGATTCCTCTTTGAACGATTTATTTGGCTTGGCCACTGCCACTAAAGACAGAGTTTTTGTTTGTCTTTTTACCAAGAGGCAGAGAAGGAGCTAGCCAAAAAAGCTAGCACTGAAAGAAGGTAAACCTAAGTAGACAAATGAAGTCGAATTGGCCTAGCCTAAGGAGTTCTATAGCCTCTACCGATTGAGTTGCCTACCTTCCGGTATCGTATCCCTGCTCAAACTTAAAATTATTTCTTTTTGGCATCAAGGAAGAGTGCGAGGTGACTGTCC